>VUYV01000116.1:1619706-2032863 GCA_008711295.1 Anarhynchus alexandrinus | reverse complement strand
ATAATACTTCTTATTAATAACAAAAACAAAAAAAAAAAAAAATATTATTTTTTTATTTTTTTTAATCTCTAGGTAGGAGAGAGACAAAATGCTGTTTCCAAACCATATTTTGTTTAGGTGAAAATATGGGGGATTCTGCAACTGAAACTGTTAATTTGAGAGAATTGACCAAGTCTGCAGCCTTAAAGACTGCTATCAAAATAGGTTTGCATATACCAAGAAAGGTTGATGAATTTTCTGTTCCCGGAGTCTTACATTAAAAGAAATGCACACAAAAAATGCAAAACGTGCTTGATTTTGTTGAATAAGCACACACATAAGGAGATGGGTTATTTTGTAGTCTGCCAAATGTGAGTAGTAGTAGTGAATGATAGATGAAATATCTATCCTTGGCGTACTTTAAAACTACAGAAAAATAGTACTATATAAAATTTAGTTTGCTGTAATCATAAAAGCTCATTAACAATAAAGGCATTGTGAAATGCAGCTTTACTTTTAGTGGAATGAAGTGCCCATTTTCACAATTTCATTACTTTTTTTTTTTTCCTCATTTGAATTCCCAGTAAACTTCAATGTGAAACTTCTTTCTGAAATAGAAATTCTGCAAGGAGTAGAGAAGGAAGACTACAAATATTCAGATCAGATTTATGTGATATAAAAAAGCATACTTTTTTTTTTAACATTTTGGAATGAAAGCTAATTTTAATCTACAAATAATAAGAATGTTAGAAAGAAGCTCCAAAAATGGAGACAGATCAATATTTTAGTTCCATCTGTAAAAAAAGTTTAGAAAGAAATCGTTCACAGTGAAGTCTGTGTACTGAAAGCAGAGATTTTTTCATTTTTATGGATGGAAATATGCTCTTGGGGAAAGGCTTAGAATGGGACCTTTACTGCAGTCTTTATAATGGAAGTGCTATTGATCACCTTTATTATAAAGCTGGAAAGTTATTTTCATAGTTAAAATATCTGTTTTCCTTATTCTATTTCAGGTCTTAATATGAGTTACTTAATTATATCTTCAGCACATAAGTATTTGAATACAAAGGGACCTTTGTCTTAAACTTTGATTTCAATGCTTACAAACTGTTAGGCTATCTTTTTCTTCTTGAGTCCTTGTAGCAGATAAAGAGTTACCCTAAACAGAAGAGGGGCAGATTAGACAGATGTTCTTTGGTTGAGATTTTTGGGCTTTTATTGTTTTTTTTTCCTTTCTGCCCCCTGCCGCGCCCTGCAATCCTCAAGAGATTCCAATGATATCTTTCCTTGGGGCCAATCTCAGCCAAGACACACCCTGTGCACTGGTAAGTGCTCTCTGCTGGACTCCTAAGGACTGAATGTCTTGCGAGAAGAAATTGTGAGCGGCAAATGGATTTTACCATCACAGTCGCTAATCTTTATGCACTTAAGCAACCACCACTCTTTATAAGTGAGGCTTTAAGAATGAAAGTCTTCAACACAGAAACTGAATGCTCAGTTCAAAATGTGTGCTCTTCTGAACAGCTCACATCATGGATTGGGTTACTTGGTTAAAAATGCTCAGGTGCACTAGATATCCAACCTATGGCAATAAAACTTGCTTCTTCTTAATAAGCACAATAGGTTTCCTAAAGACTAATTTAAAATATGTGTATAAATGCAAGTCCTATTGTTTATATTTTATTTTTTTTTATTGCAAATGATTATCTTTCATAATTTTATGTTTTGTGTACAAAAGTTTCCATTTAAGATTTAAAGAAACATACAACCTGTAATGATGCTAATGTGTTAAAACTGTAAGTAGCCTCAGAAGTAATCATCATAGAATCATAGAAAGGTTTGGGTTGGAAGACACCTTTAAAGATCTAGTCCAGCCCTGCCCTGTCATGGCCAGGGACATCTTTCACTAGATCAGGTTACTCAAAGCCCCAACGCTTCCAGGAATGGGGTACCCATAATTTCTCTGGGCAACCCATTCCACTGTTTCACCACCCTCATTGTTTTTTTTTAAAAAAAAATATAAATTTCTTCCTTACATCAAATCTAAATCTAGTCTCTTTCAGTTCAAAACTATTGCCCCTTGTTCTGTCACTACAGGTTTTGGTATTTCTTATAAGCTCACTTTATATAGAGGGCAAGGTGGAAGAATTGATTAGAAAGTGGAACAATTTTTCTAAGCTTAGGAGAAAAGAAAAAGTAGCAAGCTCAAGCTGCCAGCTTTCCAGAACAGAGGAAATGTTTAGCAGATCTGATTCCTGAAAAATAAGGCCTGTCTAGGCTAACAGGAGATGCCTGCCACTGTTTCCCAGAAAGGTGCTAGTGGAATTTGTTGACTGCAGAAAACAGTATGACAGAAGATTTTTATTATCAGTAAAATCTTTAGGTTTTGATCAGGGGTTTGAATAGTCCATAAATTCATCTATTTAATTATATATCATATTCATAATTGTCTTTATGCATATCTGAATATAGAGGGGAAAAAAATAATCAAGGAAACTGATGATAAGAATACTGCCTCTAGCAAAGTCACCTGGAAGCTCGTTTGACTTAATCTTATTCTGTTTCTGTCTAGTAATGTTGCCAGGGTACTGAACAAATGTCATACTGTGGCATTACTAGTGGTTTATATTTCTAGCAGTGTTCATATTTTCATCATTCCTTCACCTTCATCTTTCTGAGGACTTCAAGGAATAAAAGAAAAATCTATAATTGGTGCTGTCTCCATTAGCATATTTACAGAGCAGACTGTGTAGTAGTAATTTTAATATGCTGCCCATACTGTGTTCTGTACATCAGTGCCTCAACTTTAAAATGACTACTCTGGTCTTTTAAACCTTTGATAAAAGGGAGCATAATTACTGAAGAATGCCTCTGTGATCTTTTCCCTCAGCTGTCTCTGCTCTGTTCTTCAGGAGACAAGCTTAGGTTTCTTATATTGGAAGATGACCATATTTCTGTTACAGTAGCCCCTCAAATGAAGACTTTGCTGTTTCTCATAGTTGTTTCAGATTATTCCCCAAATATTTCACTTTTAAAAAAAGTTTGTTCTATCCAGTATTTGTGCCTTCAGGTTTTGCGTTAGCCCAAACTCTTATTTGCTGCTTATTGTATCGAGAATAGTCCAACAGTCTCATGTGCTGCTTATTGCCCTGAGAGAGACAAGACTGTAGATTTTGAAGTAAAAGGAGAAGTGAAGGTATTGTGACAACCAGCTTTGGTGTGGGTATGGCAAATAATGTCCTGCGTGCTGCACAGGCAAGACCCAGACTGGGCAGGAAGGAAACGAGCTCTGCTCAGGGGGATTCAGTCCCTCGACGGGGCTGCAGTTTGGTGACGTACAATTTATTTCCCTCAGAAAATTTTGCCCAGAAAATTTTGTTAATGTGACAGGGAAGCAGTGAGGGTTTGGGCTGCTGTAGTCTGGTCTGCATTTTTATGTAAGTGTAGATCACCATCCTTCCCTGCCCCACCCTCCCCNAAACAAAAAAAAACCCCAAAACCAAAAACCCCAACAAATCACCCAGAAGGCACCATAAGAATAAGCTTTTGTGGTTTTATTTGTTTGGGTTTTTTTTATTTTTATCATTTTTATTTAGGAGTGCAGTAAAGGACACCAGCATATAGATTATTATAACCTCACAACTCTTAGGTGTGGAGTACCTCTGGCATCTTGCCAGAAATCTGATAAGTTGGCCCAACAATGTTTTCACCATATTTCTTGTACAATCCATACCTAGTACAGGCCACGAGTTCCTAAAATGAGCATAAGACAATGGTACTTGCTGCAGCTAAATGAATGTTTTCCTCCGTTAGCCTGTAAAGTTTATAGGGTGCCATATCTGAATACAGAGGGAGACAAATATGATAAAGCACCACTTCAGAACTGGGTTGCTTGGAAAACAAACCAGAGGAAATAAACTGCTAATTTGAGAAGAGATTGACTGATCAAAAGTACTTTTAGCTGCTGAAATTGTCTCAGTTCTTATCTCGGGTGGGGAGACTTTGAACTGGACTCTAATACCAGCTATAATGAATGGCTTCATCCGAGCACCAGTCATCTGTGGTACTTTGGTGATAACAGCAGTGTCTGTGTGATATACGATCTTTATCAGCTCTGTGCCTTTTCTAACATTAAGCTGTGTTCTCCAAAGTCATTTTGTGCTGTAATGTCATCACAATCACCAGCAGATCTTTATTTGTGAATGGACTGAAATTGGAGCAAACCTTATTTTTAGAATTCCATACTTTTTTCTACTTGCAGCTCACCTAGCTTATTTTCATTCAGTAAATATTATGCCTTGTTTGGGTCAAATTTCATATCCCAAGTCTCTTGCTCACTGTTCCACTTCAGGCAGCAGAATCTCATTCTGTAGTGGTGGGATCTAGTCTTGTATGAAGTTCTCTGAGCTTTGCAGGTTGCAGTACTTCCTAGGTAAAGCCTTTCCTACTTAGGCTTTTAGGATTCTGGTAGACTGTAGCTCTAGGACTGATTCCCTACGTGACCTCTGTCTTGTAAGGAACTCTCTCTTTTGCTTCTTTCTTTGTTTTCCGTATATGCATCACTGTACTTGGTTAACTCTCGTTTCAGTAACTAGGACATTAGATTAATGTGTTGTATTGCTGTTAATTCCAAAAATGTGACATTAGTGACTGAGAAAAGACATATTTTTATTCAGACACAGTACAGTTGAAACACAAACGAGTATGATATACGGCATTTATCCAATGGTGTTACAGGGTTGGCTCAAGTATTCTATGTTTCCTCCTAAATCTGTTATTCTTCACCAATGGCATTCTGAGAACATCAGAGAATTCTGGCATAAATAATGCACCCTCAGTGACTATTCCCTTATTTATACTTTTAATAAACAATATTTTAAAATTCCTAAGCTTATACATTAAATATTACGTTTTCATTACAGCATTAAACAAGGAGATAAAATTAATTTTCCATTACAGAATGAAACAAGGACATGTACAATTAAAATAATCTAGAATTACAGTGGGTGATGAAGTATTATTTAGAACTGGGGGATCAGAATAGCTTTCATAACACGTTCATTTGCTGACCTAGTTGTGTAGAAGAATTTTTTTGAAAAGTAGCTCTCTGCAGGAAAAAGGGTGGTTTCTTCTTAAAGCAACTGATACTTGGCAAAAGGTGGGTAATTGACTTGACTGTCCCTTTACTGGATGACTTGTTATATATTGTCTAGAAACTATAAACCGTACATCCAACCTCAATTCTTCCTCTGTAAGTTTTTGTTTATTTGAGAATAGGCAGTAGTTGTAATAACAATTTCATGGGACATGATGACTACATCCTGTAGGCAAAATGACTACATGATGACTACAAAATGACTTTTAATACTTGTTTCATGAAGCTCCTTATTTTTGTGTGTGTTATTGATGTGTTTTGTCAAATTAGCCGGGTTATTTTTCATATTACACACAGAAGGGACTTTTTAGTTCCACGATGATGTTCCCAGCTGAAACAGGAAAACTACTAACAGGCTACTGTTATCACATCACTTAGTGTCACTTCCAATGTGACAGAAGAGTACAGTCCCTGAAGGACCTTCCCACACTTAATTAACACCCACTAGAATCCATTAAAAATATTAATGAGAATTGATTTATTCAATAAAATGAATCATAAAGGTTAAATGTGGACCATCAGATAAATGCCATGAACAACCTGCAGTATCAAGGATGAATCTGTGCAAAGTATCAACTTTGAATATTAGTGTTAAGTATGAAGGCTTTGAGCTCGCCATGAATTTCAACCCAGATGAAAGCCAACGCTTACAATCTGACTCAAACGTGTAGGTTAGCAGAAAGCAGGGGTAGCACTTACATTTCCAGCCTCAAAATTATTGGCTTTAATTTCTTTCTGCCTCTTTCTACTTTTATTGGTTGGTTTGAGGTTTTTTTGTTCTTTTTTTTTAAGTATTAACATTTTATAGCTTTTTGTATTAAAAATCCTGAGTTTTCTACATTGAAAAGTGAGGTCTTGCACATTTTTATTGTGGAACCCTCAGGACACAGTCCTGTGCTCCAGACCTAGTATTTTCTCTTCTCCATTGTTTATAAGAGAAGAGAGAGTTGTAACACGAGCTGGACTTGTTGCTTCTGATTGAAAATGTAGGTTGGATAGCACTAGATGAACTTAAGATGGCTGTTTTGTTTGCTTGTTTTTGCTCTTTCACCATCTGACTTGACATGTTGCTCCATCAGTGATACCAGATCTCAACCCTTAAAAAATCTTCAACAGAGATATTCTGTAAATTGTAAGTTTTGCTGATGTGCTAAATTAGTGTCTTTACTTTCGTCCCCCATGTGGAGTACCTGGAAAATCCTATTCTGTCTCCTGCCATCAAGGTGTTACTTTCTCATGCAAGAGAGATGGAGGGACAAAGACTTGGGGGGATTTGGTGTATTGTTCTTGGTGAAGCCATTCACCTTTCAGTTTGACCATCTTACTGAAGACTGTGGCTATTAACCACTGGCTGTTAGCCACTGATCCTAACATCTGCCCTTCGTGTTTGATAACTTGGAGAGTCAACCGCTTCTTTTTCAAACAGTACTACAGACCCACATATAACAGAAGCCCACACTGACCTGGGAGTGGGAGATCCCATGATTCAGAAGGTGTGCTGACCCCTGCATTTTCCCCAAAAGTAGGAAATTCAGTAGTGTATGTATTCTCTCCTGAAACAAACCAAAACAGCCCAGATAAGCTTTCCTTCCTGAGACTGTGAGCTTTTTTTCTGAGACACTCCTGTCTTCTGTCTTGAGTTGCTCCTTGCTTCAGCATTGCTTCCAAATCCATGTATGCTGCTAAATGAAATACAAGAAACCACCTAGTAAAGTGGCGGCACTCCATGATCAATTAATAATCGTTCCTTATTCTTTTCAAAGTGGCAGCAGACTGTCCACCAGGGATCCGCATCAATGGCAAAGAAATCCTTCAATGCTACTTACAGTTTGAAAGCTTGATCCTGTTCATTTGTTAAGCTCCCATCCAGAGAGCTTGTTCCTTTGCATTCCTCAGGTTTATAAGATTGCTTTAGAAAAACAGGAGAGCTTGGCTTAGTTCCTGGGTGGTGCTTGTAGTGCTGTGTGTCCTATGCCTGATTTATATGCGTAGTGAGCCTGGAGGGGTATTAATAATTATCTTACATACAAGATTAGAAAATGCAAGCCTGTGTGACCCCAGGCAAATAATTTCTGACATCTGTCTGCCCCGAACCTTCAACAGCCGTGACCGCGCAGTACATGGGCTAAACCAGGCAAACTGGGGCCAGTGGCAGGAGCTTTAAAAATGTACAGTTTTGCCTGGGCTTTGAACAGCTTGCTGTAAACTATGGATGACGTTGATCTGGTACCAGCCTTAGCAAATTAATTGCTGCATTGCAGCTGTTTCTACTCATTATGTGTCCATGTGTTTTGTATTTAGAAGGTGACAACCTTAAAAAGACCTTGAAAAATTTCCTAGTTCATGCTTCTGCCCCTGAGGCAGATCAGCTATGCCTGACTCTTCTTTAATGATGTTTGCTTGTCAGGCCTGTTGTCAAAAACCCCTCCAGTGGTGGTTCTGCCAATGTCTCCAGGCAACCTCTTCAACATTTTCCTCTCCATACTGCTAGAGAGATTATCCTGAATTTGACAGAGAGATTCAGGTTGATCAAAACTATTACTGTTCATTGACAATGGAAATTGGAAAACCACTTATTTTCTTCTTCTTTGCAGTGATCTTTAATCTACCTGAAAGTTATTACTTTTCAGCCCTCTCTTCCTTATGCTAGAGAGCTCCACTTCTTGTGGACTTTCCTTAGAGGGCAGGCTTTGCAGCTTAACGACCCTTTTAGCTTCTCAAGTGAACTGTCTACACCTTCTTGAAATATGATACCCAGACACAGAAGAAGCCTTTTTAGCACTGAGCAAAAATGTGGTTTTCTGGTTTTGGTGGGTTGTTTTTGTTTGTTTTGTTGGTGGTGGTGGTTGTTTGTTTCATTTTGTTTGTGGTGTTTGGTACTTGCTTTATTTATTTATTTATTTATTTATTTCTGTTTGCAAGCCCAGCTGAATGCATCCTTTTTTCAGGAACAGGATGAGTGCTGACCAGTTCAGCTTGTGGCATGCTGTGATCCTCAGATCCCTTTCTAGAGAGCTGATGCACTGACACAGTCATTCTCCATCCCATATACTCCTTTGGGTAATACGCGTTTTTGCTGAATGGCATTCCCTGTTTCCAGATCACTTTATCCATATTGGCCAGATCACCTCGAGCTTTAACGCCGGCTCTTGCAGCTTCTCCATCCTTCGTGCTATTTGCTAAACTAAGTTCTGGAAAAGATTTAAAGAAGATAACGTGGTTCAAAGCATGCATCACAAAGAAACAAGGTGCTCTCTGCAAGACACTTCAAATATTTGTGGTAGAGCCTGGTACTGATCTAGAAGCCCAAATACAGCAATCCAAAAGCTTAAGTTAATGTATTTTAGTGCTGTGCTGAAACAGGACCTGAGAGAGCTTATTTCAACACTTTTCTGAAGCTCTTGATGATAAATTGGGGGAAGCAATGATGGTCCTATTCCAGTGTTAGAATTCCCCCATGTACCTTCTGTGACTGTAATGGGCTCCCCATGTGTGATGTATAAACTTGCTCCTTCTGGGAGGATGGTTTTATAAACATATGGAAACCATATCCATCCAGAGACTGATTTCTCTAGTTCCCTGGTTAAAATCCTTCCTGTGCTCAGCTGTGTTTCTCATTCGTAATTCCATGAGGATAAGCTCTAAACTGAGGATTTACTTGAGAAAGGAATGATGCAAAGGGAAAACAAATTCTTATGTCTGCTCTGATACTTGGAAGAAGATATTATTTTCTTTGAAATGAAGAATGAAAGGCACACATCTAGCAGAATATCAGAAGTGTAAGGACTGCTAGCTTTTCATTTTTAGCTGAATTATATTTTTTTTTTTTTAGTCATCAGAGGAAGAACTTTCATACTGCTCTTGATTTTCTAAACCATGACTCTCACTGCAGTAAAACTATCCTGGCTTTGTAATCCAGGTGAGAAGCCCAGAGCTGAGCTGTAGGCATTTACCATTGGCTTGCTTAAGAAGGTCTGTGAAATACGGTAGGCAACTGCTGTACTAAACTGTTTATTAAGTTTGTAATAGAATACCATTCTTTATTTGAACAATGTTATACATATCGGAGGGATGAAGGATGTGTTATTTAAACCAGTTGAGTGTAGATAGCTTCTCTGAGTCCCACACCCAGTACTGGCCTTTTAGATGACCAAAGAATGACATCTTGGCTGGAAAGTCTCTACTGTAAACAAGGAGAAAGGAGTGTTTCCAGAGAGTAATTCATGTGATCCATCTCTGTTGCTTCTACTGTGGGTAAATGTCTTGATATCTGAAGGTATCTGGGTTTTCTCTTTGGCTGTAAGCAGCCCTATGTAACTTATATGGGCAAGATTCTAGTAACTTGGTGTCTGAAGTCTTACTTGAAAATCCGCAGAAGAATGAGAGATAAAACATGCAGTGAGTTGCAAATTATTTTTTTTTAAACTCTCCAGGATTTAACTTTCTCTTAGTGTAGTTTCTACGGTTCCTGAAGTATTTTAGGAAAGTATTTTAGGATTTAGGAACCTGACAGGTAAATACAGTCATCTCTTTGTTTACTTTTTGGAGATTTGGGATGGCCTGGGAATGGCTAGTCGAAAGAATATAGTAGCAGAGTTCTGTGCTATGTCCAAGCATCTTAATTTCTTTTCTTCTGCTCAATATTAAAAATTATTACTCTTCATAACTAGCTTCTGCCTCTTTACATGGGCAACAGGTCGGCCAAGGTATCATTGAATAAACCTCTGAAAATGGTGGTAGGCCAGAGACAAAGTGCTGGCCTGGAGTAAGTATCTACTATGACTCATTGTAACTGTCACTGGTGAAAAGAAAAATAAGAGGATATTCCCTCTGCAGATTTGACTAAGTTGAAGAAATACATAGTAGTCTAGAGTAGAAAGAAAGTTTTAAAGCTGCTTCTGTCCTCCCCCTTTCCTTGCTTCACTGAAGCAGTCTGATACAAGTGCCTTCTATTTTACTTGGTATTTGAGTTCACCTTAGAGAATTAAAGGAAATAAGGCAAACCTTGGTTTTAATAGACCTCTCCTTAATTCTACCACATAATGTAGACTAATAGTACTTTAAAATAGTCGCTTGGAAAGTTAATGAGCTTAATAACCCATTAAAGAAAAAAAGAAAGTGCTGAACTATCTCCTAAGAAAGCTGAGTTCTACTATAGTATACAAAAATATTAATATTCTGCAGAATTTTAGTTTTAAAATTAAGGTCTTGGCTGGGTGGGTGCGATTTTTTTAAGGAATAGTTATCTAGCTATGCTGATTAAAAACCAAACCAACCAAAACTTTTCTATTTTAAACAGCGTAATCAGTACCTTAGGAAGAAAAACTCACTGGTCTTGAGAATGGACAAGATCTTCCTTTAAACTATATTCTTCCTTTCAGTGCAGATGTTGTGAAGTCACTCGCTGCTAGAAACTGTCACTGTGCAGAATGCTCTGCCTATGATTGGAGATGCAGCTAGAGCCCACAATTAGTAGGGTTTGACTTAGCATATGAGACTAATGTCCAATATTCTCCCTCTGGTAGTTGCCACTCTTCCTCCCTTCACGCCCATAAGAACTTGGGGGTCCCTATCTGTTCTTCAGCTTTGTCTCTTTGAGTCTTGAAAGTTCAGGTTTCTGTTTTGGATCCCATAAAGAGGTCACCAGGAGCTTTGCTACTGACTTAGCAAGACTTGTGTCTTACCTTGACAGATCTGCATTGCAGATAGAAGCGGTGGTTCACGTCTGCAGTGTTCAGTGGGCTGATAACTCGCTAGGGCTCTCCCTGGCTTAGGAGTTTAACAGTTGCTGCAGATCAATGGCTGGACTATTTCTTTTAGCAAATCGCCCTTCTGTCTTTCATGTCATCCAATATCACAGAGAAATGCCACTTTATTATGAACTGACAGAAGACTATGAAGCCAAGCATGGAAATGTGTGTGTATGTGGTTTCTTTGGTTTTCCGCAATAATTTTAAGCAAGTGTGGAGAGAGCACAAAGAGGTTGTAGGCAGAAAGTCTGTAGTGGAGGAAATGGACAGGATGTGCTCGTGCCTTTGGAGATAGCTTTGTTCTGCTGGCTCAGTGCTCAGAGAAAACAACTCTTTATTGCTGTATTAACAGCATTATCCATTATCCTTAGCAAATCTTTATTCCTAATACACCTGCCCAATGGCCCAATTTTTTTTTTTTACAGTCACAAAGAATGATGTGTTTACCCCAAAAAATCCTTCCAGTGTAGTTTGTTGGTTTTTTTTGGTCTTGTACTCTTCCCTGGGTAAATAGTATGTTTCTAAAAAACAAACAAACAACACAACAACAAAAAGATGTGCTTTCCTTTAGTCAGAGCAAATGTTAGATTTTAAATTCTTAGATTTCTGACCCTTTTTTAGCAGTAAGGAAGGAGTGAAGTGAAAAAAGCTCAAAACCTCAAACCTGTGAATGCAATTTGCAAATTAAAACAAAAAAAAAAAATTACTGTGAAATCTATGAACCTTTTAAAAAGACCCAACATTATTTATTTTAAACTTATCTCAGACAACAGAGATGTTTTACCCAGCTGTGCTAGCTGACAGAACAGAGACTGTCTTACTGGCTGCAGTACTGGCTAAAGGTGTCCCCCTTGCTGCTGCCCGTTTCTGCCTCCATGGCATGCCATGCTGATCCGTTGGTTGTGCCATCAGCACTGTTTCGTGGCTTTGTGCTGTAGAAAACAAAACGTGAAGTTGTCGCTGCTGCTGCTGCTGTTGGCTGATGAGATTTCTGACCACAGTATTAACTGGCCCAAGGCATTCCAACATGAGGAAGCAATGGCCAGAAACAACTGCCTGCCTGTCTGTCTGTCTTTAACTCTGCTCTTCAGTGGTGTTGTGATAGAAATTCCTTTGACATACTACGGTATTTTATTTAGAATCATAGGATGGTCTTTTAATAATTTTTATGGTTTCTTTGTTTTTGACTTTGTGAGCGCTTGTTCTCACACAGCAACAGAAGTGTTTTCTGGTAAGACTGGGGCTTCTTCCCATCCAAACCTGTGTTATTTTCAAAGATTGTGAAGGATGTGGATTGTGAAGGTGCTGGAAGAAGAAAGGGGTGTGAATTCTGATTTGTTAAATGCTTGGGACTGATGATATTATGTGATTAGGGAGTCCCTCCCGAATCTGTGTATAAAATGTTGTGAGCCCAAGTGTCCATTTGCAAATTGGAGCTTGGCTCTGTTACCTGTGTCAGGCTGGACGCTTGCTTCAGAGTAAATAATTTCTGGACTAGGGTTGATGGGGGAGGAGAAGCACAGGGAAAACTATCGCTGGAGATATGGGTTGGTTTTTACTTTTGCTGTGTGAAAAGATAGTGGGTGTCATGCTATAACTTTACCTGCCAATCAAGGAGAAGCAAACAAAAAAGGTACCCCTCAGTTTTGTTTTCAAAGTTTTCATTTCAACTTGGTTTGTCTTTGAGTTACACAATGCAAAGGGGGTGAGCTGGGGACGTGCATGAAAGGAAGAATCGGCTGCTATATGATACAGTTCGCTGTTTCCTAATGTTTCTTAATGAACGAGAGAATGAGACCAGGCCTTAAAATAGAATTTGGGGGAGGGAGGAGAGAATAAAGTTCCCTAAAGCATAATTAGCTAGAGAGACACTTTTCTATACTCATTTATATTAATCTTCAAAAGTGAGAATAAAAGTAGGAGAAAAAATATAAAGGAACTAGGATGAAGTAATTTTCCCTACTTTCTTAACACTTACAAATTAAGTCTTGCTTAAAAAATAAGAAAAGAAAAGAAAAGGTTCACTTCAAGTAAGGGCCTTCAGGGCAACAATATAAAATTATATGGATATTTAACTGCTATATCATGGTGCTATAATTAAGACAAAGTACCTTACAATTATTCCACCAACTGGGTTAATACATACAGTGACTCTGAATTCCAAATTAATATATATTAATTTTAAAGAAGATTTAAAAAAAAAAACACAAAAAAATGAAATGGCGTATAAGTATATTATAAGTAGCTTAACAATATAAATTTAAAGATGAGGAATCTGCTGAACACCGTCTCACACTATAAACTGTGACGATGTGTTTTAATATCTACTTCTGTGAAGGCAGTTAGCAATATTTGTCATCAAAGAGCTTTTACCAAAGCATTAAAATGCTTGCAAAACAGTGAGCTGTCTATATGTTTTTGTATGAATTTCTGAAATGAGGACACTGAGTGAGATAAGGTAGAGCCTGGCATGAAATGAGAATTTTGTTATAACTCTCTATCTAACTATATATGTAAAAAATTAAGAATCTGAAGGCTCAGCATTAGGTTTTGTGGTGAACCACACATTTCTGAGCATGTGCCCTCATAGTGTGATCCTTTGTTTCAGAGCGGTTACACCGCTCTGCCAGGTCTCTCTCCCCTGGGCAGTATCTGATTTTTTGGGTGATCCTGGAGCTTTTGTGCAGGCGGGTTCCCCTCCTCAGTCTGTCAGTTCTGCCTGAGGAACTTTGTGGCCAAAACTTCAGCCAGCCTGTCTACTGCTAGCTGGGTGTGACAGCAGTCAAACCAGTTCTGACAAAGCTAACTGGGGCCATTTAGGGTGTTACCCTCCCATGAGTTCATCTGTCCCTTTTTGGACACCCTACAGCAGAGTCAACAGGAGGAATGTGTGTGCCCGCTGAGTATCTTCACTTAAATCCTCCTCCACTGGCAATAACCTCCTGCACTTGGGAGTTGGCTGGCATCACCCGCATCACCACCTCTTTGCCTTTTTTTCACTAACTCATGCCTATGTACTTGGGGGCTGCTGGAACTAAACAACCTGTGGTGTTAGGCAGCTGGTAAATGATGCTTTCTCAGGATGTCAGAAGAACCTAAATGGTGGAATTACGGCGTGAAATATTTTGAGAATTTGGGCCAAAATAAATCAAAACTTTGGCATGAATTTAATTATAAACTTGTGCTTCCTAAGTTGTTAGTAAAAGATTGTGCCTCCTGCCCCTAGCTTGACATCTTTTTAAACTTGCAAACTGTCTCTAGTGATCTAATGTTTGCCTAAATGAACAAAATTAAGGTTCAGGGTGCAACTGGAGCATCTACTCTCCTATACCTCAGTCCAGCCTGTTGCACTGCCAATTAAAAACATTTAAAATAAAGTTCCTGGATGTATTTCTGTGCCAGAAGTTTGCCATTTCTGCAGATGCTGACAACACTGTCTTGTATTGAAAATGACGCTGATGATACTCCAATGATAGATGGAAGGTAGAAGGGAAGAGAAGAATACAGCACTCTTCCACTTGTGCTGGAAAGATAAGCACTTGTTTCACTGTGGATGAGCAGAGAACTTCATGGAAGTTTATGTCACAGCTATGTTCAGTGATGAATGACAATCACTAAAAGTGTGCTCTCTGAACAAAGTGAAGGGAATCAGCCCTATCATGACAAGGCTCTGCTATAGCAAAGACAGCTAGAATTATAGTGAATACAGGCTAAATTTTTACTTTGATGTAGCTAGTTGAGGTCAATGCTGTCACCTTCATCTGTGAGGGATTTGATGCAGCGCGGGAAGTTAAACTCTGAAGTGAGAGAGATACAGGTGCAACATTTTTCTCTGGTTAGTGACACAAGAATGGGAAATTGAGGTAAATTTAGTGAATCTTGATTTAGGGACCCCAGCTTAAAGCAAATTCTCAAAAAAAATGTTATTTTGGATGTGGTCCATATCTCCATTCCTTTGAAACACCGGTTGTCTCAGTTGGTGGGGAAGAAGAGCTGCCTCTTCTCTCCCTGTTCAGTAGGTTGCTCTCACAGCTGTGAAACTGTTAAACACTGCCCCAGAGGGAGTGCTATCTTGCTATGGAAATGAATTCAGAAATGTGACATTTTGCTGGCAGGGACAGGTGGTGCCTGTAAGAGCCTGACTGACTGCCATCGGTTTGCCTGATAGATTGACTCCCATCACTGCTGAGCCAAAATTCATTGATTTTGCTCTTTCTCCTCCTCGGGATGACCTTCTTAAGAGGGAGACTGCTGATTCTCTACTTCCCTCCCCTTCAACTCATCCCCGATCCCCTTTGTTTAGTTCCTTTTCTAAAAAATCAGCTCTCTTAATCTCTGTTAATTATAGATTGAAGATAAGGGAGGGAAGTCAATGGGCTGAACAGAAGAGCAGTGTAGAAACAGCAGATCTTCGAGAGGAGTCAGAGGTCGTTGCAGCTTCCATGGTTGGAACCTAAAGTATTGTCAGGACAATTGCACCCTTGTCCCCCTAAAAAACCTTGTCATGAAGAGGAGAGAAGAAAGGGGGGCAGACAGAGTAGAGGTAAAAACCTTTAGAGTGAATTCAAGACCAGGTCACCTCAAAGGTTGGTGTGTCGTGCTAGGTGGCTGCTACTTCCACTAAAAACAAAAGTAAGACCAAAGGCTGCTCAGTGTAGAAAAAGGGCAGTGCCAAAAATATAGCTTGGAGTCTTTGACCATAGAAGGCTTTTGTCTTCTAGGATCACCTAGTGGGGATGGTGCAAGAGGCCTTTACTACCATTTATGGCAGGGCAGTTTGAGTTTAAGGGCAGTTTCGAGTATAACAATCATTTATCTTGAACAGTTTTAGACTAGGGAGCTGAGGTAACTTGACTTTTAACTAAAGCAAAGTAAGGAGTGCATCCGAAGGCAGGGAATATCTGGTCTCCAGGTGGTGATGGGACAGAAGCAGACACAGAGGCAACTACAACATTTTCTCAGATTTTTCTGATGGCAGTAGGTTCATTTCTATGACAGAGTTAACATCTTATCTTAGGGACAAACTGGTGCTTATAAGAAGGCAAGGTAAAAAACATAAACTGTGGATTAAAAAAGAAATCTGGTTTGTCTTTTTCCTGTCTCTTTAAAAACCACCCAAATTCAGGCAAGTTGTAGCTAAAGTTTTGCCATCTGTTAAATGAAAGTAGTGATTCTTGCCAAATCAAGGATCTAGGTCCCGTTTCTGATGGGAATCTAAGGGCTGACAATATGCAACTATTATAGCTGTTCTAACTACTCCACAAATAATTCTTAACATAATTTTAAGCACCATATAAAATGTGTTGAGTGTAAGCCCCCTCATCCCAGCAAAATCACTATTTCGTCACGTCAGAATTTTTTGAGCAACTTCTCCCCAGAGCAAGAGGGGCAAGGTGGGGGGGCCTGGTGTGGAGGCTGTGGGTGGAGAGAACCCTGCCACATGGACAGGCTTGGCAGGGTGGCAGGGGAAGGACAGCATGAGAAGAAAGGGGATGAGGGATGTAAGCCCCCAGATGGTGGGTTCCAAGTCCTCGACTTCGGTTAAAAAGAGTTTGTGGATCCTCTGTCATGGTCCATAGGGAAATATTCACAAGTCTGAGTGTGAAGAGTGCTGAAGGAGGGTTTGTGGGCAGGAAATTTAGGGGTGCTGGTATGAAGGAGGAGAGTGCAAACCCACCTCTTACCATCAAGGGGTAATGGAGGATATGGAAGAAGGTGAATGCCTAGACATGAGCCCAGAGGAAACAGCCAGGGTGGTATGGAGCATCCCTTCAGTGCAGTGTCAGAGAACAGGGTTGGAAGAGGGCTGTGGGGGCATGGATGGATGTGAGGAGTCCTGAGGAAGCTAAAATGCTGGAGGAGGCATGACCCCCAAGGCCCCTCTGCCTGTGGAGCTCATTATTCTGATCACTGCCAGATGTGGAGGTGCGGAAATCCCCTGAGTGAGATAGTTCTTGTGGGACTGCTCGTTTGGTGTTGCACAGTGAGGGAGGTATAAGATGAGCCATCTGCAGTTACGAGTGCTTTTCCTCACTGAACACCCACTGACTGGTCATTTCTGTCAATACTTATTTACATCAAATCACTGCTTCTCAGTTTGAGTCCAGAGTTAAAGGCTCATGTACCTACCCCTACCAATTCACTCTGATACAGGGATGGTGTAGGACGGGGAGACAGCCTGCTGCAAGCAACAGCCTCTTTCCAGCATGTGCTAGTAAGATTTCTCATGGTGGTAACAGTAGTTTCAGGATCCAAACCCTGATGATGCTGTACCTTTTCTTTTCATTCCTTTTTTCTTCTTTTTAAAATAAGGGGCTGAGCCCTTTAATTACACTCCCTGGTGATAGGATGCTTAGTACAATACAGAAACAGATTCTTAATGACCAGAATGTAGATAGCCACCTCTTTCCTATTCGTAGCATAATTCAAGGGGAACCTAATGTACTACTCAGTAAGATGCATTGGCTGTCTCAGCTCTACCTTCACTGGAAAACTGTAAACACCATATTGAAAATGTTACATTCAATTCAACACAGTCTGAAATGATTGACAGTATCTGCTTCAGAGAGGCCCAGGACTAAGCTAGCATGAACACTGCATTACCTTGTGCTCAAAGAAACTGCGCCATATCATGGGGAAAGTCATTTGAAGGAGCCCATACTGTGTAGTGACTTTGATTGCATTGCAGCTGCCTTCATAATGTACTTCCTGTAGGTAAGGGACACAGCATTTTCAGTCTTGGGGTTTCATCAGATTTCTTCAGCAGTCTGCCTCCTCTCAGCCCAAATATAAAAAGTCCCTCTGACAGCAAAGTTGGAAAAACTGGAGAAAGTGTATTAGGTTTTGTGCCTTAGAGACACTGAAAGACAAGTCAGTTATTTATAATTTATGGTACTTTCAAAAGGGAAAGAGAGAGAAACCTAACTTTTAATTAGAAACTTTCCAAGGCGAGAAATAGTTTTCTGTTTGCTGAAAGGAAAAAAAAATCTAGCATTTTAACATGGGCAATTGCTAGTAAACTTTTTCTGTTCTGTGAGAAAAAGCAAAATAAAATCCCAACTAACAAGCTGATATGGCATTTCAGTATAATGAAATCTGATGGTTGATGTGCTTGGGTCATCTATAACTGAGACTGTTTTCTCCACCCCATACAAAAACAATGTTTGTGTGTGTGGCGGTGGGAAAGTTGAAGGGAGGTTGCCTACTTGGCATCTTGCTTCTGATGGGGAGGGAAAAGGAGACTGAATGCCCTGCCTCAAGATAGCCAGGAAGGACACGGGAGCTGCTCGCACCCTCCTTGTAGGAGAGGAGAGAAGCCTGGGTGCCCTTCACCTCATCAGCTGGGAGAGTGGGGATGGGGGAGTGGATGGGTTGAGGGGCTAGCTATGTATTTGACAACAGGAGGGAATATTTCAAACGAAGTGTTGTCATATAGATAAGGATTTTTTGTCTTAATAAAAAGAAAAAATAAAAAATCTTGGACTCAGCAAGGTGTCTGCTTCCCTGGAAGTGGGAGCAGAGGAGGATGGAATGCTGCTGGTGGAGACCTGCTGCAGAGTGCTTGATTTGAAATGACAGTGTAGCAGGTCCAGTGGATTTTTGTGAGTGATTCTGGGCTTTAAAGCAGAGCACCTACCTTGTGTTTATCTTGAATGCACAGTTCAGCTGAGAATGAATGACCACAGCAAGCTATATAGCAGCATAAGCAAGCTGGCTGAGTAGTATTTGCTGAATTTCCTAAGTAAGTGGAGTAGAGAGTGCTAGAGCTATATGAGAACTGACCTGGAAATACATTAAACCCAGTAGGTGGAGATGAGTGGGGAAATGAGAGAGAAATTTAATACTTCACTGGGGGAAAAAAAGCACTCTAATTACTCAAGCGGTTTAGGTAGAATTCCTAGAGGAAACAAAAGATTTAGGTCTCTCAAACTTCATAGCTGACACTGCTGTAAAAAAACCTACAGCTGCAAATTAAGGGGTCGAAGGACCCTAAGGTGAGGCCTTGGGACACTCTGGGTGAAAGGGAGGCAGAAAATGCTCCAGGTCTGATCCAGTGCCTGCTGAACCTGCTGAAAATTTTGGTGCTGACAGTTGTGGTCTTTGATCCAGTTTTGAAGCTCAGCTCTGCTGCCATAGGACTTCTCCTGCGGTTCACGTGAGCTTCTGAGCGTAATCTGGCCCTGCTGCCTGGGGTGTTGAGCACTGATTCAGAGAGCTATCAAGTGACCCTCCCACTTGTGCTACTGTGGGAGGGCAGCTAAAATGTGTCCGTTAGGGCACAGATGGGAAGGAGAACCATTAGCAATGCCAGCAGTGCTCCTTATGGACATGCCTGTGCAAGGAAAGTACATGGTTATGAGCACGCAGTTTCCCTGGGGTGGAGAAAAATACTGTGGAAGCCTCTGGTTGCTGAAAGCAATGCTTTTCAGCACCCTTCTCTGGATCTCTGCTAGAAAAATCTCTCCAGCCATCACTACTTGGGTGATGCATCTCCTCCTCCTCTCTCTCCATCACAGAGCATTTTGGCTTTTTAGAGCAGAGATTGCACTTCATGTCAGATTGATGGAAAGCTGAGGTGTTTATCAGAGGAACAAATTCTTGAGATTTCATTCTGCCCTGTGTGAGCCAGTAAACGTGAGAGTGTGGAAATCAGCTAGGCTTTTGCTAGAGAAAGAATCCATAGCTTTAGCTCTGCATGTTGGGTTTCGTTTGTTTCCCCAGTAATCTTTACTGTGTTTAATGCATTGCCTTTATGAAACACATGTATCGTCTCTGAGTGCACAGGAGTATCTGTGTGTGCTTGGTGTAAGATTCAAGGTAGTATTTTTAGTCCTTTTAGGGTGCCCTGGTCATCAGGATCCATTTGACGTGGTCAGGAATACGTTATTTGTCATTTGGACAAATTTTCCTCTCTGAAAAGTCACCTTGGTAGCTGGCAAGGTCACCAGAGTCAATATATATCCCAGCTTTCTCACATTTTTTCCCCTGAAAAATAAACACCCTCTGAGTGACAGATAAATGCTTTTTGCAACTTCAAAGACCTCATCTAGATAGTTAAGCTCATTTTGTTTTTACTTCTTGATGCTAAAGTAGGGATGGCAGAAGTGTTTTTATGTTGAGAATCTGTCCTGCAAAGTTTAAAATGAGTCTGAACTGCTTAGTTAGGGTTAAAGGTACATGGATATCTACACTTTGCATACATAGGCACGTTCAGTAGGACTTAATAATAGCATTTTTGGGGGGGGGGGAAATCTTTAAGTATATAGAAGTGGCTTATGATATTGGGTTGATCTTTGGAAGCTTGTGTAATATTTAGGTTTTTTTCTTTGTCTTTTTTTAACAGCTTTCTGATTAAAAAAAAGACAAAACTAACCATGAAAATAACTTCAACTCTCAATTTGCACATGTAAATTGAGGCTTTCCCCACCCACCTCCTCAGGTCCCCAAGTATATGTACATGCACTTTCTCCTTACTTGCCCCAACCCATATTTGTCTGGAGGCACCAGCTGTGAAGAAGGTATGGGAATTCATTTCTAATTCTGCCAGGCAGCAGGTGGAGAATTAGCGTAGTGACTTGCAGTATGGGAAGCAGAAAGCACTGAGGATCTGGATCCAGAATCAGACATTTCAGTGAACCTGTATCACAAACGGAAGGCTCCTGAGATTTATTACTGTTTCTTATTTATTGCTGTTTATTATTTATTACTGTTTAGCTTTCCCAGTTTTTCTCTCAGTAATTTTGGACTGTAATTCCATCTAACACAACAAAATAAGAAAGCTGGGGTCAGACAGATGCTTCTAAGTGAGGCACTCAGAGATGTGCCGTAGCTGATAGTTGGGCAGCGTGTTCCCTGGACTGGCCGCAGCTACGTTTGCCTGCCCTGGGTGGGTGCTGAGCACAGGCAGCCGTGACTGCGATAAGTGGAGTCTGCAAGTCCTTGGCACCTCTGCCGGCAAGATGATGCAGTCTGGCAGGGTGAGGGCTGGCCTTGGGAGTCCGGGGACATGCAGCTCTAAACTCGTCTCCGCTCCTGACTTCTCTCTGTGGTCTCAGGTGGTTCCCATGGTTTTTGTTCTTCTTTCTCCAACTGCAAAGTGAGGAAAGTATTATTGGATTTCTCACAGGATTGTAAGATAAATTCATTAATATTTGTGAAACATCACATACTGTGGTGATGAGTGCCACAGAAAAGCCCATGAGGAAATTAATAATTAGGTATTCAGAGCAGGGTATGGATCTTACACAGTAAATAAGGTGAGACTACACGTTGAATGATGAGGATAAAAAGAAATATTGAATAGCTAATTCAGTCCCAGCGCACCATCCAGCTTGTACCCTGATTGAAGGAAGGGTCACGTGGAAACTTCCTGTGCAATTGCGTTATTAAAGATTGTATTGTAACATATGTACACCAAGGGTCTAAACTAAGGTCTAAACCTGTACAGCATTAAATATGATATTTTCCTAATATTTAGGAAATATAAATATATAATAGTTTACTTGTATCTAAACTTCATTGTTATGTATCTTTTCAGTTTCTAAAATAGTACTTCATTTGTAATATATCTTGGGATGAAAAACATGGTATAAGGGAGAAAAGATGTTGCCTTTTAACTACTGAAAATTGATTTGAATACGTACTGAGGTGAAAATTACTTCATCACATGCCCTTCCCATAACAGGGACAATGCTAATCTGACAAAGCACTGGTGTATTTAAACAGATGAGAGGTGTATTACCTGCTGGTACCTGCAACTTTGAATGTAGCACCAAAGGAGTTTAATTATGGTAATCTGGGTTTCAAAAGTTATCATAGAATCATTGAATAGTTAGAGTTGGAAGGGACCTTAAAGATCATCTGGTTCCAACTTTTATCACTAACATACCTGTAGAAGCTTTTCTTGTTGCCCTTGACATCCCTGGCCAGATTTAATTCTATCTGGGCTTTAGCTTTCCTAACACGATCCCTGGCTGCTTGGAAAACTTCTCACTATTCCTCCCAGGCTACCTGTCCTTGCTTCCACCCTCTGTAGGCTTCCTTTTTCTGTTTGAAACTGTCCAGGAGCTCTTTGTTCATCCATGCAGAAGTTGACACTTATTAGGCAAAGGACTAGTCCTACTACACTAGAGCAAAAATTAACTGTGCCTGAAAAACATAAAGAAAGAAAAAACAGGTTACATACTGTTTGCTGGGTATGGTAGTTAAATGTAGTGCTGCAAGCCTCCTATTCTTATTCCTATAGATAGGACCTATATGTAGAATCATAGAATCGTTGTGGTTGGAAGAGACCTTTAAGATCATCAAGTCGAAGCGTTAACCTAGTACTGCCAAGTTACTACTAAACCACATCCCTAAGCACCACATCTACATGTCTTTTAAATACATCTAGGGATGGTGACTTAACCACTTCCCTGGGCAGTTTGTTCCAATGCTTGACAACCCTTTTGGTGAGAAATTTTTCCTAATATCCAATCTAAACCTCTCCTGGAGCAACTTGAGGCCGTTTCCTCTTGTCCTATCACTTGTTACCTGGGAGAAGAGACCAACCCTCACCTCACTGCAACCTCCTTTCATGTAGTTGTAGAGAGCAATAAGGCCTCAGCCTCCTTTTCTCCAGGCTAAAAAACCCCAGTTCCCTCAGCCGCTCCTCATAAGTATTGTGCTCTAAACCCCTCACCAGCTGTACATCAGCTACAAAGGGATAAACTCTCCTTGCCACAAATAACACTCATTCTAGTTAACAAATTTAACAACAGCGCAGCTTACTTTTGGAATGGGTGATATAACTAGAAAAATAGCAGCTGGATAGATTATTGAATTAATTTCCTTCATATTTGTTGAACAATATGTTTGCTGCAGAGTACTTGGCCAGCTATGGCAGCAAATAGTATTTGTTGAATAAATTTGACAAATACTGGTGAAATGTGTCTAATATTTGATGAATGCAGCTGGACAGGTCCCTCATTCTCAGTTGCTTTTTAAAGCCTTTTAATTTTCTTGGCATGACTCCCTTTTCTTTATTCTTTTTCCGGTAAGAATGTTTATGGGTTTCCTGATCCTAAAGTTGCTCCCTCACCTTTACCATAATTATCTTCTGGACCTGTTTCTTCTTCCCCACCCATACTTGACCTTCTGTACTCTTCTCTCTCTCCCCCTCATGTCGTGTTTGCTCTCTTCTCTCTTGTACGTTTTATATTGTTCCTTTCTGCACTTTTCTCAAGTTCTGCTTCCCTTGTAAAACCAGTGACTCTTAACTCTCATGTGCACGTTTTGGAAACATGCCACGTATTCCATACTTGTGAACCACTAGGAAATAGCGATGTTGGCACTAGTCAAAAGCTGTGTTTAGATGACAAATCACTCCTTTTACTACAGGCTCCTGGGAAAGAAGGGCACTGAGGACTTTATGATGGTGATGAGCTTCTTGGTGCTACACATTATGCTCCAGCAGTGATTGGGTGAAATCATCCCCAAATTCCCTATATTGGTTTATACACACAGGGTACTTTCTGGTCTCCGCACCCATCTGCTTCAAAGCCATCTGCTGCTGGAAGTGTAGCTGCAAATACTTGTCAGCTCATGCCCTAATGTGATGGGGCCAGCTCCAGTTTTAACTCTTTCCTGTTTTTATGTGTCTCTCTCTGTTCCCTCACATCCTCGGTTCTCCTTGCTCCTGCTCAGCAGGGAGCTTCCCCAGGCCGCAGTGCCAGCCCTGTTTGAACCCCGTTGGTTTCTTTGCTCTTTGGTGTTCTAGAAAACACTGGCAGCAAATTTTAAAACCCCGACAAGTTATAAAACCCTGAGTGCTCTCTGCTTGGTGGATTGAGAAACCTCTGAACAGCAGCAGAAGTCTTGGAGCTTCCCTGCCAGAAATGCTGGGAAACAAGAATGTTTTGTTTTCATGCCAGGATGGCTTTCTTGCTAGTGATGAAGGTAGAAAGGTTTTTTTTGTTGGTTTGTTTTTAATTGGCAAACTTAGACTCCGCAGAAATTGGGAACGATTGGCTGGGAAAGATGTGTAATTGTCTAATTTGCTACATGGGTCTTCAAGCTGTGTTGCTAATAGTGTGCCCTTTCCTTTAAGTCTGTGTTTAAAAGGTATTTTTCAACTCTTCTGTCTCACTCTATCTTTTGCAGGTAATTAGCGATTGCTTTTATTTTCCACAGAGGTGAGGAAAGAGGGCGAAGCCGGAGCCACTGAGCTGAGTAAATTCTCTCTGTGAGCCCAGGGCAGAGCCGAGGCCGGGCTGCTGTGTCTCCCTCTGCTCCAGGGTCAGCATTTCGCTCACCGCTTTGTTTTCTTCCCAGGGATGAGGCGCTTCCACGGGTCAGGTGCATCTCTAGGATTTGTCCTTAATGCTGACAGCTCTTCAACTCCTTCAGCTGCTGCCAGTGTTGGGTGGGTGTAAGAAGCGAGTGCTTCACCGCTGTCTCCTTCCTGGAAAACAGCAGTGTAGAAATTTGGGAGAGTCCAAAACCTGTCAGTGCTTCACCTTAAAAGCTTTGTCAGAGAATAAGGATGTTTGGGGTTTTTTGGTGGTGTTTTTTTTTGTTTGTTTGTTTTGTGAATTTGCAAAGCTTCTGTATGGGGAGATTGAATTTATTTTTTACTTCCTTAGCTGAGCCTGAGCTCAGTGCAGTGCCAGGAAGATGACAGGTACGCAACCAGTCATATCAGTGATTGCCCTTTGCAGTGGACAGGGATTTTTTCAGTTTATTTTCTTTCATCACATAGTTGCTGTAGGGATTCTTCCAAGCTGGTGCATCCTTGTAACTTAAGAAAAAGTGAATAAGAAGGAAGAAAATACTTTCTGTTGTCTCAAGACACATTGATCAGCTTGTTGCACACTGACTCAAGTTTTAGCTTCAACCAAAAGAAAATTTATTTTTTTTTTTAAACTAAGTTTGCTTGCGACATTTAGACACTGATCTTATTTTTTGTTGCATTGTAACAATATGGCAAAGGCTTTTTTCTGTTCTTTTTTTTTCCTTCTCCCTTTGATAGACTGATAATTTTCCATAGAACAGGTGGGAAACTAGACAAATATTTAGTTTGTTTAGTTTAATATGTTTTTACTGTCTGGACTGATCAAGTGTTGATTTTGCAGTTAGTGATGAACTGATGCAGAAAAGTCACATATAATATTGTTAACATGAGTTAACACAAAGTAAAATGGAAAATATATTTTTGCATTAATTTAAAACTTGATTTCTAGTTGCAGCAAGCTACTCATATCTGATATTTAGTAATGCTGGGAGAAAAGTTAGAGCCTGAAATCAACAGAAATGTATTTAAGATAAACACTTTTTTTGCTAATCTCTGTGGCCTCTAAAAAACAGAAGGAAGGCATGGTCTTATTTGTGAGTGAAACTAAAAACTTTCTAGGAAGCTGAACCTGAAAAGAGTACACACAGTGGACTCTGTGAAACCTGCAGTTATCTGTATATAGTTATTATAAATGTGTCATCTGTGCGTGTGATAAAGGTCCATAACATTTTGCAGAAGTGTCTATTACGCACCTGTTATGAATTTTCTGTTTATAGTGCCTATTCCTCACATGGTGCTTAGGTCTTTAATGCTCATATGGCTGAAATCAGTGCTCTGTGTGGAACCATTCTCAGTAACACCTAGTGTGAGCTGCTACGCACAGTCTCTATACACAGGGGCACTCAAGTCATGAGTTCCTGGAGCAATGTATTTTTTTAAAATATTAGCATTTTCTTTCAGTTCTGAAATCAATCTGCTGATTAAACTTTGTTAATAATTAAGTAGTCCAGAGGTTTTTTTGGTCAGGTTTTATTTCTGAGACTTTCATTACAATATAGCATACAGGTCACAGGCTGGGCTAATGCACGGAATCAGAAATCTGCTATAGCTCTATGTGCTGTAACAACATTTTTGGTGTTTGGCTGCTGCAGGGGAACCTATAACCTTACCAAAAGACATCAAGCTTCCCTATGCAACGCATTGGGAAAGCTAGAAGTCTCAGAAATAAGGACTGACAAAACCCACTAATCTCCAGACTGGTTTGAGCATTAGTCTCAGGATCAGTGGTGATCACCGAACTGCCTCAAACCTGCCAATATGGATTGGCCAGAGGCTATCCACTGGAGACAATGTTGTCTTAACAACTCTGGGAGGTGGGAGAAAAATTCAAGTTGCCATCTGTTGCTTTCAAGGAACTTCTTTAACCTTTTTGAAATTCACTGTCTAGAATCGGTCCTGATAGTATCCGGCTACAAGTTTTAAAAGAAAAATGAAAACATGCTAGTGCAAAAGTTACTCTTTTCAAGAAACAAAACCAACAACAGACCCACCACACACAAAGGCTGAAAGGAATGCGGGGTCCTTCGCTTTGTACTTGAAGACAAGATCACTCCTCAGTATGGGTGGGGAAGGGGAAAGTTCAGTGTCATGCTGTGCCTTGGGGTCTTGAACTCACGTCCTGCTCTCTTAAGAGTCTTAATCCCTAGACTGTAAATTGTTCTGGGTCGTTGTAATTTGCTGAGAGTATCTTCAAAGTCTGTGGTTCAGAGAAGAGCTCTTCTCTCTCAAAGTGCTCCTTATTTCAAACAGTCACCACCCTGTTCCATGGACGTTGTTGCAGGTCACAAAGGTGAGATGCTTCCCAAGACCAGGGGTCCCAAAGGCAGTTTTTAGGCCCCTTTTGACTCACAAAGCCTCTGTAATGGTCTCTCAAAGGCGCTTTTTATCAGTGGTTCTAAAATTAGCTGTGGGTACTGGGTTTTAGATGTCTTTGATTATGCTCATTGTCCAGCCTGTTAAGTGGAAGTGGATGAACAACATTGGGATTCACCACCTTGGTGGTTGAGTGTTTTTTTAATTGGAAGAAGGAAATTGCAGATGTGACTCTGTCTCCAAAACCCTGATTTGAAGTGCTTCAGCTATTGATTGAAGTAGAAAGGCAGAGGGTGCCTGAGTGCCGTGCTGCTTCTTTCTCCTTCCTCTAATCATTTTGAAGGAAGGTGGCAGTTGGTGTTGTAAGTTTGCAAAAAATCAACCTGATGGTGTTGCCAAGACCATGTGCTCTAGACTGAGTCCCTCCATCCTCCATCCACTGTTGATTGACTCCAGCATGGAGGGATGCACCTCTGAATTTGATGACAGCTAGGCAGGTGGTCTGAGGATCTCAGTTCTGGACTTGTAAATCCTGCTTTAATTCAACTTCTAAATATAGAATCCTTTTGTGGATTTGTGCTTAAGTGATTTCTAGCAGGAAGGACAGTTAAATACTGAAATGGATTTTATATAACAAGGTTGTATAATTTCAATTATCAGATGTTTCTTAGCTTGTGTTAGACATCTGTCAGGACTGATTTATACACAGTAGACTCTGCCTTGGAGCAGGGGGTGAATTGGATGGTATCTTGGCATCCCTTCCAGCCCTACTTTCTGCAGTCTACACTTAGAATAAAGCATTAGCTGTTCTTCTGAGATGGCCTGCTAGGCGATGATGGTCGGTTTGTTTGCGTGGTTTTTAATACAAAATGCAGGTTGAAAATCAAGAAAATCTGCTGAGCGTTGTTGTTCACAGTCTCTCAAATCTTGAAGTCAGAGAGTAAACCTGCAGAGGTGTCATAAAATTAAACTGAAGATTCTGTTTCACTGTTTACTGCATGAGACATGTCCCAACCTGATTCACGTGCTATGAAGTTATACTACGGCATATTCCATGCTCTGGAGCAAAGCCACTGAGATCATTTAAGTTCTCTGGATTAATGCTGGTACAACTGAGAGTGGAATTTGGCTCATTGACTTCTCTGGGACTGCATAAATATGAGTTGGAATAAGTTTTGTTCATACAAGTGTAGTTGATTCCAATATTTAAATGCACGTGTAGCTGATTACAAAAATATTGTGTCAGTGCACTACATACAAGTTATTACTGTAGAATAAACAAAAACTACCCTAACTGTACCCATTATAAGAAGAAAACTCTCAGTAGGTTTGCTCCCTCTTCTTCCTGCAATATATAGTCTTAACTAAATGTTACTGAGTTAGTTTCAGTTATGTTTCCCTCAACGTGCTACTTAAAATTCTATGAAAGAAGATCTGGTATTTAATAAGAAGCTTTTGGTCCACAGATTTAGAGTGAAAGTATAAAAAAACGTGGCTACCTGGCCTAAAGTACAGTTGAAAGGCAAACTGCTGCTAGTGGTCCAGTGGGGATGAATAAGGTTGGAGCACTTAAACTGTAACACTGCTGTCTTGTGTTTGTCAGGTATCATAAAATGGAAAGTATTTAGCCCCGTCAACTCTTGGTTTGATAGAGAAAAGCACATTTGTGACTTAGTAGGTGGCACTGAGTTAGCAATGTTTCAGCATGGGGTTTGGGTCATTTGAGGTCTGCTGCTGGTCTCTAATATGGGAAAAACCTGTCTGTGACCATTTTATTTGCTAGAAATTCATGCCAGTCTTTAAAGTTTCTCTGTTGTCTTGAAAATGCTGCACTTAGAGAAGTGATGAAAAACAAGTTCACACACACAAGTACACACATTTTAAAACTGGGAGTTAGGTGTCATTGTTTGTATGCCAGAGAGTTAACCTAAGTGTTTGGGTTGCAGCAAGATATGCTTCTGCTACGGTTCCCTATCTTGTGTAGTGCAAGACCAAGACTATGAAGAAGACTTGAAAACCTTCAGGATCCATTTCTTAGAGATGAATTCCTGAGATATGCTGAATATTACTGCCTTCCATTTTAATTGACTATAAAAAGTAATGGAATTATTTAAAAGTGAAACCATTTTTCTCCTACAGTGGAATTCAAATATCTAAATATTCTTCCCATCTCTCTTCACCCAGAATCAGCTTATATCTTTTCCCCCCATGTGTTCCTGAGATATCCAGCCTTCTTGTGTTGTTGTTGCTTTTTTTAAACAGCCCAATATTAAATTACTGTCTGCCTGAGAGCCTATTTGCTGAATTCCTTCCAAAGTTTGATTTAACAAATAGTGATGCTATGATGGCAAATCCATCATGGAGAGAGCGGAAATGGGAACTTTGCTCGCTACAGTTCTAGCTGAGCACTGCTAGCAGAGATGATAGAAAGCTCTATTTAGACTTTGAAGCTGTTTTTCTGCAGTTGCAATGAAATTCCTTGGGGTAGTGCGCTCCCTCTTTTCCACAGCACTGCATTATTTTGTGAATGGACAAGGTCACGCTCTAACTAGATGGCTTTCACTTATGGCATGTCATGCTTGAACAGACACAAGCCAACTTATGAAACTGCAAAATTTTGCATGCCAACCTTAGAGGCATGAGATTGCCTCCTAAATGGTATTTCTATGATGTACAAGTTCATTTCCTAGCTAGTCCTTCTCTCCCACGCCCCACCACTGTCTTAGTTGTTAATCTGTCCTAATGCTGACTGCAAGTGCTGGTGTGCTCCTCTCAGGACACTTACTGTTCTACCTTGTACTTGCTGGATAACAGTTATAATTAAAGATGAGTATGATGCCTTCCTTCTCAAGCAAATTGTATCCACTTCCCAAGATTGTATTCTCTCTCTTACCTGATTACAAAGAATATGCTGGAAATGCTGTGATGTTCTTGGGTAGAAAAGCTAACAGGAGTCTGAGAAGTTGGAGTAGGGGAATAGATTTATTAGTTAGGTCATCCAGACAATCTTCTGACCAATGCAAGATAGTCCTCTATTCATTTTCTCGTACTTTGTTTCATCTAATTTTAGCAGCCCCCAAAAGATGGGAATTCTGCCAGTTACTGTTGGGAGACTATAACAGGTTAATACATCTCACATCGAAGAAGTTTTTCATGATGTTCAGTGTAAATTATTTCACAGATGAAATATACCTTGCTGTCAGGGAGCAGCCTAAATTTTCACTTTCTTAATTTCATCCCATTACTCCTCGTTATATCCCTTGTACCAATCTAAATAATTCATCGCCCTTCTTAATGTTTATACCCTTCAAATATTTATAGGCAGTTATCACGTCTCTCTTTAGTCAAAGCTTAGCTGAGCTGTTCATATTTAGACCTTTTAATCTTTCTTCATAAGCAAATCCTTCTACATGAGATTGAGGGCCTGATCCTCAAAGGTGTGTAGGTGCCTGTCATTGACTTCAGTGGAATTGTGGCCTAGATATTACTACCATTAGGCAGCAGGTTTTTTCTCCTCTCTGAATTACTACTAATTTGTCAGTGTTAGATACTGAGGAGTACAGAACTGAATGCAATATTCCAGGGGCATCTTGGCCAGTCTCCTCTGCTTTGTGTTGTACATCACCTAAGTATGTACATCCCCTTGATTGTGTTGCACTTGTTGCTAGCATACAGCATCGAAAATTCGTTTCTAGGGTAGTGTTCAGCATTAACCTTACTTTGCCTTCTGGACCTCTTTATTCTAGATTTCTTACTAGTGAATATTTGACATAAGCTTCTTGTTTCCTAAGATGTCCCGTCTGTTTTCAGACTTTGGATCCCCTCATAGCATCGCCCGCTCTTCCCTAGGATTTACAAGATCTCCCAGTTCCCTATTCTGCATGTGCATGTTTATGTGAGTACATGTATTTATTATACATGGATATAAAAAAAAGCTACTTACTGCCCATTGCCTGAAAATAGATGAAAATTAAGAGGCTCTACTGAACATTAATCTCTATACCACCACACTATATGGTTTTCCAACTTCATGCGGTAGCATTTATCACTACTCTTTGTTTACAGATTTTTTTCAATGAATTTATTGTCCGTGTAACTCTGCTCATATCCAAGCCAATCTGAATTAAGTTTGTAAGGCAGAATCCCTATATCAAATGCTATACTAAGATCCAGCTACAGTAAATCTAGTGCAGTACATATTTCATTGTTCTCAGTGGCTTCTTAGGTCCTTCAGGTGTGAGTTTTTGTTTGAATCTTCCATTTTTAGCTTGTGCAGAATCAGTTATGACTGGTGATTATGGTTTCTGGGCTGTCACCACTGGAAAAAGCCTCTTGTTCCAGTCAGAAATGGAAATAATCATCCTGTGTTTGGGTTCAGGCTAGAAATTTTGTGAAGTGTGAAATTCTATCATCTCAAAAAGTTTGTACACCCAGGCCCGGGTCTGGAACCAGTCAGAGCTGGACAGATCAACCATAGTAGTGGTAGTGACTATGTTTTTGTGGACTTGTTAAGAAAGATTATTTTTTTTTCTTAAAGAAACAGAACAAAATAATTTGCAGCTATCAAAAAAAAAATTGCTCATATAAAACTACTTTTAGGTTTTATTCTTTTAGTCCTTTTTATTTACATTAAAGAAAATAGTTAAATATTTTTCAATTAAAATCAAATACTATGTAAATGTGTAAAGGAAATTCTTCTTTTGAGTGGGTAACTAAAACTAATAACCAGATTTGAATGAACTTTAGAGAGACTTCTTGGCTACATCAGAGCTTTTTCTGAGTAAATAGCTCTTGCACAGCTCTACTTCCTTTTTGCATCTGGCAAACATGGAATCAAATCCTGGAACTTGATACTGCTATTTTAGATCCCACACTCCTGATGCAAAGTGATGCTACGTCACAGTCTGTATATCATCCACAAGCTTGCTATACTAAACTGTCTCTCCTTTGCTTGTTTTTCTTTCAGTGTTTGGGTGGTGGATTGGGATTTTTGCCTGAAAGGGCTTGATGCTTGTCAAGTCTGTAAGAAAACAATACAGACTTCAAAATATTACATGATAGTAGCACCAAATTCGAGTCACTTTCCTAAGGCTGACTTAGCTCATCTATGCTATTTTTGCTGTATGACCTTGTTTTATTGAGAGCATTTCTCTGTTCCTTTTTAATACTCACTACAATGCATTTAACATCTTTCATATCTCATAATTTCACATTTGCATATTCAAAATCTCATGATACAGATTGTGTCATCTACAGCAAAAGTATTTTACTGAAGACCCATTTAGATCTTCTACAGAGCTGCTGTGCTCTATTTTGAGTCTTCTATGTCATTGCCTTCCAAAGGTATAGAATTTCAGCTTCAGCCTTGCAAAACTGGCTTGGTTTTTGTTTTGTTTATTTTTTAAATTTTTTTGGTATCACATGAAGCCATCCTTTCTTCCCTTATTTCATCTACTGCTCAAAAAGCTGTATGCGTAAGCGATGCAACTACGTGTACATATGTCCTACTAAAGACACCCATACTCTGCCTTTTTGTTTGCGACCAGTGCCATGTAAGGGACTATTTTAAGTTACAGTATCAAAAAAAAAAGCCCTTTTGACAGTATAAAACCTGGTCTTCCCTGGCAGCATTGGCCCATGCAGCTCTCCTGGGAAATCCTTTTGAGTGTAGGCACGCCAGTTCTGCGTGACCTTTAGCTGAAGCAGAGTAAACAATACAGAAAGCAGAACTCAGATGCTTCTGCGAGAGAGTGAGCACTTAGCTGGGCTGCATGCTGACGCGAACCAAGCAGCATCACTCACACCTGGGGAATGAGGAGTATTTTTGAAAACAGTAAGCAACATGGACAGGAAAGAAATAGCACCTCCTAAAAATGGTGTACTACTACTTAACATCCCCTGTTTTCTGTTGTAATTTTACACCTCTGCAAGCCGGCAATGCTGGGTAATCAGGCCCATAGTGTTCCTCTGACAGCCTGTAATGAGTTAAAAAATACCAGCTGAGAAAGAGTGCTCAGAAGTTAAAGGAAAGAGAAAGGTATCACACTCATAACTTCAAAGATCACTAAGATAAATTTATTGCAAACCCCAGTTTATTTTAATGCTGTATTTTAAACTCTGCAAAATGTTCCAATATGCCATTAATCAAATAGTCAGTTCTTTGCTACGTAGGAACAGAATGTTTGGGTTTTGATTTCATTGGGTTATTTTGTTTTACTGATTTTAGTTCAAAACTTCCAAATTTAATAAAATAGGAATGGCAGGAGGTTGATATACTTCCTTTCTCTCTTATTAGAATAATTGTGTTAGTGTCTTTCGTTCTAGAAAATGAATGATGACACCAATTATTGATCTTGTGACAGGTTAAGAAGAATATTATAATAATTCATACTCATCAGCTTAACCTTTTATTGACTTGACCTTTAGCTTCTCTGAGAAAGAAAATGAAGGAACCTACATAATTTTGTGCTGTGATGTTGAAATTCTGACATGGTTTGGATTACAGTTTGGGTATTAATAAAATACAGTAATCTGCCAAATCATTAGTCTGTATCAGTAGCTCAGGCAGATAGACAGAGTTGAGACAGGCTTTGCTCAATAGCTGATGACAGCATTGCTGTTGGGGAAGGGGACTTATTGTTTTGGGGGTTTTGTATTTTTGTTTGCTTGCTCTTGTGTTTTGTTTTGCCTTTTTTTTAAAAAAAAAAAAACAAAAAAAAGAGGTCCTTCAGAAAAGAGGACCGGAACACAGGAACGAGTAAGCCTTCCAGTCCGACAAACAATGTAGGCTGGCTAATGTTGGTCAAATTTCAGTCCCCTGTCCCACTATGCCCAAACATACTTTTTTCTTGCTGTCCTGTGGAAAAGGCTAGTCTTGTTGCTTGGGTTTTGTTGCAGCAAATTCTCCTAAAAAGCCATTTTAATAAAAATATGTTCCATATGAAGAAAATCAGAGTCTGCAAATGGTGGAGGATTAACTAGTGCAGTCTGGAATATCTTCTCGTGAAAAGGTGCCTGAGTCCCTCTTATCCAACAGTACCTGACCTCCCTGTGGGTCTTGTGGGAACACCAAAGTCTCTCTTCTGCTTATCTCCATCTTTCTGCTATGGAAGGAGGAGATAGACAGGAAAGCGAGGTAAGGTGAGGCAAGTAGCACATCTATCTGTGTGGGAAAACAAAGACGGTTATGCAGGCAAGTGCATGTGCTCTTGTGGGAAGGGCCACAGTTCCTTGAGATCAGCTGAAGGTGCCTTTTAGCAAGGGAATACCTACAAAACTGAAGTATGAAATTGCTTCAAATGAACCTTGCCTAGAATTGGGGAAAAACATTTTGGTCAAGACTGTTTTCCATGAAATATATAGACTCTCTACAGTATTCAGAGCAGTCAGAAAAATAGTGCTAATCTTGTTGACCTCTAAACCTGATCTGTGTTAACAATGACAGGCTATTCCTGCTATCAGCCTTTCATCTGAAACAGCAGAGGTTTGTGTGGCTGATGTGAAGGTTACAACCCTACTGATGACCAGTCTGATGCCTTGGGATAAATTCTCTCTTTCTTAGCTTGCCCTCTTAAAAACCATGGCAACCACACACATACACAACACCAAACAAATAAACAAATATACCCATGTGAAAAGATAGTGACATTGCAAAAAACCCTCCAAATGTGCAAAAGCCAGGAAACGTCAGAATTAATTTGTTAGTATAACTTTGGTGTGCACCACTACACTCATGCTCAGTATTACAGCCTACCTATGTGATCAAATACTACCCTTTTCTCAGGGTTTCTGACATGTGTGCAGGATGTGCCTATCTAAAAGAAAAGTGAGGAAGGTGTAACAAAGGAGATTATTCCCTATAAGTGCCCTGCCTTGATGTCTGTATTCTTTTAAATGTGCATGGTGAATAAGATAGGCAGCTGCAAGGAAAGAAATTATAGTTTCTTCGGTTGTATCCTTGAACATCAGCCTATAGGGATGGATTTTCTTCCTCTTCTTGCCATAGAAATCCTATGTGACGTTAGGTGAGGGATTTCAAATTATTCTTGTCACAGCTGGCAAGGAATTTCCCACCACTGTTTCCTGCATGCCGTTTACGGTGTTTAAGATGGGAGCGCTTTCAGCTGTAACTGAATTTCTTGGAGCTGTGCTATGAGTGTAAGTGATGGTGTGCAGTCCTGGGCACACCAGGGAAAAGAATCTGTGCCCAACTGTGAAGTCTAAAGTCAGAGAACTTTTGATCTTAATAAATTTGTGCTGCTGTTGCCCATGTGCGGAATGGAGGGAATGCTTCTGCCTTGCTCGCAGGCTGTGAATGTTAACTCTGGTTCAGGCACTGTCACGGGGAGTACCATAGAAAAGCCAAGTGAAAATTAATCATTCTGTTTCAGGAACAGAGTCTGAGTCATAAGTCACAGACCACATACTGTGAAGATACACCACAGTAATGAACGACTGCCCAGCCAGTCTCCACACTGACCAAAACATGGATCCTGCAGAAATATTAAAGGCCACTGTCATTGAGAACTGTAGCAGAAAAGCTAAGCAACAGGAAGCTGAATGAAGTTACATATAACCATGTGTTTTCCACATAAATATATTTCATAACATTTTGGAGGTTTTCCTTGCAACCCTTTTCCTTACAATTTTTTACAGATGATGGAGGAAGCCATGCTGCATTGACTAAAGACCTGACTTACCCGAGCTTCTTGTAAGCTGTAGCTGAGACCAGAATAACTTGAAGTTTTCAATTTCTAGACACACAAATTGGATGCAGTGACAGCATAAGAAAAATGAAACATGGATTAGTAGAGACTCATCCTGGGTACTCCAGAGGAATCATTGAAGGCCTGCTGCTGAGCTATTTCAGCTAACACTAGAAAAGTTTTTCATGAAAAAGCTAATTTTGGTATTCAGACATGTTTTGCAAGCTTATTGTGAATAATGGATGGAGACTTAAGATTTTTTTTTTACTTTTTTTTTTGCTCACCTGTATAACCACAAATCCACCACTAGAATTATGTCATGAGGAAAAAGAACTTTTGGAGTTGTATGTTTAGCAGGGTTTAAGACCTTGTATGGCCTGCTTACACAAGTGCTTTTCTGCATGGCTTTGCATATCTCTGAGCACCCTATAATTTGTCTGAGAGAAAAATTAACATCATCCACCGCAGTCAGGAGCATTCAGGACTTAATTAGTTCTCTTCCACGGTGAGAAATTTCAAACAGGCAAATTTTATCCAGAAACAATTGGAATTCATTTCCTATGCAATGCAGTTGCTTCCATACCTGTTCGCTCTGCTCTAGGATCTTCCAACTGTGACAGCTTATCAGCAGGAGTATCCACCAACCCAGGCTAATTAAACACTGCATGGAATATTTCAGCTATACTCAGCCTGTAGCATCCTTACTCTTACAGAGCAAGCTTTTAGTCTCCAAGTGGTGCTACTGAGTTAGGTCAGCATCCTCAGACTCTGTGAAGTATTCCTGTTTTGGGTCAATAGAGGAACCATAGGATGGCTCTATCCTGATAAAGGCCAGAATGCTCACCAATTCTTCCCATTATTTATACCCCATGTTTTGTTAACCCTGGGTATTATTTAAACACCAATTAAAAAAAAAAAAAAGGTGAGTAGTTCATCTCAAATCAGCAAATCGTACTTTTTAATGGTTCTAAGCTTGGCAAATGTGTTTTATTCATGGCATATTACGAGAGGAAGGGAGAAAAAGCTGGAGGTGTAACAACAAACTAATGCAGTAACATCTTTTGACATGGGTTTATATTCACTGGAGATTCAGTGCCTTGGAAAAGTGAGCTTTTGGGAGGCTGGTAATTAGACAAAACATATTGATTCAGAATTGTGTTTCTCAAATGGTTTAAATTTCTATTAAGTGGAATTGGAAGAAGAGAAGTGCTGACAAGTGAGAGTTTATCCTGACCCAGTGTAGGACCTGCCTATAACAAGGGTCTTTGGTTCTACTGTTACCAGTAAGACAGGCAGGAGCAGGAGAAATAAGGTCTTTGGTGTCTTGCAACATCCTGTTCTTCCAATGGAGTTATGACAACGAATTTTCCTGAGCTGTTCTTGGCTTTTGGTGTCAGGAGCAAAGCAATCTAAAAAGGATGCTGAAGAGGATGCTGTCAAGTAATATAAAATAAAGTCTCCAGTAGAAATATATACAAAACCTTTCACATGAGGAATAAGCAGTGCATATGTACATGGTGGGAATGATGGAGGATAGATCTAATTGTGATATTTTTGTCAAGGCAGCTCACTTTTAACAAAGTTATGCAAAGATATTCATCAGTATAGATCTGCAGACTGGCATAATATTAGCTTTGGCCAATCAGTGGGATGCTGAGGAGGGTGAAAGTGGCAAGTGATGACTAAGGAAAGAATGTCAGCAATTAGGAATTTTGGAACCTTTTGTATGGGAATTAGGTACCAAAAATTAGGGTTCGATATCTACTCTGTTGCTTAGTGGCTTATGTTCCTAAGTAATGAAACCTACAGGTAACCCTTTTGAGCACTCCTGTTACATCACACATGCTCAGTGCTGCTGCTTTGATGCATGCAATTGGGGTTTTGATTTCTTCTCCTTCTTCCTCCCCCTTTGTCTCTGCCCATCATCAGCAGAGCTGCTTTGCTGGACTTAGAGACACACTGAACTTTTAAGCTGCTATCTATTGTTGGTTATCCAATTTCCTAGGAGGGGAATTCCTATTTAAAATACTTCTTTTGTTCTTTTTGGTGCCTTAGCCCAGATAAAGTAATCATTAGTAGTGGTGTGAATCTCTCTGGAACTTTCCTGTGAATGTATTGGGAAATACATATTAAATACATTACATCCACATGTGTAATATAAATTTAATCTCCAAGCCACTAACTCCCAGGTCTATGTCCCGCATCCCTCAGGGTGGGAAGCCTTGTAAGCTAATTAGTGATAGCACATAAGCCTCAGCCCTGAAGGACATTGTTCATTTTATTACTTGTGTTATGCTGAATAAGGGAGGATGCTACGGGATGATAAAATGCATGGAACCAGAAGAAACACTTGGCAACAGAATAAAGCTTCAGTAATGCTAAGACATCCTCAGCAAGTTTGCGGACAACACCAAGCTGAGTGGTGTGGTTCACACGCCTGAGGGTTACCATTCAGAGGGACCGGGACAGGCTTGAGAAGTGGGCCTGTGCAAATCTCATGAAATTCAACAAGGTCCTGCACTTGGGTCAGGGCAATCCCAAGCAAAAATACAGGCTGGTAGATGAAGGGATTGAGACCAGCCCTCCTGAGAAAGACTTGGGGGTGCTGGCAGATGAAAAGGTGGACATGAGCCAACAATGTGCACTCACAGCCCAGAAAGCCAACTGCATCTTGGGCTGCATCAAAAGAAGCGTGGCCAGCAGGTCAAGGGAGGGGATTCTACCCCTCTACTCTGCCCTCGTGAGATGCCACCTGGAGTACTGCATTCAGCTTTGGAGCCCTCAATACAGGAAAGACATGGATNCACCTGGAGTACTGCATTCAGCTTTGGAGTCCTCAATACAGGAAAGACATGGACCTGTTGGAGATGTTCCAGAGGAGGGCCACGAGGATGATCCGAGGGCTGGAGCACCTCTTCTATGAGGAGAGGCTGAGAGAGTTGGGGTTGTTCAGCCTGGAGAAGAGAAGGCTTGGGGGAGACCTTATAGTGGCCTTTCAGTACTTTCAGCCTACAGGAAAGATGTGGACAAACTTTTTAGCAGGGCCTGTTGCAATAGGACAAGGCGTAATGGCTTTAAACTAAACGAGGGAAGATTTATACTGGATATAAGGAAGAAATTTTTTACAATGAGCGTGGTGAGGCATTGGCGCAGGTTGCCCACAGAGGTGGTAGGTGCCCCATCCCTGGAAATATTCCCAGTCCGGTTGGATAGGGCTCTGAGCAACCCAATCTATTTGAAGATGTCCCTGTTCATTGCAGGGGAAGTTGGACTAGATGACCTTTAAAAGGTCCCTTCCAACCCGAACTATTCTGTGATCCTACTACAAGGCCATCCTGCAGTCACAAGTTACATGCCTCTGGTCAACCCATCGCTGAATGGATTTGAGACACAACTACAAGACAAACTTTAATATCTATATATGGATATAACTGCCTCCATGGGGCTCAGAGGAGTTCTCAAGGGCTCGTGCTGTGGCTACCCACTGGCCCAGAGCCTAAGTACTACAGTACATTGAAAAATTATATCTGCCGTGTCTCAGTAATCTATGTGATAAAATATCAATTGAACCTTTTCCTGAAAATGCACTCATGAAAACACTTGGTGTAGTTACACAGGTATTCATCATTTGTATTCCTTTCTCAAAACATATAAGCAGGGATTAAAAAAGTTGGATTTTTTTTTTTCCTCATGTATATTGGCCTTTCAAATCTATCATGCTTATTTTTCCATGGGGATGCCATTTTGACTTTTTATTTCCTTAGATCTTGCTGGTATGGCTTTTGGTTACTTTCTGTTTTGTAAGGTTTGTTTTCCCAGATGCTCCCTGGGCAGTAAGGTCTCGGAGAATAACCATTGTTTCAGATATGAGTGCAAGAGGATTGAAGACCATGGCAGTTATTATTGTGTTTCTCCTCTGTACCACCACAAAATTCTTCGCTGTGATTTCTCCATTGTCTTTAGAAAGATTATTCACAATTTGTGCCTGCCTTTGCAAACTGAGACTTAAGAATGACTACTGCATTTTAACACTAGCCCCTGTCTACAATTGCATTTTTCTTATACCCACTAAAAGATTTCACATTTTGATGGGATCCAAAATCACTTGGAAAAAGGTGACAGAGCAGCAGCCTAGGTAAGAATTTTCTTGTTTTGGTATGAAATATAAGTAGTGCAGGAAAAGTCAGAACTGGTCACCACCTGCGTAACCTCGCATTTCATCTGGAATAAGCAACTCGAACAGTGGAGAGGGAGACTCAGTTCTTAGTGACTCTTGGACAAAACAGCTCCAAAACAATGTCCAGTGCAAGGAATTGCCTGAAATAATTTCCTTGTTTGAGCATCAACATGTTAATGGTAACACTTTTAAGCAGTGAGCACTGGAGGCTAGAAAAGAACGAGAGACTCAAATAGAATAAAGATTTGGTTGCATTGTTGGCTTCCTCAGATATTTGGCTTTTATTCTGTATATCTTTTTGTTTGGTTAATCTCCGTGTCTAGCGGTATTGTCCCCCCTCCCTCTCCTCCCTGAGATGCAGGTGGTTGCCCTGTTTTATACCTTTGCATTCTGCTGGGGCTTTAGCATCATTGGAAGCTGGCTGCTGAAAGATTTTTCTTTGAATACAGTGGAGTAATAAAATATCATTTGTGACTGGGGGAGGGGAAAGTGTGATCCACAGCACAGAGATGTTCTAAAATGCAGAAATTAGAAATAAATTATTCAAAAGCAGTAGTATTTTTATGGCACTGTGACCCCTTCTCCTGCTGGGGCTTCTTAGAGAAGCCGAGCAATAACAAAAGGTGTGGGATACAAAATAACAAAGGCCAGATAATATGTTCACCAGTGGGTTGAAAAACTAGGTTTGGAGATTAACTTGCTCTTTGAAACCTCTTTCTTCTTACAGAAATAACCAATAACACAGGCTCAGTGGCCTTTACCCTTACTGAAACTGAGTGAGTTAAAGCACATCAGGGAACCACAGTAACTTTCCAAGCGCACCCGTGTCAATACAAATTAGCCACTAATTACTACAAAACACTGACTTTCTATATCAAAAGGTGTGTGGGAGTTCAGTTTACTCATGCCCCTTGTGTATGTAGTAATGATGTCTCAATTACTTACATGTGTACGTGTGTCTGAGAGATACGTGGACACCCATTAGTATGCCTACGCACTTTACTTGTGTTTATATACAAACAGCATTCGTTTATTCCAGTACTTGTCAGTGATTCATTTATTAGCTGGACATTATACCTGCTCCTCTGTCAGTATTCAACTAATATTCCAGCAGGAGTCCATGGGGCGTTGTTGTGTCTCGGTTACAGATGTAAAGCTGAGGGCTTGGATATATGAAATGCACTTGGGACTCTTCTGGTGCTACAAGAAATGCTGCTCTTGATATTTTACCTTATTTGCAGTAGGAAGGCTCCAAAGCTGTGTTGTGGGCAATTTCAAGTAGGATGATTTTATTCTCTCTGGAGCAGGATCTTTTGGTTGCTCTTGAACAAGTCAGTACAAACAGTCGCAGAGTATATCCTCATCGTATCCACCCAGTCTAACAACTAGTTACAATCAGAAAGGTGGACGTGTGTTTGACGGGGAAAAGAAAAAAAAGATGATGGGAGTGCTTTGGTTCGCTTTCCCAAACTTCCAACCCTGCTCCCAGCACAAGTCTGTGATTAAACACAGCCGCATTTGTCCAGTCCCCAACCCCCTGAAGTTGATCTACACGTGCTAGAGTTTGGAGTGTTTTGCCAGGCCCTGTGTTACACCATGCCGCTGCATGTAGTTGAACACCCTCATCTTTAAAGGCTCCAGATGAAGAGCTTTTGAAAGAGGGTTTCTTGATGCAATGTTGTCTAAGAGGCTGAGTAGCCCAACTGGAGATTGTGTGACTCTGTAGATGTTGGGTATGACTGAATATGTTATCCTTGGTGAGGAGTGTCGTGGTTTAGGCCTCAAACCAGGACAAGGAGCTAAGGAAGCTGTCTTGACTTTGACTTGAGAGATCACTGCAGGGACAATTTCAGTACTATGGGGCATTGCTTACATTTTTCCCTGAGAACTAAATACATATTTTGACTCTCCTATTGCATATTGGAAGAGAAAAGGCTTGTATTGTTATTGAGAAACGTACATAATAATCTAATCTTTTTCAACAATAGAAGCAATAGGTTTGGTAGGATGTGGAAGAAGGTCAACGTCTGCGCTGTGTATAAGACAAACCTCTGCTAAAATTACTGGCTATCTGTGGGTCTAAAATTTGCTTGGGCTTGGTTGCAAAACTCTGACACAAAGTCTGGATTGCTGAACAGCAACCACTTTGGAAATGGAAAACAACACCTTATTAAATGGAAACTAATGGACACGTGTACAGATGTTTTCATTTCCCATATCTGCCATAAGGCCTATGAAACTCTTTTAGTCCCATTTTGTAGTACATATGGGAGTAAAATAATTCTATATACAAAATACCAACTGTAATGTGTTCCTTGAGTACAGCGACTATGTGAAATTAGGGGTTTAAATTATTATGGAATGCTTGCATTTATTAATCAAATTAAGCTTGAGCTAAGGTCCTAGTGGGTGAATTGAAATGTTTCTTCCCCACCCCCCGCTGCCCCACCCAGGTCAAATCCCTGACAAATTATTCTTTTCTACCACATTATCATTTATGCTTCCGAGTCTCTAAAATGCAGTTTCAGTTGATGCCTGTATTAGCTTTGTCGCTGCTTAAAACTAGGAAATGAAAGAAAAAAATCTCCATATGCAGGTACCTCAACATTTTTGAATAGTTTAAAACTAAAAATATATTCAAATTATTACCTGCAGGTGAATGATTTTTATAGTGACAGACAGCGGGGGGGTTCTGCACTTGGCTGTACTCCATTAAGACTCTATGACTTGTAATTAGAAATGAGCTAATGCCAAAGCTGATCTTTCCCAAAGCCTGAGTGTGTTCAGAGAGGAAGACTGTGGTAATTAAGAATAGTCTGGCCAGTAGCAAAGTTCAGGTCTTTTACAAAGTGTAGCAGCATATAACTCAGCAAAACACATAAAATAGACTCAAGTTCCTCCCGTCTGACCACAGCAATTTGTGTGACCTTAAGCAGGTTTTGAATTTAGTGGGTCTTACAGATAGAGTTTAAAAATGTAGAGAATTTTGCTGACTTTTGATGTTAGATTTACAACCTTGGTTGTACTCGTTTGTATTTAGCATAATTATAAATGAGGTGATGTTGAAACTTTTTTCCTAGGAGTTAAAAATATTGAACCTTTTCACTGCGATTTAATAAAGTCTTTGGAATTCCTTGTCCTCCCTTTTAAAATGTGAATCACCTTATATTTTTCAGCAATGAGTTTCACGGACTCTAAGCAGTAAATAGGGCATGAATTGTCTATTGTAAGACTGTGAATTAGAACTTTTGTGATTTTGAGTGCCTATGCATAGTGGAAGTGGAAGACACCCAAATCATTCTTATATCAATGATTACAATGAGAGTAGAAGCTCGTAATGCTGATGAACTTCTTACAGTCTCCTGAGTACATACTTATTCCTGTTTCTCTTCAGATGAATGCCATTATAATAAACCCTTTTGTTTACAACTGCTCTTCCAATCCAGGAAGTATTTGAATGTATTCAGCATACAGTAGAGAGGGACATATTCATCTGTCACTGAAGTGCAGTCACCTCTGAGGTGAAACTTGGCAGCAGTTCTTACATTAAAGTACTGCTGGTAGTGTGATCTTTTTTTTTTTTTTAACAAGATGAAGCCTCACCATAAATCAAGAACTACCTTTTCCATTTCTCTCTCTTATACTGGAACCAAAGTAGTTCTCTGTCCTTTGTCAGTGCTTATTTTTGAAAGGAGACTTTGAGTTAATGGTGAACATGCTATTCTGAACTTCAGCAAAGGATCTCAATCTGCCATTAAATTTGTGCTACGGGGAGACAGATAGGGGGAGCAAAGATGCCAGACAGTCCAGAGCTTAATATGTTCCTCACAGCTGGAGGTGACGTGACAGTCCTCTTGTCATTTGACAATGAATTTAAAAATATTTGTCTGGAGCCAAAAGCCGCCACCATACAGATTTCTCACTATAGTGTGAGATTTACGCCACTGAGGCTATTATTTTATTAAGGTGTCTTAGAGAGAAGGACTCCTTTGTAAACAGCCTTTGTCTTTGGAAAAGACCTTTCTCTACTCCTATCTTTTTTTTTTTGTGCATTGATGACAGAGCAGGCATTAAATCTGGGCAGAGATAATGCCAGGTGATAAATTTTTTTACTCCTGACCTCATAAATCAATTGGCAGAACTGTACATTTCTTGGTGTAACAGTGTGCCATTTTTAATTTGTTACTACTGCAGTGCAAACTAATTTTAGCACCTTAATGCTTGCTGTTTGCTGCAGTTTGCAAAGCAACTCCAGATTAAAAGCAATACAATAAGTGACTATATTTATTGGCCTTATACCAACAACTGACAACAAGAAAATCACAACTGATGCCAGTATTAGTGTTGCTACATCTAGGTACTAGTGAAAAACCCAGCTGCATTTTTAGTATGATTTGTATCAATTCATAGAATGCTATTAATATCTAGTTTAATTGTCAAAAGGCCCTTGCTGATATTTAGGGAAAAGAGGTGGAGAAATCTAATGTTTTGGTAGACCCCAGTTTGCCCAGGGCAAAGAAATCGGATTTTCAACTGGTACAATGGTAGATCAGGTTTCCAGAGTTCTGTACCATCTCATCCTGTTGAGAAGTGTGAGGCAGAAATCCTCAGTGATCTGTTTGCAAAGTTCTTCCCTCATTTTTCCTTTAGTATTTGGAAGGGACCAATGACAGTGTCCAAGAGAGAGGAAGAATACTTCTTTTCTGTATATAAGGAGCTCAAAAGATACCTCTTTGCTGAGCTTGCCACCTTACCTCTGCTTCTGGAAAAAATCATATACTGTCTTTGCATTTTTACAGTAGCTGTCATTTTCAGAGAACCCCAGGTCCTGGACCTGTTGTGCTGGTGGTTGCATAGCCAGTAGGGTTAGATGTAAGGATGGATAGTGGGGATATCCTGACGTTCAGCGTGGGAGGATGGCCAAAAAAGCAGTGATTAACAGGAGAGTCAGGCATCCATTGCAAGAAGGACTAGACTTTAAATCAGATAAAAAACCAAAAGCAAAGAAAACTAGAAAGAGGAGACATTAATATTTCACCCCTGCCATATTTATTCCTTCCGTTCTTAAGAAAAGATCTGCTGCAATTTTTGTTCTTCAAATGAACTGCTTCGAAAGATGTTATGGGAAATGGCATCTTACTGCAAGAAAATCAGAGCGGGAGGGAGAAATGAAGTCTGGACAACAGATGAATGATAAGCTTTGAGAAGCAATGGAGAGCCAGCAATATGGAGCTACAAAAGAGTGCAGTTCAGTAGTCTGCAGGTCTTTAAGCAGGGGCTGGTTTTGTGGAGAAACTGGCAAGATTATATGAATAAATAGATAAGCAATTCCCTTCAGATGAGCAGGGAAGGCACACAGAGAGCGATGGCCCTGAACTGAGCTGAAGAGAGTAAATTTTGAGGAGGACAATTTGAGGCAAATCCCAAAGTTACCCATCACTGTGAGACAAGAATATTCACTAAGCTCCCTGTGTCAAAACAAGAAAAAAAATTACTACATGACCAAATGTGTATAAGCACTTATATAGGTATTGTCATCTTTGAAACAGATATTAAGTCTCACATGTACTTACAGGTTACGAACATCTTCCTGCAGATTAAAACTAAAGTGAATTAGCCATGAAGCACAACCTGTTGTGTTAAGAAAATGCTGGAGTGATGTCTCACTTCTGGCTTTGGGGATATCTTTGTGCTTATAGAATGATCAAGGTTGTGATATCACCTGTGTGTGCACAACTTGTTGTGACTTGGGTTGTAGGAGAGCAAAAAATAGAGCCTTCGTTAAGGCTCTGAGTGTTTAGCATTTGTAGGTGCTAAATGATGAGCTGTAGATGTGGAGTGGTTGGGTTAAACAGAGCCTGTGGCTCCCTGCTGAGGCTGCAGGTGCAATGCAAAGGCTTTTAGCAAAGAGGCCTTTTAGTACTACTTCTTTTAGTAACTACAGGGTGAGTCCATGCAGGCCTGTGGGATATTTGAGTCCTGCTAATGCCTGACCTTTATCGTATACCTGTCTATATAATACCTCTATATATTTATATATAACATTAGTCTTATTATATATTTATGTCTATATCGCATATAGGTATTTTAATATATAATTGGTGTCTATATACATTTCTATGTAGCTTATCTCTATATATGGAGAATATGTAAACTATCTATCTCTTTTGTAAACTACCTATCTTTTTCTTTCTATCATATGTGTATATATAGATACATGCATATATAGTGTCTGGGTATGGTCCTGGGCAACCTGCTTTAGAAGACCCTGCCTGGGCGGTCAGATTAGACCAGATGGTCTCCAGAGGTCTCTTCTGACTTCAGCCTGTGATTCTGTGACTAAGGGAAACCTTTGTTTTTCACTCAGTAGCAGAGCAATGCTGTAAAGGAAGGAGCTGAATGCCAGCTAAAATGAAAAATCACACTATTTTTGGATATGCTTTTTAGAAAGAGGTAATTTTGCTTTGGCCCACCTCACTATTCATTTTTCCTGCAGTTTTGGACATCCCATTTCCTTCTGCCATCTGACATATCTTTTCACATCAGCAATCCTCTTCTAACTTCCTAGACGTGGACTGAAGAAGAGAAGCAGGAAACTGAACAGTTTGCTGGTAGCATCAAGATCAGTGGATCCCTTTTCCTTCCATGCACCTTTTTGTAGCCTTCACAAGAAGTGTTCCACTGTGCTGTGGCTTGGTTATGAGAACCGAGAAACTGCAGTTAAAACATTGGTCAGCAGCAATTCAGGGAAAGTAGAATTGAGACAAGGTCATCTCTGCGCCAGTGACATAATTGCTCCATCATCTTCTTTCTCCATCTATCCTTGTTCCTCAGGAACAATGAAGAATGGACATCCAACAGCTTATGTATTCTTCTGCAGATTTGGCAAAAACTGTTCCTCTGTACTCTTACTGCTTTAATACAAAAGGAAATACCTGTATTTTGCTACGTTTCCTTCCTTTTAGAGTAGACTAATCTTTTGTTGTTGACTTAAATGTAAACTGCATCTGGCTTTTAGAATAGAGATTTGAGTTTGAAAAGTGATGGTCTGGCTCCGCTAGGTGAGCTCAAAAGGCTCTTGAATTATAGACTTTAATGGTAATGGCTGTCTAGGAAAGAAATGACAAACAAATGGAGATGGAATGTAACAGTACCGTTGTTAGGATAAGCATGTGTTTGGGTTTTCACAAAGTATTTCATAGGGGAAATATGAGGATGGTGAAAAAATGACTGAGTTAGTGGGTGGCTGGATGGGCATGAAGCCATTTTAGACTCCAAAACTGCACCGGTGAGGCTTAGGTGCATTTACTACAGTGTGGTACAGGTGAAATCAAAGAGACATTCCTCTAACTGTGGCCCAACCTAGAGGCATGTCCCATAAACCTCCTTGTTCTTTGCCCTGATGGTTGTCTAATCAGTCATCTTGGTGAAGGAAATTATCTGTCCTTAGCCTTTCTGGCAAGAGAGACAGGAGGTCCCTGTAGTGCAAGTGCTAATATTTTACTCCAATATGAATTTGCTTTTGTAAGAAATAGATTGGGCCTGCTGGGATGTCTTAGAGTATCAACATATGTTCTGTTTTGTCAATTTAATTGTGTATTCTCTGTTATTTTTAGTCTTCAACTTGAACTGAAATTCCAAAAGGTGTTGACACAAGGGAGCAAACAGTGATGAGCAATTAAGGGTCATTAACATAGAGTGACTTTGTCTTTGTGATATCGGTTGTTTCCTCAGAGTTGTTGCTAATGTTCTTGTGTTTTCCATCTTGAATTTCAGATAGGCGGCAACCTGATCAGTTTCCTTGGGAATTTTGCATTTGGGAACTTTATTCCATATGACAGAGAGTTGTGGGGGACAGGGGAGAGGAAATCTGGGAAGGACAAGATCTGCTCCAGGTTGCTTGCTCTGCAGCTGGAACAAGAAAGCAGGACTGAGAAAAACAATGAACATGCTGAAGGAAATGATGGGCAAGTGGGACTCTTGACAGCACCAATGTGCCCCATACAGAAGGGAGGAAACTGCTCATCCACTGCATTTTGTGCTTTGCCTTACAAGTGCTTTAGCTCTGGAACAAATTTAGGGGATGCTTCCTAAAAATGATATAAATAGTAGTGTTTGTGTCCTGAGGCTGTGGATAGAGCATACTCTACACTGAAGAATTTAAGAGCACATGGATCTGCTGTATTAGTCCCAATACGGTTGTTTGTACAGTTCCCAAAAGAGAGATCACAGTCTATACCAGGACAAAATCACTGGCTGATTTTTATGTAGGAATTTTTTAATGACAGCAATTTTCCATCAATGGCAAGTAGGAACAAATTTGCAGATAATCTCCTGAAATAAGATCTTGCAGATGACACAGTTTCATATACAAGAGCCATTGCAATTTGTAAGAACATCCTCAAAATTTTCCATAAAGTATCTTAGAATATCAGCATACATTGTAAGGTCTACAGCACATTTTCCCAATGATCTTATAAAAACATTTATCTAATCTTCTTACTCCCTTACACAAACGATTCTAACATTTAGCAGATAGATACCTAGGGTTTTATCTCATTATCTCTTATAGCTGGCTTAAAAAAACCCAAACAACAACAAAAAAACCCTATCTTTGTTGTTGAGTAGCCATAGCTACATAAAACATCCTTGTGTTACATCAACATTCCAAATTATCAGCCTGTGTTTTCCAAAGTTAGATCCCTAAAAGAGGCTGGTGTGGGCTGATTCTATTGCTTTTGTTACGATAAAATCTGGATTCAGTGTTTGGTCAAATAAAGTGAATGTGGAGTTATGTGAGAAAAACATGCTCTTTTTCCTCTCACATATCTCACTGGGGGGATAACCATTTTTTAAAGTGGTGTCAATTGTTTACATTATTGTGTATCTTGTTAATAAGTAGTCCACGTCAGCTTGAACAATGCTTTTTGTTGGAGGATATTGACTCATTGAAGCAAAAACTTTGGAGCCAAATTTTTAAAAGAACAACAAAAACTCCAACTCAGAAAACCTTCTTTGGGCTTGAAAATCCTTTCAGTGCTTTTATTTTATTTTGATGTAGTGTAAGTCAATATCCAGAGCTTTTCTGCTTTGTGGGAAAAAAAACCAACTTGTTGTTTTCCGGCCAAAGCTATAAGCACGTTTATGGAGGGAGAAGTAGAGTTCCTCCTTGTGTTATAGAACAATAATTGGGAAACTGTTCAGTTTCTGGTTTACTACAAACTCCTTGATGAGAAGAGGAAGTGTGGTCCTTTGGGCCAGGTTGTCTTACTGTTGATTCTTCAGCACAGGAGCAGCTGCGTATGATTTAAAGTGAACTTGCAAGGTAGGGGTTGCGAATCTCTGCAAGTCAGATGGTGGTTTGTAACTTCACTGTCATCAAGGGGAAAATGTTTTGGACCCATGGGTTGTTTTAGGTTCTAAAGCTGCAAAGTCCAGCTAATACACACCCTCACAATATGCTACTATGCTAAGCATATTGAGGATGCTTTTGTGGTACAGTGATCAAGGGAATAAAGCACACCTGCATCAGTTAAGAATGAAGTCCTATGAAAACACCTTGTTTTCAAAACTAGGGAACTGGTAAATGGTTATAGATACAGTGAAAGTGTCCCAGTTTGAGGTAAAACAGAACCAATTTTCTTTTCAGTAATTTTACTTTTCAGCTAAGCCTCTTCTAACTCTCTGAAATTAACGTCATATTCTTCATTCAGTGTCTGCTTCCAGAGTGACACCTGATGTTCATAGTTAATACCAAGGGATGGCATGCAGAGAGGCTTTTGCTCATGCTTATTGCTATAACACCCAAGGGCAGCCAACTTTGTTATTTGTCCCACTGGAGTGTCGGAAGCGGAAAAGCACAGAGGGGTCCCCCCTGTGGGGGGGGAGTGGACAGGACAGGTGACCCAAAACTGACCCACAGGGTATTCCATCCCATCTGCATCATGCTCAGTATAAAAGCTGAGGGATCAAAGGGTCAGCCCTCTTTCTTCAATGGCCGGCGTCCGAGGACCACTCTGTCTGTTCATCTGCCTTTGATCTCCCCATCCATGTGTCCCTGAATCCAGTTCCTGAGTTCAGCTCCCATCTGTTGCTGAGTCCAGTCGGGGACTTTCCCAGTGCCCGTCGGTGACATGATTGTTATCCTGGCAGCTTGATACTGGTTTTGTATATATTGTATATATTTAATTATTTTCTATTTTATTATCTTTTCCTTTTATTATTAATATTTCATTAAAGTAGTTTTAGTTTTCTTTTCAGCCCATAAATCTCTCCCTTATTTTCTCTCCCTTCTCTTCTGGGAAGGGGGAGAGAGAGAGGTAAACTGTCATTCATTCAGTGGCAAGACCAGCCCAAACCACAACAGAAAGAGAGGCAGCAAATGTAATATGAGAGAGACCAATATTGTATTTGGACTTTTCATTTTCATCTAGGGTAACACTGGAAACAATATGGCTAGTCAATGCAAGACTGAAATCAAAGGGCAGTGGATAAATAAGCACTGATTGGGCTGACAGTGAGTTCATTTTAAAATAGGAAAGGGAAATTTTATATTAGTTAGAAGAGGGCTGAAAATAGTAAGTAGGATAAAATGTTTGTGCTTCATTTGAGGTCCCAGATCCTGCCAAATCACAGGAAGAATGAACCAGGAAGGAAGTTTAGGGCATGTTCCTTTAAAGCAAGAGTAGAAAAGTTTACTAATGGCAGAAATAGAAGCTGCAGCTGTGAACATATTCTAAAGAGTGTTAGATAAGCACTTGAGGGGAAAAACACTACAGGGTACAAATGCTAGACTTAATTGGCTACATGCTTTCCTTCCATCCTGAAATGTCACTATGCAACCAATGTCAGCTTCTCCACTCATCTTCTCTCCAGGGAATAATAAACCCAGCTTTTGTACATGTCAAAATTGTGTTCCTTACCATTACTGTTCAGAATAAATCTGCACATGCAGTTTCATTTTTCTTTCCCTTTTTGGTTTGGGTTTGTTTTTTTTTTTTTTTGGGGAAGGCTGAAGTTACTCCTGTGCAACCCCTCTGTTCCAGGAAAAAAATGCCTTAGTGCTAATGTTGGTCTGCTGTGGTTTTATTGGACAGATCATGTGTGTAAAATAAGGACATGTTTTCAGGTAACATGACCATGCCTCCTGAACTCCATCACCTGTCTCCTCCTTCTCAAAAGCACAAGGCCAAAAGCATGCAGTTATCTCAGGTCCACAGCACCCACTTTATTTGCAGCGTATCACTACCATAATGACAACCCATGAAGTATCACAAGAGAACAAAAATAAATATGGGTGTAGGATGATTCCTCAGCTCGGTGAGACGAAGCCATCAACCTGCATGCAATCAATATTTTTTATTTTGAAAACGTTATTGGTAGCCATAAAGGATAATACTGTTGAAGTTAAGTCCATGTCTTAATGTGACTTTTTTTTGAGGCACTGGAAGTGAGATGCATGTGTACTTACTTTATGAATGATGGTAAATTAGAGCGTTAATTTACAAGACAGCACAAGCTCACCTACATAATGACAAGTTTCCTGGGAAAATCCTCCCAGGTATGTGTGAGAGCCCTTGAAGAGAAAGTTTATTTCTCAGGAAGAGCATAGCCAAGAAGTTTGGTTGTTTTCCCACTTTTGTCAGCAAGGAATAGCTTTCTCAGGGTGACTGTATGTGCCACAATTACTTAGAGGAGCAGCTAAGCTCATGACACATTATGGTGTCTGTGAAATCATGCTTCACATGGGCAGGGTTTACTTTAAAAGAATAATTCTTTTCAATAATACCGCTTGCTTCTTCTGTCATGGTCTTGTTGGCATTTTGACTTTTCTGTAAGCAGAAAAAATACAGAGGTTGAAGAGCAGGGATGCAAGATGGCAAGAGGAAGAACAGAACCCAGTGTAACTTTCTGGTGACTGCACAGAGGGATGGCGGGAGGGAAAGTGATTATTTTTAAGACTGGCCTCAAGGTCCAAGTTTTCTGCTAGCATCTGTGGCTGAAAACAAGTGCAGTCAGTCACACCCGGGCATCTATGCACACCAGGTGGCCCTTAAATCTGGTCTGGAACAGTCCTGCAGTTCTGGCCAGTGGATCTTTTGCAGGATTCATCATATTGACTTAATATTTTTCTCATATGAATGCTTAAAATATTTGTATTATCAGTTTATGGAGCATCAGACTCTCGTTGCTGTAAAAATGTTGTCACCAACACTTCTTAAGTATTTTAGCAGCTGGACTTCAGACTTCATTTTAATCTGTGATTGCTGTGGTGGTAGTTCTGGACAGACTCTTTATTCTCCTTGCACAAAGCCCAGAGTATTTGTGAAGGATCCTCTGTACCTGGGCCTTCTCAGGTCCAGTTGTTAGACTGGGGATGTTGGGGGCAACAGTTGCATCAGAGGTAATAACATCCTTACAAGATCTTGTTTGCCTAATGTTCCAAATACTAATAATGTACATTTGAAAAGCCCTCATGCACCATCTATTCTTATGCAACCAATACATTGAATTCCATTGTAACGATCAGATGCTGCCTCTCATCTTTAAAGAGCTGGGTAAATACTGAGCGTTTTAAATACTGGCAATGGTTGGGCCATTAGCAGCAGCCATGACTAGGGAGGCAGTGGGCTGGGCAGTGGTGGTGGGGCACATGGTGGTGGTGAGGCTTCTGGGAGTGGAGTGATGCCCTGCAGGGATTCCTGTACCGACCTCACACAAGGGCTGCAGAGCAGACAGTGGGCACATTGGTTAAAGTCTCTTCTCCAAATTGGCATGGAGGATTTGGGAGTGCAGAGCTTCCTTTGCACTAATCATCACACCTTCTTCCTGGAAAGCCAAGCCACCCCTTCCCATCCCTGATGCAACAGCACAGGCTTTGCATCAGCCAAGCTCAGGTTGGCAGCCAAACCCTTTGAGCACCAGGACTTCCCCTCCTGAGTCCCCCAAGTCTGCCTCTTCCCATGCCTTCCTGCAGCTTGCTGTGATGAACCTTGTCGTGGGAGTTGGGAGGGTACCCAAGGATCCCAGATGGAGTGGAGGAGGGAGATACATGAGATAAAGCCCTTCACCGCTCCTCCCTCAGGCTTATGCTTGTGTCTTGCCATTAACCTTTGGAGACCGATGTCTTGCTCTTCTGGAATAAAGGTTTCCTTTAAGGGTCTCAGAAATACTGGGTAATTGAAGTCAAACCGAGTACTGACCATACCATAATAATTCAGAGCTAGGCTAAGGATGCATGGCTGTGATAGTCATAGCAGTGTAACTCTGCAGTGATTGCTATGGCAATGACAAAATGAGAATCTGGCTTCAAGGTTGTATTTTTAATCCTCTTGGACCCTTGTCTACACAGCAGTTATTTAAACATAATTCTCATTACTTATTCGTGTCCTTAATCTATTATTACATTAATTATACAATTTTTATGGTTTATAAAAAAAAAATGTCCTCAGTTAGGACATCTTAGTACATACTATTTCATTTACATGCATATTTCTGTATTCACAGCCTTCTGTGGCTCTAACTGATCAAAAACAATAAAAAATTTATAAACTAAAAATACTCCCTTAGCCTTAACTTAAACTGATTTTAATTCAATTTTAATTATTAATATTATAGTTGCTTTTTTCAGTTTTGCATTTTAGAGTGCGTGGAGGCCAGGCTCTTGGACTTGCCTTTCTGTCTTGGACCTAAATATTTATCATTTTCAGCCACTCCTTTACCCTTATTTCACCATTTTTCCTTGTGCTTGACTGGGAAATATCTTACTGGCATTTCTTACAGATGTTGCTGTGTTGTTACCATCTGTGATTAAGACATGGTGTCAAGAGCTTGAAAAATAGAATTCAGGAATGAGCCAGACAAAATCATGATGCCTGAGGGAGGTATTTTCTGTTATAAATTATCAAGGTGCTCTCCTTGGTTTTGAGTTGAATTTTTACAGGGTGTGCAGGACAGAGATAAGCCAAAGTTTTGGATTTATTTTTTTTTAGTCATTTAGTCTTTGTCTTACCTATTCACTTGGCTTATGAGCAGGCCATAACTTTTAGGATGTGGTGATCATCTGTTGCACCTTACTGCTGAGTGGTCAAGGATCGCATGCTAGTAATGCTTCTCTGGAGGCAAATGCCACATGGCAAGTACCAAGAGTTGTTTTCAGTGGCTTAGAAGTCTTTTGATTTTTATTTGACTCCCTGACATTTTGAAATGAGCAGCCTTGCATATGGAAAGCAGGGAAAAGAATATGAGACAGAACAACAGCCAACCGTGAAAGATACAGCAAACGGATTTGTATTTTCTGTAGTAGCACAGGTTCTGTTTTTAACTCTACCACCCCCGTATTCATTGCGAATCCAAAAGATACTGAGTTTCATTCAATGCTTGTTTTTGTCTGGACGTTTAATGCATACCCTTAGTGCGTCCCTTTTTCTGGCCCTGGTTGGGGGAGAGGTGTAGGTACACACACGTATGTACGCACTGTGCATTTGCAGAGCTTCTGGTTATTCCTTTTGCGAAATTATGGACAGATGCAGGAAGTTGCCTGGGGGAGAGAAACATAATAAAAAGGAGGGAACATAGAAAGTGACAAAAAATAATATATAGAGGCTTTTTTTTTTAAGGCTTAAAGTTGTCACTAGATCCCCTAGTTTAAGCTGCAAAGTGCAGGCCAAAGAACTGCATTCCGTTTCTTTTGTACTGGGGCCAAATGCTTGAGTGAGGCGGGTAAGGACCAGAAAGGCTGTCCCTCATGCTTCTCAGATTATTCTGTCTCTTTCCTGGGGGAAATGAGGCGAGGACGGTTCCTCAAGGTCTTTCCCTGGAGTACTAAGTGTTCTCCTGATAGTCTGGATCTGCATAAGTGGATTCTGTTAAACCTAATGATGTCTTCTGCTTTTTTGCCTTTCTGGCTAGTGATTTTCCTGGGTGAAAAATGTCTTCCTTCTTTGATGAGAAGCTAGTTATTACAAAAAGAACTATAAAAATGGAGATTTTACTAAAAACATTGAGGGGAAAATAATCTCATTAGTCTTCTTGGTCGCTGTTTGTAGTGGTACTTTTCATGAAAAGCAGTATCCTGCAGCAAATATTCTGACAGCGGCTGAGTTTTACTGTGCCCCTTTGGCAAGACAGGGGAATTATACCTTGATGTCTCTCTTTCGTAGTATGGAATGCATATATACAGAGAAGAAAGAATGTAGTAAAAAGTAACACGAATGAAGAAAAATAATTAGTATTAGACACTCAGTGTGTGTTTTCTACAGTACATTCTTGCTGAAATTTCCGACATCAAGGGTTTTCCTTGGGAGCTCAATAGCTTGGGCAATATCTAACTTTTGAAAATTTTCACTGCCCTTGTATTGTAAACCATCTTTTTCCTTTGGGATGGGGAGAGGATGGTGCAGTGAAACTCATCTTCTAGATAATTTTAAATGGCATTCTGTGTTAGTTTTAAGCACTGCAAGTAAATAGCAGTAAGTAATAAACACAATAAAAATAAACAATGATGGCTTTTGGTCCTCTAATCTCTACTTGTTTACTGATGGGCACCATAGTGAGTCTAGAGAAGAATGGGATACAAAATACCCAGGTATTATTTTTTCTTTTTTTTTTTTTGTGCTNTGTATCCATATTAATGGTCTATTCCTATATGGGTTACTATTTAACCAGGGAAAGCAGAGGAAATGGAAGAATCACCATCCACCTAATATACATGAAACTTCTCTACTGCAATGTCCTACAAAAAGTTGAAATGTCACTGGTACTCCAGAAAATTTACTTGTGTTTTGCCATTAGTAATCATGATCATAGATATTTGCTATAATGAAACTATATTTTGCAATTTTACTGCTTTCTTCTGCTGTGTCATTTCTACATGAACTTCTGTCAGTTCTGCTGTCGGTGCTGCCCATCACCTTTCTTTTAGACACATTAGGATAGTCTGCTGAGCCCTCTTGGGATTTGTACTTCTCTGAGGACACTGATTACACGAAATAGCAATTTTCCTAAAGGGAAAGTGATATGAAAAAGGAACTGGTTTGGTTGGGTTTTTTTTTTCCAAAATGTTTGATGAATGAGCTAATGAAAGCAAATACAACTTCTTAGTTGTTACACCACTTACTATTTTCTCTCTGGAAGGGAGCCTTTCTGTTTACTTCAGGTGGTTTGGGTGTGAGCTGAAGGCTCCAGGCGCCCAAGCATTCACTGAAACCAGTCCCTGACATAAGCCGTACTGACGACAAATAACGTCCGTATTTGTGCTTAAATTTTCAGCTCCTTTTATTAACACTGTGACAAATGTTGATTGTCTATGTGTGGTAAATAGTGTAATAGGCAATTACTAGCTCAACCAAGTGATTGTTATGAAGTTTATAGGCTTAAGATGGAGACATAGATGCAGTTAAAAGAAAAAAAAAAGATTTTATTTCTCTCTCTCTCTTTCTGCAATGTCAACAGCCACTAAAACTATTTTATATATCACAGCCATCTTGCCCAAGGCACAGCAGGAGGCATTGACCCATTACCAATGAGATCATGTGTATAGCATTCAGGCATTCATGATGGGAAATGTCTTTGCTTCTCTCATCCTGCTTTATTTCCTATTTTCTCCTTAAAAATGACACAAAACTAAAAAAAAAACCAAACCTCCTGATTTTATAGCTTTTCTTTTTGTTTCAATTTTTCTTTGTGACTCAGTCCTCTGTGGGAAGTAGCTCATTTTATTTACTTTATTAGCAGTCCTTTATGTTAATCCAGGGCTCAGCGGTGCAGATATCCCAAAAGGCGAGCGAGTTGGAATTGCTCTTCTGAGGGCAGACCAGGAGAGGTTTCTTGCAGGAGGCAGAGCATCACCTGGAGGTTGCAGGCACGGTTTGTTTCCCTCCTGCAAGCCAGGCTGCACTGGTGGCTGCGACTCAGTGATAAGCCCGACTCCGCCCAGCCTTTTTCAGCTTTATGTGTACTGCCAGGGCAATTAGCATTTTACTAATGAAAGTATTCTTAATTCTCCACTCTGCGGCTCAATCCTGCTGCCATTAAAATGTTTGCTGGGGACAGGACTAAATCCCAGCACTTGATTCTGCGAAGTGTTGAGCATCCTCATTTGCTCCATTGTAACTCAGCTCCCCTCAGAGCAGACCCCAGAAAAGAAGTCCACTGGAGAGCATTCACAGCTTTGAAAGACTTATTTGATCTTAGTTTTTACTAGGCCACAAATCTTAAAAGTATATAGTCTCTGCCCATTTGGGCAGATAATGAAATTAGGCAGTGGAAGTCCAAAGTGGCAATGGCACTAGACTCACATCAAAGCTTCTACAGCAATTTGAACCCCAAATACTTTTGACAATTGCATGTTATCTGTGTCCTTTCTTTCTCTCAGCTTCAGACTTTCAAAGGCTGTGAATCCACATGGGAAAAAAAAAAAAAGAAACATGCATTTCTGTAGTATATTTGAAGTGGTAGTTTAATGTATATCCAATTGTTGCATACGAGCCTTGAAGAAAATGTAACAATTAAGAATCAGAGTTTTACTGTATGCTCCCAAACACTGCACTATTTAGCCTTTCATTTAGGCAATGAGGAGTTCTAAATAACTTATACTGTTTATAACGGTTAATTTCTTTCTAAATTCTTCCATCCTTTTTCATACTGTGCATAATATCTTGCTCCTTGAACAACAGCCCTACTTCATTTGAGTAGGTCAGTTCATCAAATAAAATGCAAGGTGCTGAGCAAAGGGGATCAGAAACTGGCCATATGGGTAATGGCTATCGGTATCTGGGCTTGATTTTCTATCAGACAAATCATTAAATAGGTAAAACTTTTGCCCTGTAAAAAGTATACATGTATATGTACAGTGTAATCCTGTTACCCAAGTCGTTTAAAATATAACTCTCATATGTCCTGGCACTTTAGGATTTCAGCTTCAGCCCAGGCTGCAGAGAGATGGCTGTCCGTGCCCGTGTGGGCCGTCCGGTGGGACTGCCCAGGCAGCTGCATGCAGAACTGGGGCTGCTGAGTCCTTTCTGGGGTTTTACCTGTGGGACTGATGACCGGGAGGCAGCAAGCTCAGGAGGGCTGGTGGATGCGGCTGCTGCCTCTGCTCTCCTTCACCAGCCACCCACCAGCCTCTGTTTCTCCCCCTGCTCAGACCCCAGGTACAGCGGTGTCCGGACGAGGTCGGTCCCTGCCCAGACGTTCCTGCAGTTCACAGCTGGCAAGCACAGGCTGCCACTGATTTTGGTTTCTGTCGAAAGGGCTGGGCTGTAACCCCTGGCTGCTGCGTGGGGGTGGAGATAGACCCTTCCCACCGCTCTGCTTTGTTTGCCTTCTGCACAGGCCTCCACACCCCTGGGTTTGAGTTTTGATTTCAGGCCCTTTCTATAAAGCAATGGTTTTCCTTGAGAAGGATATATCTGCTAATAACCTGAAAAATCCCATCAAAATCAGAAACGCTCTGCAAAGGGATATAAGTGAATCTCACAAACACCACAAATTGGCCAGCCCTTACTGTAGCTATTTCTTGTTGGTTTTATAAGAATCGCTTGAAAATTCAGTCTTACCCATTTTTTTTGGTTATATGGGTACTTTTGGTATATGAAATTGGGCGTCCCTTTGGAATTCAGGGGTATACATTTTTAATTTTCCAATTGATTTGGCCTACAACATTTTAAAATAAAATTCTTACCCATCAGTGTTTTGTATGATCGCATTAGTGATGCTGGCTGCATCCACGGGCAGTTTTACAAAATGTTCATCACTTGTGCGGTTAAAATATTCTCCGGCAGAAACCAGCCTGTGTGTGTTTGGAGCACCACAGCATGATCAGCGGCACTTGTAAAGCAGGTTGTATTCCTGACTGATCTGTGAGACACCCAAGGTGCTTCTTCATCGGTGCTGAGTCAGGGACACTTGGGCAATGGCACATCCACCACCCTCTGACCGCTGACAGTCAGCAAAGGTAGCGCTACTGTTCTGCCCTTCCCCATGCAGCAGATTTCACTCGCTGTCTCTTGAGCAAGTTGCTTTGCTGGCGCTGACAGAGCAACGCTCCTGAGCTGCTGTCTGACTGCAAGCACCTGATGGGTCTGAATCATGGCGTGAGAGTACAGGATGTTTCTGGTGCCTGGGTCTGAGCAGTGGGATGTTTCATATGTTCCTTGGGCTGAGTGACTGTGTCCACAGCATGACTTCTCCTCCTCGTACCCGCATCCCCTTGCATGGGCTGGGAGGTGGGACCGCCAGGGTTTGCCTCATGGTGTCCACTGAGCTGTAAAGCAGATTGTGCTGCAAGAAAATAAGAAATAGGCCTAATGAAAGGAAGTTCCATCAGAGCACTCATTAAGTGGGTCAAACATCAAACATAACAGGGGCTACTGGCCATCCTTTTGCTGTGGTTAAAGGCTGCCTTTCAATTCCTTGGGTAAGCTGCATATCAGAGGCTGGACAGGTGGGGAGAATGAGGGGACAGAAATGCCCTCATCTGAATTCTTTATTTAACACCTGAGGCTTGAAATCTCCCTTATCAAAGAGAGATGACTGTGGCAAGTTCTTTGTTAGGGTCTGCAATCATAGCAAACAGGTGCTCAAAGTCATGCTCTCTGTGAAAATCTTAATTTCGGAGTGGACTAGACTGAAAATAAAGCAGTGAAGCAGAGCTTTGGAACTACTTGCTGTTGCAGGAATAAAAATTGTTGCTGGCAATGTAGTGTTGTAGTCTCATGAGAACAGACCCGGCATCCTCTTGTTGCCAGTCTGTTATCCATTTTGTTACCACGTTCATTACAGGTCTAACTTTATGTCTCCAACAGACAAACCATTTAGTAACTTGAGACCAGAATGGAGACCTGTAATGAGCTGAAATATATGATCAAAAATGTAGAGAATTTATGTGGTTAATTTTTGGTTTAGTGACTCAAAGTGAAGTGCTTCTACTCTGTTTTTCTGTAATCTCCTGGTTTACACTCAGAAAAGAGTAAGAGGTTTTTGGAGGGGTACATGAAAACTGTGACAAATTATAGTCAGATATGCTAAATGCATAACCAGCTCGTTGCAATATAAACCCCATTCTTTTATTTTTGCTTCAAAAGTTTTGGTCCTCATAAATAAATTCCAAAGGGAAGCTACAAATGGTCACAAGACAGGGATTAATAAACCCTGCAATCACCTGACTCCTAGTTAGGCACGTTACCCATCGGACTACTGACTTCCTGTGGAGTGACAGAAGACCACCATAATTTAAGGCTGAAAGATGAAGCTGAGCTTTATTTCCAGCTTTCTTTCCACTTTCTCAGGAAATGTTCTTTTAAGCATGAGGTTTCTCAATCTCTCTGCTTAAACCCACAGAAGTCTCTTAATCTTTAAAAATGTATGTATTTCACCGAAGAAAAACGTTCAGAGTTATATGTTGTTTGGGGGAGGAAGTATTAAGTGCTTAATTTTATAATCTAAAAGTGAGTTCAGCCTTTCTCACAGAAAGCTGTGTTTGAAGTAGGTGTGGATTTAAAGCAAAAGAAAAGTTCATTCTTCTATTTTTCTCTTTCCTTGAAGTTGAGGGGAAAAGCCACTTCTTGAAATTTGTTCTCATAATATCAACTAGCAAAAAGTATTTCCTGGATGAAACTAAATATATAAATTAAGCTTGTGTCTCAGACTTTTTTCTTTACTATCTGATACCAAAAACTTTTTCTCTGAATTGGTTTAGAAAGGGGTTCTGAATTGTTGAGTTTATCTATCTCACTTGTCTTCTTTCATTCTGCATTGAGAAAAGAATTTAAAAAAATTCCTGACCACATAGCAAAGTTAATACTTTCAAGGATCTCTCAAAAGTTTGGCAAATGTAATAACTGCTCTGCTACAGAATACAGTGGATGCGAGAAATTTCAGAAGCCAGTGCTTAATGAGGTAACCAGCAGAAAATGACAGAGAGAAAAGCCAGTGTCACTGAACAGAGATTGTGCATTTCTGTAGCTAGGGAAAGAGTCTATGGGCTGGGTATTTAAAATTAATTCTTCACTATTTTACTTGCAGATGAAGCAAACGTGGCACTGTTTCTACCTTATTTCAAACCTAGGACTCTATGTTGTGTGGGTTAAACACTGTACAAGAGATCTGGTTTTGACCATTACTAAGCTGCCATATGTGATTTCTTTCTTGGTTAGATTTGATCTTGCTGGTCTGTCCTTGCTTTCATTTCTGTAAGAAACTATTGATGTTTTGCTTCTTGATCCCTACTTCCCTAAATCTGTAGGTTTTCTTCTATGTTCCCAGTTACAGATATTAAGTGAGAAATGATGAGAAGAAAACAGCCACTGATGTGACTGTCCTTTCGCTCTTCCTAGCACAGGCAGTGCTGTGGTAGGGCTCGTTATTTATCTTCATGTACTGTTATTACTGCCATATTTTTTTTTTTTACTTATTTTTTCATCCCTAAATGGCAAGTGGCTGTGGTTCATTGCATGTAGTTTCTGGAGTGTGGAAGTAAAGAGGTTTTCTAGAAGCAAGGTCACCTGTTGATCTTTGCATTGATCTCTGCCTTATCCTTTATTTTCCTCATTTGCAAGTTGTTTACATGATGTGGCTTCATGTTTATCTGAATGTGACTGGGAGAAGAAAGAAAGAAAGAAAATGCTTTTCTGACTCATCTGGGCCATTTCTGACTTCTGTTTTAACAGGGAGAGTTGACATTACTGCTTTGATGTGTACTGCTTGGCTTTTTTTTTTTTTTTGTCAATGAGAAACTGTTGTACTGTTTTGACATTTTTTTCAATTATTCACTATGCCTTCCCCTTATGGTCAACTATATATCATAGCACTTAAAAAAAAAAAAGTATGTGATGATGCAAGTGTTGGAATTGTTTCCATTTAACTGTAACTATCGATGGAATGAAGAACGAGATCTGGAAGATCCTTTTCTTTCCTACTGTTGTTAAATCCATGCAGCTTTGAAGATGCTAGTGGTGACAACACTGTACTTGTTAGGCTTGGGAGCTGGAGCAAAGACCTCCCGTCCATTCCTTAAAGAGTAATCCAATTACAGAAAATGGGACAATGAATAAAAGCAGTGGGAGAAGGATTTGGCCTGCTATAAAGCATTAAAGCAGATTGTCCAGTGATTTGTGCAGTGTTCCTTGGAGAGCATTTAACACATAGTTTACTCTTGTTATAGGACAGTTTACATGTATCTTTATGTGCAAATTATTTTTTTTTTTAAATAGGGGTTAGTAGATCTCACAAAATAGGGGCAGCTTTGACTGCAATAACAACAATACTAGAACAATGTGTGTTCTGATTTTGTTGTGTAATTTGGTGTATTACAGCTACAGTTAACTTAAATCAATGTAACTAACCAAAGTCATTAGGTCTACACTGATTTGCCTGGTGTGATTCAGTGCCAACTGCCTGCCACGCAACAGCTCCAGCACCATTATTCAAACACAGACAGTGCTGTGTGCAACTGGAGGAGAAATTGAGTACCTTTTTCTAATCTCTGTGTTAATTCACAGATTTATCTGAGAGATAGGAGAGGGAACAGCCATCTTAAAGTCTTGTTCTAGGGAAGCCAGCTGCAGTCCTAAGGCCTCTGCAGTCCGGCAGCGATCATACGCTTCCCATCAGATGCTGCAAGGCTCAATGACCTCGCCAATTTGGCGTGGCTGTCCTCATCCATGAGCCTGATGGACTGGCTGGTCGTGTCATCCAGCTTTCAGAAAGGAAACAGAGCTTGAAACTGCTGGCTTGTGATGAATTAGCGTGGACTAATGTTGCACTCTGTTACACTCATTGTTGTGGGTTAGAATTTCCTGGGATGATGACCACTAGATGTTGATGCTTTTCTCACTCTCTCTCCTAATGCTAGTACAAATAGTAAAATGGCAAAAAAAAAAACACCCAAAACAAAAAAAAACCACACAAAAAAGTATTGGCTCCTCTCCCACCTATTGTCCCAGCATTACAGGGCAGACAAAGGATGCCCTGGGAAGTTCCAGTGGAGAGTGAGCTCCTCACAGAAATGATTTTGAGTTGTTATAAGAGCCTGTTGTGTTCTTTAAGAAGCACTATAAATATTTTATAAAGAATAGTGTAGCAGTTGTTTTGGCAGCCAGCTGGGTGGGTTGGAAGATGCTTGCTAGTACTCACTGAAATGACAGCTAGGAAAAGAGGCTTTGTTCAAAGGTTTCGGATTTGGAGCATCCTCTGACTCTGCCTTGGAATGTATCCAGCCCAAGATTCAGAGACTAAAATAGAAAAGACTATTAAAATAAACAGGAAGCACCTCTGAGCCATTACTATAACGTCATAAATCGGTAAATAGGCTGAGTTTTCAGTCTTAGCATCTGGTTCATTCACTATATGGCTATTACTGCATACACAGGTAGAATGCACATACTTCCTCAAGGTACTAATTGTCCTGTGTTGGAAGGCCAACCCAAAAATTAATCTGTAGTATGGTCCTAGCAGCTGAAAGGTACATTTTTTTACTGGAAAACCAGATTTCCAGTGTGCATGATGAAGGAAAACTGGATGTTGATAAGTGAGTATATTCTATGGCTACATGAAAACATTAGGTAGGGAATTGAACCTGAAATTACCTTGCTGTTCCATGAAAAGAAGGTAGTTTTGATTAGATATACTTTTAGGGACACGAACTTATGCCTGTCTACTTTTTCCTTAACGTGCATCTCCTCTAAAATAGAACTTCTTTGTGCTCTTTTGCCATTAACTTGTGAACAGTATAATTATGTAGTTATGTATGTTCAAGCCTGTAGCTTCATTAGAATAATACCTTGTTTTAAAAGCACGAAGAATCCACACTGTACCGTTACCAATGGAAAGCCAAAATGATGATAAGCCTGCTGAAGAAGTTATGGAACAAAAATGATGTGCCAGTTAAAAACAAGCATTTTTTCTCCTAACGTTCTGATCTCCTAGCTGAATTCAAAGTATCAATCTAATCTGGAGAGATGTATCATGTTATTTATATCCTTTTGATAAACCACCAAAATAACCTTTGAAAATCAGATGGCTTGTGCCTTTAACAGCCTTCTGAGACTTTCCCTAAAAATAGTTTACAAAGCAACAGAGTCAAATTGTTGGGGAATTGCACTCAAATGCATTAGAGAGTCTATTCCTGTGGCACTTAAGCCAGCCAAAGTAATAAATATAAAATGGTAATTTTTCTCCATGAGCTGTGCTTGCTGCTCCCACATGATTTCATTCCCACCCCGGAGTAATATAACACTGCCTGCTCAAACAATCTCCTTCCTGGATTCATGGAATAAGGCAGCATGTGGCTGCTACTTTAAGTGCGCTCAGAAAAGTCGACAATTACAATTAATCCCCTTTTGCCTGAGAGCATCCCATCATGATTTCCATACCACAAGTGTCACTGGATTTTTTTTAAATTTTAAGGAAATCTAGACCAAGCAATGAATTAGAAGAATATAATGGTGTATTAAACAAGAGGTGAAAACATTCGCAAAACAGGATGTAGCTGCATTTTGGTCCTTAGCTATATATTTTTGGACTGGTCTCTAAATAAACAGCATAAACATTGTAGGTAGACATTCAGCAAAGCTTTTTAGTTCATTTCACTTCTTTTTTTTTGTCTGATGAATTAATCAACCACTTCTTCCCAATAGCTGTCAACCATGGGGATTTCTGTTAATATTGGGATCTGCTCTGTACTATCCGAATTCTGTGGGCTTCCCTCTACTTACAGGAGGTTATTCTGCCTCACTCAGGTTTTCCTTCCTGAAGGAAAACCATTTGGCTTTAACCTGAAGGTGGCCAGAAACACACTGGAGCCATAGTCCTCCTGTGTTGCCTGAATCATCTGTGTGAGCGGCTGGTACATTGTCAGAGCTGGTATCTTGGTTTGAGTGCCAGCTTTTATGTTAAGACATAATTCCCAAACTCTTGAGAAGTGCTTGCAGCTGTCATTTCACTGGTTAATTATCAGCCTATTTCAGGGTATCTGGTGATATTTGCCAGTATATGTAAAGTTCCTATGTTAGCAGGTTAATTTTTCTTCTGGGGGTAATCACCATCCAATCCTTTGAAGTCAGAGATGACTGCAAGTGATTATCGTCTTTTTGTTAAGGTGCTTAACAAGGATCTTGGCATCTCAGCCATCATGACATATTCTTTTCTGTTCATTTTTCCTCACTTGACTGACCTCCATCTTTTCTGAAGCTCCTTCCGCTGACACATATCATAGGAGCCCGATAGCCAGCATCTCGTGGGAAATGCAATCCAGTTGAGAAGATAATATAAGCATAGGAAGTAGAGTACACGTACTATTCCATGTTAGTGCAGTGTTGAAAACAAAGAATTTTGACCCTAGATGAAAACAATGGATAAATGCAGAAAAGTTCTTGGGGACAGTAACTTTGGGTTTTGATCACCTGTAGTATTGAATTGAACATCTTAGCCTGGTGTCTTTTCAGTAAGTGGATTTTGTTTGGGTTTTTTGCATGTTCTATGTATGCTTTGTCTGAAAATTTACTGTGCAGGGATTCTGGCTCTTTTCTGTTTCTCAAATCTAATAAAAAATCCAAAACACTGTGAGGCTATCAAGTGTAACCAGGTTTTCTTCCTTGCTCTCTGTTGTGATTATTGTGATTAAGGGCCTTGCATGATGGAGTGTCCTCCAAACACCTGTCAGTCAGCTAGCTGAACCCAGGAAGCAGTATATCTTTTTCGGATTGAGCTGTGGAAAAATAAATTGAATAGCTGAAGAATAAGATACCTGATCTACCCCATCTCCTCAAGGAGTTCTATTCCCTGTCTCCTTGCTTGGAACTGAACACAGTTTCAAGATTCACACAACTCTCTTTAATTTGATCACCCAAATTAGAGTCCTGGTTCATGTTTGGTGGTATATTTAACATTGCAATTACTGTCAACAGCTGCCTACACTATGTCTCAAGAAGCTACCAGGAGCAGGAAAGGCTAAACGGTGGGTGTGTTAGCTCATGTGCCACTCCGTTGCTCAGCTCAGCTCAGCTCATTAGCAGAGGTTGTGGCTGGTGACGGTTCATATTAATTCAACAGGCTGAAAATTTCAGTGGGGCATGAGTTGGCTATGTGTCCTATTTGGCTATCTCTGGTCAAGGATGTTAACCTAGGATTTCATCAGGCAAAGGCTGACAGAGTATAACCACTTCATCTAACCCATCTATTAAATATTAGTCATCACCCTTTCTTTTGCTGCCTGGGCCAAAGATATGTCACCTCCTTCCAAAGACAGCTGAGATGACTAGGTAAATTCAGATGTTAGGTAGTGTGGTTGGGTTGGTTTTGGTCTGATTGTTTTTTCAGCCACTTTGATTCCATTGCAGATTGCAAGGACTTAATCGTGTCAATCTCATTACATCATTAGGTACATCAGCAGGATAAGTTAGCACACTGCTGAGGGTAAACCACTTCTGGTTCCTAAGCTAGTTCATTTAACAGCGGGTCAGGTACCTCTGCATCCTGCGATGTACTTCTGTCCTCAGTCCATGTGCGGTGCATGGGTTATTTCAGTTAGAGTAGCTGGGAGAGGTGAATTTAAAAAGTAACCCATTGCATTGAGATTATTCATGGAATATCTCATAACTGAGTCACCTATTACTGTCTGTGCTGCTTTCTGGAAAGAAGGGTTTTCAGAGCGCTCATGGAGGAAGCCCACTGCTCTTTAGAAGAGCAGCAAAGTGACACTTTGTCACTGTGGTCTTGGCATCCCTTGGGGAATTCCAATGAAGTCCTCAGATATCACCTCCATTGCCAAAATTTTTGCTTCTTCACTCTGCAGAAAACTTTCTCTCAGCCTGCCCAGAGCAGGGGCTGCACCAAACAGCTGCGGTGTTATTTTCTTGTTTTCACAAAGGTGTCACCCCAAAGTGTCTCTGCATCACCTCGGGGGAACACCTTGAGCCACCTGGCTTACAGGACCCTCGTTAAAGACCTCCTCTTCTTCCTTAGGATGAGGTTCCAGATTGTTTTCTGTTTCTGTCACATCTCATTTTCCTACCCTAATCAGTATAGTCAAAGTGCTTGCAGATTTTATATGCCGTGACTTGCTTATCTTTTTTTTTTTTTCAAGAATTGTTTTTTGCCCTGGGCATCAAGAGCTGTTTTTTTCCCTTTTGCCTATCAAATATGTGTGCCTGAGGGTTGCTGAGGTGATAATAGGTGATTCTGAGGAGCTCTGCAAGCTTTTCACCTGCCTTGTCACTTGGAGCTGCTTTTTTTCTTTGCTGACTGGGCAAATAGGGAATAGCCTAAAAAGTCTCTCCTCAGTTTGTTTTGGTTGTGATTTTCCATGGTACTCTTAAATTGCTGTTTGCTGTGCATTTCTACATCTGTATGATTTTGGTGAATGCTGCATGGGTAGTAATAACTTGTCTATTTCATTTCTTTAATGTATATAGGAAAACAAGATACTGGTTTGCAAGTTTCATTACGTTTTTTCTTCATGAAACCACAGGAAAGTTGATTAGAAATGAGAAACAAATGCCTCTTAAACCCTAAAGCATCATTGTCATCCACAAAATGTGGTGGCCTTAATTCACTGATGGTTAATTTTTAATTGTGTGCGTTGACTTCAAACCCCTGCGGAATTCGCCTTGAGTGACTAAGCTTTTTGCATGGCATGCAATTTGCTGACTTTCTCGGTTTCCTGCAGTTGTCTACTGGCAAAGCTATGCCCCTAAGGTACTCCCTGAAACACAGGTTAAACTATAATATAATATCCCCCAAGTGAGGAGGTGCCTGTGATCCGGCTGCTTGAAAATCACACGTGGGTTTGTTTTCATCAGTTCCTATGCAGACATGAATGAAACCGGTCATTCCCCAGGTATCTGTCCCTGCTTGCGTATTTCTGAGAACAGCAGCTTTGACAGGACTGCTTCCACACCACCTGCCAAACCCCAGGGAGAGTCAGTGCAGCCTTCCACAAGGGAGGTGAGAACTTTGCGTCTGCCTGATCACCTGTGCGCACTGTGAGCATAAAGGCATGTGCCAATCCAGTTTGTATTAACAAAACAACTAATTTGTCTCGCATTAAAAAACTGATTTACTTTTAGAGGGTGCTTGGAAAGTCCCTACACAACCTTCCAGAAAAGAAAAGGGTCATCAAAGAAAGGCTTTCAAAGGTTTCTGTACCTGGGATCCATGAAGTCCTTAATTTTCAAGGAGTCAGACTGGTAATCACTTTGTGTCTTCTGAAGAATTCTGGAAAGTTGAATGGAAAATTTTCCATTTCTTTTTAAGTTCTGAGGAGAATTATGAATTATGAATTATTTGATTTGGAGATATATATATTTCTAAGTGATCCTTTCTAAAGCTCACACAATTGACCTGACAAGTGAAAGAAAGCTCTTTCAAAATATGATGCCACTTCTCAGCCACGCAAACAATAATGCTCCAACAGCCAATATACTCTAATGTTTCTGTTGGCTGCTGCAGGACCTGGCTGTGCTCTGTGCTTCTGCTTGCCTGGTTTTCGCTGTCATTGGAGTGGTAAGGAGGATGTGGGTTATGTCAGAATTTTTTCTGCAGAGGGGAGACATCCCCAGTCCTATTGGTTCTGGAAGCCCCTGTAAATCTTAAGTTGTGCATGAGACTCCATGTCATTTGACTCTTTAGGTTAAAGACACAGCTTCTTTAGTAAACTGTCAGTTTTGAGAAACCCGAGTGCTTCCTGTGGCATGTGACAGTATTTCAGTAAAAATCCTGTGTTGCTATAAGGGCATTGCCTGTGGGAAATAGCTGAAGTGCAAAGGTGTTGCCATGTCTGATCTGACGCTTGTAGCTTGGTTCACTGACTTTTTCTTATTTTGAGAGGCTTGGAAGTTCAAGTGATCAAGAGGAAAACATAGGTAATATCAAGTAAATAAAAACCAAACAAACACACACCCCCAAAAAACCTCTCTATGCATCAACATTTTTTATTGGCCTGCTTTATTAACTTTAATTTTAAATTCTGCTGCTTGCTCCCAGACAACAGGTACCATCTGTAGAGATCGAAGAGATGTCAGCAGTCTTGCCCTCAGGATGCCCTCTACGCATCCTAACAAGTCTATAAAGAGTGTAATAAACACTTTGAGGTATTCACTGAGTTTTACCTGACAAGAAGAAGTTTAAAAGAAAAGGCTTCTATAAAACCCTTGTCTTCACCATTGTCACCGAATCTTTCATCAAAGAGCTGATTTACGGTGGTACCATAAGCTTTGTGCATTCCAGGCTAAAAGTATGTTGGTCATGCACAATGCGCAGTTTCCAAATATTCCTAAATCCATTAATACCAGTGGATAACAACAGACATCACACAGCACTTCTGCTCAGAGAGGGCAAGTCAAACTTAACTTACTATAGCACTCTGTGGCTGTGTTTTCCAGCTCAGTGAGATACGAGCTTGGTGCCAAGTCCTCTCTTCAGTTAATGTAATTGGTTTGCTACACAGTAATTCACTGCGATTGCTTTGCTTCATTATAACCCTTGTGCTCTGCAAATACCCAGCGTCTATAGGGAAACAAAGCTGTAGGAACACCTGCAAACCTGCTCTCTGCTACTGAGTTTGTCTTCTGTCACCTTTCTACTTTCTTTTACCTAGAGTTTAATTCCAGCCTTGGTTAAGGGTTACAGGTTTTATCCTGGACCCCTGCGCCTGGCTGTGAACGGGTTGCCGATCTGCCTGGCTGGCAGTATGCGTCACACCAGGTCGCACTGCAAACCAGACTTTCAAAGGTGTGGGAAGGGGCCACTTAATAAAGCTGTTTCCTTGATAATAGGCTTGTACATAGAACCTGCCAACATAATTCTATAAAGTTTTTACTGTTAAGAAAAGCCTGAAACGGATCTTCAGTAAATTCCAGTATATTCATTCAGCTTAAAACTTCTGCTGTTTTTCCCTAACATCTTCAACCTGTGTCTGCTGGCCTTGTTTTTCATCTCAATTTTCTGTGCTGTTTGTGGTCAAATAGGAAAAACACTGCAGAATCTAGTTCCTCATGATCACCTTTGTTCAGACACTGCCCCCTGCTCCTTAGTTTTATTGTATGGTCCCTGGGTTTCTGAATGTGCCATGAGAGTGCTTGTACAAATATTAATACCTGGGAGAATGACCTTCTGAAATGTAAATCAATTGTATAGACACAAAACTTGCCTGCTCAAAAATGGGAGAGTGTGAGTAGGTACACTCCTCCTTCCTTCTCTCATTATAGAGCTTTCTGCCATAATATGCTCCCCCAAAAAGGTGACTATGCATAGGCTCCCATCAGCATTATATCATGGGAAAAATGCATTTAACAGCAAGCATTTAAAAAAGCAGTGTTTGAGGGAAGAACTGTGGCTCTGCACAGTTCTTACAATGTCTCAATCACTTTTACCTGTTGATAGTACCATTTGTTTGTAGCTTTCTCACTTATTTCCTTTTTAACAGGACTTTCACAATCACAATGAAAGGAAAAATTGCAGAGAAGCAGGCAAATATTAAGATGACTTTTTCTATGTTGTTTGGAACTGCACTGTTGATCTGCTGTGATACAGCGGGCAAGAAGCAGCCTCTTTGTACAGGTTATTGCAAGGCTGTCATTTGCTAATTTGTTTTTATTTTCCTCCTTGGGGACTCTGAGATTTGTCTCAGAGTGAATTGTCAGCTGCTGCCCAGCGCTAAGCACTGAGGCACATGATCTGTAAAACCTCTGCAAAGAAGCTCATATCACTCAAACTGTTCTAAGTACAGGCTGCTTTTTTTACAGAGGGCAACTATTTAAGGTGGGCCATAAAATTGTCATGAGTTATAAATCTCTGGAATTAGTACTGTAGAACATTTAATCTCCAGAGAGCCAGCAATATCTGCAATGGGCATAGCCACATTCTGTAAGTGACTGCCTACAAAATTATTTGTGGGACGAGCAGTCACTTACAGCATGGTTCAGGTAACAATTTGCTTTGTAAAGACCACCCAATTTCACCTGAGTTCTTATACAAACAGAATCAATAACCTCATTGGAATTTAGATTAGAATGTAACCAGATGTGGGCCTGCAGGTACCTAAATTTGTCAACTTCAGCCCAGTCAGATACAACTAGACTGCATCATTTAGAGTCAAATATGACTGTCTCAGTCTCTGTCAATTCCAATAATGTTGTTTTCGTGACTCGGTTGTCGTTTACTCTGTCATCATGCTGTATGGCGCGAGCAGCCAGAGGGGGAAAGAAATTGCTGCATTTCATTGAAGCTTACTGCTCATCCCTTCTTTAGTCTAAACCAGGTATTTTACAGTGAAAAAAACCATGATGCCTCACTCGTGGTACTTCACAGCACCTTTTTATTCTGACTGAGTTGTGGGACAGTTGTAATGATGAGTGGGCTTTAACTGCGAATCCACAAAAATCCTGGGCAAATAAACTGACAGCGATGATTGTGTACAAAAATGTAATACAGATTATGAAATGCCACAACTCTAGAGAAGCTCTTTCAGTCAGGTTTCTGCTCCATCCTTAGTTTTCAATGCTTTTTTCCCCACTTCCAGCCCTGTTGTCAATATGTCTGAAATTGAGCACCTGCTTCTTGGCAGGATCACAGCTCTATCTTTTTTCTCTGGATTGTTCTCATGTTTCCCTTTAAATATATTATCATTTCATTGTGAATGAGCTCACATCATAAAACAACCCTGATATTCCTTTTGCTGATAACCCCGGTAGAAAGGCTGGAGCTTGAGGCTGCCCTGGTACTTGAGAAAACAGATATTTTTTTTTTTTAAAAAGCCCATTTGCTCCTTGGAGGGAATTATTATGGACCAACCCCTACTGTTTAACAGAGCGAAAACCCAGAAGAAAGCAAGAAGGAAAACACACCACAAATGCAGCGGTGGTATTTAGTGAAGTCTTCAAAAAGCCAAGGAGGAAGCAGTGGTGGAGGGGAAGGCAGCCAGGTGATGACCCTGTGGACCATCCCATGCTCCTGGGTATTTGTGTTGCATACCTCCACCCTGACCCACCACGTACCAGCTGCTGCCAGAGGCTGGGGCTTGACGGGCCGATGGCTTGATCTAGTGTGGCAAATCCTATGTCACTGTGCTGTAGCTGACATGAAAGTACAGAACATCCCTGCGAGGGACTGGTTTCCACTAGGCTGAGTACCAGCTTCCTGATGTGTACCTGCCATCTGCAAATTGCTACAAGATGCCATTTTCAGATTATTTATTCTCTACCCCTCTCCCTCATTGTAAACAACTGGAAAAAAAAAAAAAAAAAGAATCCTAAAATGCTATTGAGGCAAGATTTTGAGATGGGAAGAGAGAGATCGGTTTTGTGTTTCAGATAGATTCTGTAAAGAAAAATCCTTTGAAAATCCCTCAATTTTTGGAAACTAGTAATATCATGAGAGACTGGGTCTGATTCTTCACACAAAAAAAAAAATAATAAAAAAAATCCATTGTTATAGTTCCTGCAGTTGAAAATGCTTCTGTGAGGAAAATGTACAGCCTAAGTATGAATTGGCTGCTAAAATGAGAAAAATTGACTTATCCCATATCTTCATTAGGATACTCTTTTAACTACAGTGTCTTTTTGTGTATGAGAGAGCTAGCTGCAGGTGTTGCTACCATTATGTACAAGAAAAAAGAAAAATCTCAACCAAAAAACTTTGAATCCAGAAAACAGGGAATTATTCCCAACAGATCAGATAATTCTACAAAGCAATATTTTTTTTTCCAAAGAAATAAATAGCAGACAACAGAATACATGGTCATTGGCCAGTACCTGTTGCTGTCAAGTCAGAACTGTCATGATCCATGAGGAATTTGCAATGTCTCTTAACACAAGTTAACCATCCTCAGTGGACTAAAGCATCTTTGCTGCTTCTAGAAAAACTTGTGTTGTTTTCAAAATAATTTTTTATGGTCTTTAATATGAAAACTATGATTCTAAGGAAAGTCAAAGAGTATTCTTGCCAGCAAGGAAGGAATTCATGCCCTGAACACTTTAATGTGAAAATACCAGTATGATGTTGTGGTATGGAAATCTTTATTTTAATTCTCTATTTAAGAGGTCTAAGTTGAGCCAGAATGGGATGAGCAGCACTGGGCAACTTCCGCTTTCTGCTAATGATGGCTTTTGCAATGAATACTTATGTATTTTAACATAGTTTCCTCCTGTACAAAGGGAAAACCAAGTTGAACTTCACTTTTGTTCCATATTGTGTTGCGCTGTTCTTTTGGTAAATGGACTCTCTTTATGTTGTTTTTGTCTTCACAATTTCAGCTGTAAATAGCAGATAGATGAATTTGTAATTACAACAAAGAGTTCCATTGGAACGCTTATGTGGTGGTGCAGTCTCCCCCCCAACACCTCTTGGTAGTTGGCATGATGTCCTTCCTGCCTGGGCCACATAAGAATACACTGGACCAGAAAGTAACACAATGGTCTAACATGAAACAAAAAAAAGGTGGAGAGCAATGGACCAAGAACACAATAGTGTACCTGGTCCCCACGGCTCCTACCATTTGAAGATAATAACTATAATCGATCACTCCTGACAGCATATGGATCGTGGCCACAGAGAAGGGGGTACCTGGACCACATGTTCTAGCAAGTCCTGGGTTCGTGTAACCATGGAAAGTACCGAAATACTCCATTGTCCGAGCTGGGCTGGAGTGGAAACATACCTGACAAAAGTCAATTATCTTGGATCCTATAAGTAGCGATTCTAGTAAAGACCCTTTGAGCTGTTCTGGATTGCAGTGGGCTGTGGCCAGTATTTCCCCTGAGCTGGGATGCCACGCAGGCAACACCTCGAGGACTGGAAGGCCAGGGCGAGGCAACGCCTCTCGCGCCTCAATTATCGCCCATTGAGGAATGCTGATATATTGTGAGTATTTGCTCTAACTCGAGAAAAGGGAAATTTTAACTCTAGGCTAGCCTGTCTTCCATCCACCTCTCCACTTATATGTTTATGATAAATATACATTACCTTTAGGGATGTGGATGCTCTTCCATTTGTCTGTGCACGCGTGGGAGTTAAAAGGGGTACCTGCCGGCTCACTAGAGTTATTATAGCTAATATCTCACTAGAGATATTAGGACCCCTTTGATCTCTGCAGTTATAGACTGGTGTGTATGTGTATGTTTATGTGTGTGAGCGTGCACTTATATGCTTTACTTATATGCATATGCATTAATTTGAGATCTGTGCTTTTGTTCGTGTCTGCATGTATTGATTTGGGATACTTTATAGTAAGTTAGTGTGAATCCTGCCATCTTCGAATACGTAATTAAGTAGCTGTTTAGTTGTTTTGTTAAGTTACTCTGTAAACCTTTAAACCAGTTATTGATTAAGTGCTGCTAAGATTCAACCTCTTGACCTATTTCAAATTGTTAGTAATTTTTTAATTGCTGCTTAATCATAACTATGTCAAATACTTCTATCTGCAACAGATTATTTAAGTATGTTGCATTTCATGTCTGATTTGCCCCAGCAACGTAACCAATACGAAGCAACAATCGCACTCCTCAGTTTGTGTAGTAAACTGATATGAAAAAGCTCCTTTACATTTACTGTACCATCACATGCAACTGAGCTCTGATGCAGCTTTCCATGCTTATATAAAAAGTGCTATTGACTTCAGTTGTACGTCAGACAGTATTCCTCTTCCTGGCTGGCCTTGTTGCCTTTGGAGTGACTACACATGTGTAAAACTGGAAGAGAATTTAGTACTTGGTTTTTAAAAGTGGCAAAGATCAAGAGAAATTAGAATGACAATTTCCAGCAACATCTTCTACTGAACCATTTTTGTCCGTGAAATTTGTTCTTTGTACCTATACATTCTTGTTTATGCTGGTAATTCAACCACAGGCAATTGTACATCTTGTTTAAGAACTAGTCTCCCAAGGGCAGGATACAGGAGTGGGTAATAGATTATTTTTCCATTAGGATAATGGAAAAAGGTGTTTGGTTTTGTTTTTGTTTGTTTGGGTTTTTTTTAATTTTATTTTTTAAAAAAACAAGATATCCCACTTAGACTTGCAATATTCCCTATGCTTATATAGGCACTAAAAGTTTGAACTGAGAAAAGAAAATTAAAAACATTAATTTTTTTTAAATCTGTGGCTAAGAAGGGATGAAAAATAATCCATCATTCTTTTTGCACAAATAAGGTCATCTTTACCTTCCCATTTGGCTTTCTTCTTCTCTGCTACCTGGCTATTTTCTCCCTGTATTCAACTTTGCTCTTTCATCCATTACTACTCCTAGTTCAAAACCATTTCTTTAAAATATAAACATAATACCAGTAAGGATGAAAAGCCTGCTATAATAATTCCATTTGTCCTGGAGGTGATTACAGCCAGCAACAAGAGAAGAAAAAGGAAAGGAGATGAAAAGGTATATAGTTTGTTGCCACAATGTAAGAAATGATTGTGAAAGAGACTTAAATTAGAATGTTCCTCTAAGTAAGATTCTACATTAATATGATTCCTAGAATCCCCATATCCTTATATCTTTTTTTTCTTGTCCTCTTGGTGAACATGTGAAACAATGCTAAACTCCCTTTGGCAGAAAACAGGAGCCTTAGATACACTTTCAGAATACATCATGGTGGTAAATGTGTACTGCTGCTTACTAACCAAGGAAAGTTATCCAAGCCACAACACTAGTTCTTTTCCTTCCACTCAGAGATTAATAAACTACATGAATCACATCTGTCTAGAAAATGCGACTCAACATTTCTATAGAATTACAGAAGGGTCCTACGACCTGTTTCCTCTTCATTTGCCCCCCTCTTCCCCGTACCCAGATATTCCACCTTCTTTTTTTGTGAATGCCTTAATTCTGTTTCCTGATCTTTCTAGTCTCTTTCTGCACAAATCTGGAAGTATTTCACACTTCCAGAACTGTCTTCCAAACCCCCTTCTAAATATTTCAAGCGGCAATCTTTGAGTTTTATCTTTGCTGTACTTTGTGTGAGCCAAAATCAAGAATCCCCTTTAGCTTTTCTGCCTCTTCATTGCTTCTTTGCCCTATCTAGAATATTGCATTATGCAGTGAATTGATTGGTGTTCTGTGGTCCCAACAGACAGGGGAATGGTAGCATTTCTGGTCAAAAATAGCTCCCCTGTGGGAGGTTTGCAGGTACATCTTCACAGGTACTGGACAGGGAAGCTCTAGAAAGTGGTATTGTATGTGTACTGTATATCATCTGTATGTGTGCATTCAGAAAAAGTAACTTTTTTTATCCCCTTCTGAAATATTCTTCTTGGCTTTGCTTTTAATTAGTACCTGAAATGCAATTACTAAAATAATAAATCTCCAAGTATATTTAGTTTTCCAGTTAGCAGCATTCACCTCTATTAAGACATATGAAAGGAATAACCTTGAAAACTGCTGCTTTATACAGACAAATGTATCACAGGGATTTTTCTTGTACTTCATATGGTATCTAAATTATTAACTTTCTTGATGAGGTTCACAGAAATTCTCTCAATAAGTTGCTATGATATTAACCTTTTGTGTAATACAAAAATTGCATTTAATGATATAATTATGTTTAAATGAATCCATTTTTAATTTCTTTGGCTCTAATTTGATGTTGCTATACTTCAGCTTTGGAATGTGGAAATGGTGAAATGTGTTTGTGACCATAGTCATGACTCTGTGAACAAAACAGATAAACCCACCTTTCAAGATCTGAACTTGTCTTCCTCTTCCAGACCAGAGTTCCTTGCCCTCCTTGTCCTTTTGCTTTGTCTTTCATAATGATATATATAAACAATTCCTTTCAGAAAACTGGGCATGTTAATAGCCATTTAAGTGCAGAGGAATTTCATAGCCAACTACCTCCTACATTAGGTCCCTGTATGCATGGGCTCATAGGTTGAGTTACTTATATCTACAGGAAGGAATGATAACTAGCGCAGTGCTCTGCCCATCACAATATCCCTGGGTTCTCGGCTTTGTGCTAACTTGAAAAACAGCTGCACAGACTCCTGGGGGGAAAGACTGCAGAGGACTGTGGAAGGCAAAGATGCCACACTGATTTGCACGTCCTGACCCCCACATCACTGATTGGTGAAAGTCTATTCTGGAGCTGTAATAGTTACATATCAGTGCTGTTTTCTGGGTTTATGCTGCTGGTGACCACTGGAAAGAGGCTAATGGCCTAAATGAACCCTTGATATGACCGGTGGGCTCATTCTGTTTAACGTAGCTCCTAGTACACAAGCTGACTCCTTTCAACACCAGCTTAGGTATTTCCGTATAGCACTTTGCCAAGTAAGTCAGCATTAAGTGAGGCGTTCAGCTTGCTAAATCAAATGACAGGAGGTTACATCATGAGAGATGTAATAATGAGAAGAGACCTCTCGTTTCTTGTAGGTCCACCTTGTCCTTCACTGAGATGCAAGCACAAGGCAGTCTTTTTATGGAACTTGATCTTAAAACATAGAATTTGTGTTTTTTCTCCCATGCTTCTTGGCATCTGACACAATTCAGCTTGAGGCACAGGTTTAGAAAGTAAAACAAATATTTGAGGTTTTCTGTCATGATTTTTTATGAGTTTGGGTGTATTTTTATTTCCTTTGTTTTCTTAGGCAATTGCCAATTATATCCATATTCTTTAGAGATGTGTGTGAACCAGCATATTAAAAGCTGTGTAATGTTTAGTATCTCTGCTGTGTGAGAGACTGAAAACAAGGAAGGATGGATGATTTCCAGGTTGCCTGGGGCATCCAAACTCCTTAGAGGCAAGTATGCTGTCCTAGTTCTTCATGTGCAATTTCTATTGACTTCCACCTCAGAAGCCAAGGGAATGTATAGCCCAGGAACTGAAACAGGAGGGACAGAAAGACTTTTTAGTAAAATATTATAATATCATGTATATCAATTTGTACTGAAATGATTTCATTGTAATTGCTGATATCAAGTGGATTACTGCTTCTTATTACAACAGCAATTACTTCCCAGGTCTCTCAACCACACAGTTCATTTAACAGAATTTCATCAGACAAAAGCGATATCTAGATGTCAAAGCATATGTACATACTGTTTGTAAAACTTGAAGTAAGGATTTTTATTCTGGAATCTCTTTGTCCATTGTTCACAGTTTTGCCAGGATTTTACTAGTAGGCCTGGAATCTTCCTGGCTATTTCTTCCACCGAATTTTTTAGAAATCTTAAAAAAAAAATTAAAAAATTAAAAAATTTAAAAAGGAATAAGGTTCAGTACTTGAAAATGAACCTTGTTTGGGTTTAGAATGTGAACTTTAAAGAAAATGTATTGTTCTTTTACGGGGTGATGGGAAACAGTCTTGCAATCATTTGAGAAGCTGAACTCTCTCTCCACTTAGCGTCGAAAGTATTATCTTGCTTGAGACTTGGATGGTTTTCTTATGAAAATCTACCCACATCTGACAAGCCAAAAGAGAGCAGAATCATCACTTCCTTGTGTTTGGTGGAATAGTCTGGAAGGCAGGCAGCAAAAACTCCGGACAACCGGACTCCGGCTTGACTGTAATTTTTTTCCACGCCTCTGCTTCTTCTGCCTGGCAGAAGGATCTAGGACCCTGGGTTGGGGTCTGAGGAGAGCTGTTCCCCAGTGATCTTCCCAGTGCCCAGCCATCCAGTGAGCAAGCAAGCTGTTTCTGATAAGCAGTGAGGAAATGCAGGGTTTCTTTGGAGAGAAATATTCTGTTCAAAACAGAGCAAGGTCAGATACACAGGGTGAGATCAACATTCCTCAGGGCAGCAGCAGAGGGTGGTAGTCCAGGACAGACTTCAGGCTTAAGACCATCACTTTCAATTCAAAATAGAAAAGTGCTGAAGTTCTTTATGAATTAATACAGAAAGAATATTTAACTTGCTCACATCCAAGCACAGGAAGTCAAGCTATGTTCAGGATGAGTGAAAAGAGGAATTATTTCTGTAGTTAAAGATTTGTTTGGTTCCCAGTTTCTGTGGCAGGATAAGGAACTAAAATTAGTTATATCAACATGTTTGGAAACCAACCACACCACAAGCTATATACAGTTTGTGGCTGAGCTACGATCAGGACGGGATGCTAGAGGGAAGAATTATTCACAGACTGGAACTCAGTATTGATTCCTCACTGTTTTCCCCGAGTTAGGTGTTTTGTGTGGGTGTTACATCACAGACTATTCTGAAAGTGAACAACAGATTAGGAACATCTTGAGTGAATGATTACTTCCCCCAAATTTGCCTTTGTTTTCATGCTTCTAACCCTTTCTTTGAAAACATGTAAAAAGAAACAAACAAAAAAAATCCTTCTGCCTCCTAAGAAACTGGTACTACATATACAGGATTAGAATGCCACAGGTACAGCCATCCTGCCACTACACACAGTTGTTTACAGATATTTGGGGGGGAAAAAAAATGAGCCTGGAAGGTAAGTTAAAATTGCTTATGGAATAAACATCAAATCACTTGCACTGAAGTCTAACGGTGTTAAGTGTATATAACATTAAGTACCAGGATAAGGGGCTGATTATTCTCCACAGGTAGAGATAATAGAGTAAGACACAGGAGTTAATAAATGCATAAGAACAATTCAAAGAACTGCTCTGCACTGAAGAAGTCAATGCACTGTTTATTGTCCTAGTTTAGCTATTAACACCTTGCTCTTGTCAGTGAGAATAAACTCAAAGCAATTGCAAGAATGTTCCTACATGTCCCTTAGTTGGAAATTAGTCAGAATAGTAGGCACCTCCTGAGGAACAAGGAGTTAAGATACAAAGCTCTGAACAAAAAATTGTATGAGAAGTTAAACAGAAGATAAACTGTCTGGAGTCATTTGTCCATTAATCTACGGCTGCCATGAGAACCCAGATAAATAATGTGTTTAGTTTTAGCCATTGCCTTAGATTTGTTATCTAGTTTTCCTCCTTGTTTCAAGGCATGTGGTAAAGTGTCATGAAGGTCATGGAAACCATGATTATGTGCAATGAAGTGGAAAACCAGAGGTCTTTTGGGGACCCTTCAAATGTTCCTGATTGTTGGCAAAGCACCTACCAATTTTGCTTGGGGTATAACAGATTGTAGAGAAGAAACCAACAGAACTGTCACAGGGGACTGAAGATGCTGCAACAAGTTCTGCAACCCAGAAGAGACGAAGTGAAAAGTATTATTACACCTTGTATTAAGCTATTGTTACTATTAGATGTACAGAAATGAACTGGTACTATATGAAAAGATTAAGTTACTTCATGCATAAAAGAAGATTAAACTGCTTTATAAGGTTTTATGATACAAAGTTATTGCAATCGTCTGAGTTGGGAAAGGGATGCTCTTGATGTAATATATAATTTTGCAGAGTTGCCAGCATGGTGTAAGGTTAATTCATTGTTCCAGTAACATAAAGCAGCTGACAGCAGCCAGAAATATAATTCCATGCCTATTAATGGAAAATTAATATCTTCACTGCACAATTGTTGATACTTAAAAGATAACAGAGATCTCGATTTGTCTGCTCAGGAAAGAACAATAGTGATTCTGCCGTTTGAGTCTTGGATTTGATTATGCACTATGATTTCCAATCCAATTGTTCAGTGCTGCTATTGATTGCAAAACGGAGGTTACTTTGTGTAGGAGTAAATCTCTTTGACTGAAAAAGAAAAAAAAAAAGTCACCTGTGACTGTTATTGCCTACTAGCTTGAAGAAGAAATCATCACTATGCACACAATGTAACCAATCAAAAACCCATACTAATGCATTATTGGAATATTAAAAAAATGTGTGAAGTTTTCAGACTTGGTGATGACTCTGCTAGCTGGATTTTCTACTTTATGAACAGTTTCTAATTCTCAGAAAGTATGGAGTACCAGCCTACCAGAAGCTGCATCCCTGGAGATACCTTAAGGTGGGTGCCTCAAATGCTGAGGTATCCAAATTGGTATTTTATAAAAGAGTTTCTTTAGGTCATTTAAAGCAACACAAATAATGGAGGTATCACCTTTTATAGCATGTAGAAAGGGCCATCATGTTCCTCCTCGTAAAGTGAGGAAGAATCTAGTCTATCTTTGTCTGGTAGATTGTTGTCCAGGCTATTTTTAAATATCCCTCAATGAAGGAAATTCTTCGATGTCCCCAGAGAAGTTGCTGCTGTGTATCTCAATATGCAGTCCAAATTTCCCTGGCTGTACAGTAACCTCGACATGTCTCCTCCAGTCTTTTAGTAAAAGTGGAGATCCTCTTCTTAAGGAGGACCACTTTCTAACATAGATGCCCCCTTTTTTCACAACTTTTTATTGTTGGAAGATAATTATTAATGCCTTCGTGCCTTCTCTTTTCATGAAGGCCAATTATTTCACCTTTCTGGATGCATTTTTCAAATCTCTTGTTGCTCTTCCTTAGGCTCAATGTTTGGAAACTGTGTTTCCCAGCCTGTATGTGCTAACCTCAGCGGAACCTAGTGAGCATTGAGAGGAGCTGAAAAAAGTGTATTTCCTGAGTCATATGTATGACACCCTGGTTTTAAATGGATGTGCCTTATTTACAAGGCTGTATCACAGTGCGGATCAATGCACATTTTATAGTGTTCCCAAACCCTCCAGCTTTCTGCTCTTCTATTGCCTGGGCAGTTGGTTCATATTGTTATGTGTGCCTTGCTTTTTCCTTTCCGAGTGTAGTGCTTTGTACTCCTATTGATTTGAATTTCATCTTGTTTATTCCACGGCTTTTCCCTAATGTGTCAAAATCATTCTGAATTCTATTCCTGCCCTACAAGTACTCCAGAGTACTTGTACCCCCTCCAAGCTGCTGACATCCATGAATTTTACAACTGTATTATCAGTTCTATCATAACTGAGAGATGCATAATTTTAAAGTAGATAATTTTGCTATAGTTAGACCTTGGTTCTAACAGACAGGAGAAGGAGGAGAAGAAAAAAGAATGATAGGACCTGGCAATGTTTTCCAAAGTCACCATTGACACAGTGAAAGCACACAAGATCATAGAATCATAGAACGGTTTAGGTTGGAAGGGACCTTAAAGATCATCTAGTTCCAACCCCCCTGCCATCGGCAGGGACACCTCCCAATAGGCTGTGTTGCTCAAAGCCCCAGATCACAGAGTTGTTTAGAACTCAGCAGAACTTTCTGATCTATGTGGCTCAAAAAAAAGCACCTGAAAAAGGCTCAGTCTTCTGAAGGGTTTTCTTTTTCTTTCTAAGGGATTTCTTTTTTAATAACTCTGCATACATCTAAAGTACATGTGTTGTCAGAAAGTATTGTGGACCCTTCTGCTTCCAGTCATGACTTGAGCTTTCCTAGAGGCAAAAAGCAGAATGAGGGAGAAAAAAAAGGTTTTGCATAAAAGAAGATGTCTCTGAACTTTTACTCCAAACTAGAATTTAAATAGAAGAAAAAAGCTTGATAAAGCTTTCTGCAAATCACATAAAGAAATATATTTTTAAACAATTAAAATGATTTCCACTAAATGACAATTCTCATCTAAAGAAATCACCTCAGAAATTAAGATCATAGTAGTCATCACCGACTCCATGGATGAGGAAATCAAGAAACAAAAGAAACATGTACCATGCACAGTGTATTACCATGTAGAACTACCTAAACTATATCTGCAGCTTTCAGCAGCATTAATTACCCCAGACAAAGCTTGGCAGTAAAATAGCTGACACTACTTTGGATATCTGAAGTCACTTTAGTATTAGCATTAGCTGGGTTATCTTTAGCCAAAGCTGCCTTTTGTTTTAGTGTACCCAGATGATGAAGGCCAGAAGTTTTTAAAGAACTTCCTTATTTAAGGTTCTTTCACAGAGAAGCCTTAAACCTATGAGCTGACAATGCCAGGTACCTACTAAGTCCACTGCCTGCTGTAGTTATTGCAAGCCTCCAAAACTCCTGAAAAACATGACTGAGGCTGTGGAAAATTGCCAGTGGATGTGGAAGTAGAGTTGGTATGTAAAATTGAAGCCTAAGAGAGTTGCCTCTGGTCTCAGAGTGGGCAGGTTTCAGGGAGACACATAGGTGTCTTATACATAATCACTGAGCCCTGAAATACTATGGGGCTTGTATCTTCTAAACAATTGTCTTCCAGTTCAGGGGAGGCTCCAAATTCTGGGCAATGTTTGCCTGAGCACAGTAAGATAATTAGTAGAGAGTACTGTCTCAAAAAAACCTACCAGTGCCTTGGCAGAATGGAAGTATCACTTGTGGAACGGTGCTTTTAAGTAATCATTTGCTGTTACAAGTATCTGGCAGAAATACATGAATTCTATAGTGCCACTAAGTTCTATATCTGTCATTTATTATTCTTGAATAATTCACAGCCAATTATTTTCCTACATTGTTTTAATCTGAGAAATGTATAAAAAAATGTTTAAACAAGGTTTATATACATGCCCCGAGATTGCATACTGGTATGCAATCTAGTGGGGTTTCAAAATGTCAGCTGACAAGGACCAAGATTGAGGTACTATTATGGTACAATTAGATTAAAAGACAAGCATAGACCTTATTTTTTGGACCTGCACAATGTCAACAATTCTTTCTTAAAAACTTCAGAGAAAAGCAAGTCCTTATGAGATAATGACATATAAACTGGTGTTGGAATTTCTGCCTGATTGGGCATCCAGCTTAAAATTTCCTCATTCCTTTAAGTGGGATGCTAATTTTGAAACCAGTTGTTTTGGAGACAGATAATTTTGTTCCAACATTCGGTGGTGTGGAGTCACAAAGAACCCTTACTTCTATTGTTCCAGCATTGCTGTATTAGCATTATTACAGTGGCTGGAAAATATGTGAGAATAGGTTGTATTGATTCTATACAGAGCTCTCAGAAAGAAATAAGGCAGTGGTCTCTCTTATAAGAAAGTGGGTCATGCAAGGAGGGGTATCTGACTGTTTGAATTGTTGCAAATGGCTATTCGGTGAATGTAGAGCCAGAAACATCCCAATTCCCAAACAGCAAGGATCTGCTGAATGCAGGAAAGGCATTGGGTTTGTCTGCCTGCACTGTGAGTTGACGACTTGTCCCTACTGCTGATCTAATCATGTGCTGCCCATGAGGTACAAACTACAGACGTATATAATTTGACCTTGTCTAAGAGTCTGTTTTGTATCTTCTGTATATTCTATTTCAATCTGAATCATGGAGTTTTGCATTGCATTAGTTTTTTAATCTGGAAGAATTTTTTTCATACTCCAGTGTATTCACAGTCTCTATTCTCCTAGACTTGGCTAATGCTCTTCCAATGGTAATCATTATCTGTGCCTGTATTTATCTTCTTTCTGTATTCTAATCCCTTCATCCTTTATTTTGCCGTTCTTTCTGTGACCTTTTTATTTTGCTGAATTTATTGCATGCTTTCCCCTGGCAGCCTCTGTAAATATGTGCATTACTATTAGTTTCATCTCAATGTGTATGGGATTTATGCCTATACGGCTTGCCCTCCACTTAATTTAATCACAGGTTAATTAGATCCTCCACTTAATTTGATCAAAATGTTTCTTGAGCCAAATCACTTACATTAAGAAGACTGGTGGTACTTTCTACCCTTTGGTTTGATCAATATTGATCATTTTAAGCAGGTACTTTGGGGTAATTTAATCACTGGCTATGGATATTTTCCATTCAATTAATAGTAAAGGACAACATCCTTAATGAGAGGAGAAAATAAACATAGAAAACATCCACAGACATGTGAAAGCATCTATGTAGATTTCTTTGGGGGAGGGGGAACAGTTTTACTTCCATTTTCATTTCTATCCTGAAGCAGGTTTTTTGGTAGCAATATGATCAGTTCTCCTGTGTACATTGTTATGGGCAGAATTGTATGGGTGGCAATGTTCATGAATACGCACAGAAATAACAGTAAGGAATTTCAGTATGTTATTGCTTGTCCTGGTTTCAGCTGGGAGAGAATTAATTCTCTCCCTAGTAGCTGCTGTGTTTTGGATTTAGTATGAGAATAATGTTGTTAACACATATTGTTTTAGTTGTTGCTAAGTGATGTTTATATTAGTCAAGGACGTTTCCAGCTTTCCATAGAAGCTGAGAGGGAGCACAGACAGGACAAGCTGGCCAAAGGAATATTCCATACTATAAATGTCATGCTCAGTATATAAATGGGGGTTGTCCAGGGGGCAGGAATCCTCAACCACTGCTTGGGACAAGCTGGGTGACTGATCGTCGGATCGTGAGAGCAACTTGTGTTGGATCACTTTATTTTGTGTATTCTTTTACCATTATTATTACTCTTATTATCATTTCTCTTCCATTACTGTTCTATTAAACTGCCTTTATCTCAACCCACAAGTTTATTTAGGTTTGGGTTTGGTTTTGGTTGGGGATTTTTTTCCCCTCCTTTTCTCCCTCTTCTCTCTAGCCTGTTGGGGGTGGGGTGGGATGGAAAGCAAGCAGCTGCATGGTCCTAGTTTCTGGCTGGCTTAAACCAACACATCGCTAAATCTGAAAGCTGGGTTGATTAGACACCAATTTTGCTTTAATTTTGGCTAGCAGAGCCTGTATTAATGCAAAGCTTTGTACTTCAATATCCCAACTTTGAGATATGGCATCATCACTTCCTTAGTTTTCAACTTTTTATATTTACTGTTTCCAGTATAGCAGAGGTCCATTGGGAGTCCTGGTACAGTATATTTGGTGTTGCCTAATCAAACGTTAATTCTAAACGCCAGGGAGTGAGGTGTCAATATCATAGAATCATAGAATGGCTTAGGTTGGAAAGGACCTTGAAGATCATCGAGTTCCAACCCCCCTGCCATAGGCAGGGACAACTCCCACTAGACCAGGTTGCCCAAGGCCACGTCCAGCCTGGCCCTGAACACCTCCAGGGTTGGGGCCTCAACAACCTCTCTGGGCAACCTGTTCTAGTGCCTAATATGATAACTTATAAACCTGTTATGTGTGTATGGGTACAGGAAAATTAGTGTTGGATGAAGTTACAGATAGTACATTTCTTTCCTGAAGCATGGTGTTTGCTGTGTTTAAAAGAAAATTCTATGTTTAATCTAATTTCTCTAGGGCGGTCATTTGAAGACCTTAAAATAACCATGGAAACTGAAGGAAGACTAAATGTTCAACCTTGGCTTTTTCGAGAACTCTGATGGGTAGCAACCTTCATGTGTCACATTGCAGATGACTTATTTTAGCAAGCATTTGTTCACATTACTACTGCCACTGTTTTCAGGAAGGGTATTTGCGTTAATTCATATAAGTTTAGGCTGCCCAATATGTCTTAGAAAAATGTGCTCAGGTACGTATTATGAGATAGTTATGAAGTATCTCTAGTTGAACTAGGCTTTCAGAGGCCGTCAAGATTAACACAATCACTGAAGTGCAAATTCTATTTCTCCAGAAGAACAGCCTGTTGTCAGAATTGCCCTCATCAGCCGCTGGACCCCTAATCCCTGCGTTTAGCCCAGCAGTTCCATAAAGACTAGAATACCGAAACCAACACCTGTACCTACTGTACCAGTGAAAGTAACACAGGATTCACAGAAATTGCATATATAATGATCTTCAGCCTCTTGTAAGACTAGCATTTGAAATCTGGTTGGGGCAGAAGGATGGAAAAGAATTCGTTTCACCTAACTTTACCAGTCTGAAAATTAGGTGTCTGGTCTATTCACCTGGTCCCATCTAAAGGATGTGTGCTCTTCAGTGCACTTTGTTCTAATTTATTTCTGTGGGATTCTTTCTGTCTGTTGACATTAAAGGGAGCTTATATTTCTAGCTTTAACAAGCCATTAAACTGTGAGATATCTGAAACTGGGTGAAGGGAATTCCATCCTTCACATCACTTCTTAATTTCCAGAACATTTATGGCCTGTATTAAAAAACAAAACAAAACAAAACAAAACCAAAACCCAACCAGAATAAAAGCTAATTCTATTTTAAACTTAGAGTTGTGACAGTTTGGAGGGGGCTGTGGTAAGAAAAGCTGTTTCTCGTAACACTCTGTGAGGTAATAAAATATACAAGTGACTTAGTTCAGCATACCATCCAGATTTTGCTCTCTTTTTCATTATACTTTTCACAGGTTAAGCACCTTTTTTTTTTTTTTTCCAAAGAAGCACTCAAATACTTATGGCATGGTTTTGTCTGGATGGTTTTGTTTGAAACCATGTGAAACACGGTTTCAGATGCTGAAGATCTCTTTAGTGGTGATGTTACTACTTATGGATTGCTCTTTCTTACATATATCTCAAAACATATAAGTCTCGAGTCTTGTATTAGAGATCAGGAAATCAAGGAAAGGAGAAATTAGGGATTCTAATTCTTGAAGTCAAGTTTTCATGAATGTTTTTAGATGTCTAGGACTAAACTGGATTAAATTGAAGTTGCTACCTGTATTTACTTACCTGAATGTTTATAAACTGATTTTTTTAGGTTGTATCTCACCCCTTAGCCTCACTTGGCACACTGGTGAGTTCAGGTACTTCTCAATATGAGATCCAAAGTTCTACAGGTGAAAATAAAATTATTTCCAAGTTCATAGACTACTCTTAGAGTGCTAATTATAGGTTCCTAAAGTGTTTAATCCACTGTATACACTGGAATTTTTTTTTGTTTTGGGCAAGCTTGTTCGAGGTCTGACAATTCTTGCAGAAGATTTTTGTTAGCGCAAGTGGTGATCTTCATGGAGGGCTAAATCCATTTCCTCTGTTTTGAGGGAGTCTCTGAATTAGGGTTGTGATTGCTCCACACTCCCTTTATAGTCATTAGAGATATATGATGATGACCAAAGGCTGATGCTTTCCATCTAACTGGTGAATGGCGGAGATGCCCAAGTCTCTCTCTCTCTCTCTCTCTATGGTATAACTATGTACCCAACGCAGAATTCTCACTGAGATGCCCAGAAGTACATGGGACTCAGGCTAAAGCACAGTTGGACATGTGCAATTTTATGTACGCATTGGCTTCTTGATTGTGATGAGATTGTTTGCATGTATAAATTTAAGCTTCTTTTGCCATATCAAATGAACTAAATAGCTTCTTCACAAAGACAGTACTTTTTCTGAAGCAAGTGCCCCTCATTTTTAAATATCTGTTGACCTCATATGAGAGTACTTAAAAAGAGAGGAGAAAGAAACAGGAAAAAAATGTTTTGTGCTTTTGTTTGGGTTGAAGATGAGGTAGTTTGCAATAAGTACTTTTACATGTTGAAGTACCTTTGATGTAATGGCTTGTTATATAGCAAATATAAGAAATAGACCACTGAGAGAGAAACTAAAGAGGCAGATGATGAGGGATTTTGGCAGTGTCCTATGACGCTGTCTCTTTTGTGCTGCTGTTGGTCCATGGCTAAGCAATGGTCCTGGATTTCAAAACATTTTGTCCTCACTTCCATTTTCTTTAAAATGAGAACAGGCTTTTTTTGCTGGGAATATGTTTTAACATTTATATGGAGAAAATATGTGTCATTCCTATGTTAACAGCTCTGACACAAGTGGTTTGTGATTTTCTGGTTTCCATAGAAACATTAAAAACATTTGTAAATCTTTCATTTTTAGGTAAAATTGTTCCAATTTATAACAAACCAGATGCTCAGACTGTTACCCGCTATTTTAACATTTTCAAAGATTATGAAAAATGGTGCCGGTAAACAATACAGAAACAAGAAGTAAATGATTCTATTTCAGGCAGCACCTTTCAAACAGTTTGTTTTGCATTTGTAATTATAAAGTTAACCTGCTGAAGCCTTATGCTATCAAAAATTCTTGTAAATGTTGTGTGCAGGAAAACACTCCAGGAAGAAAACATTGCTGGATGGATAAGGAACAGGTTTGGTATTTAGGAGACCTCATTTCTATCCTCAGTCCTACTACTGTCCCTCTGGTTTTGTCAGAGCAACTCTCTCCTTTCGTGTGCCATCTGAAAGAGTGATCTAATGTGATGCTTACTGATTTACCGAAGTATTTAGACATCTATTGATGACAGTGTGGTAAGTAGCAGCTACATATTTAGTCATCATCATCATCTTGCTGTCTAAGTGACCTTATGCTGTTTTAGCACATGAGATGCTCTCGTTAAGAATACAGTCCTCCACTCTAGTCAGTGGAAAAATTCTTACTCACCAGAGGGAATGGTTAGCCTGGTATGGGGTGCATGCTCTTTTACTTGGCTTCTGGCAAGAATAATATTGAAACCTCTGAAGAGGCAGGAGGGTTGGGTGGAAGGAGCTGTTAGCAGCAATGCTGATGGGTCTCTCAGCAGTTGGTTCCACAGGAGGGCACAGACAATGAGTGATAAAGTGTAACTCAGTTTGCAAAACACCTGAAATAAAAAAAGTTTTTATAAACTGCTCTTCTTACTGCTTTTACCCCTCCTACCTTATCTTGGGGAGGATGGCAACAGAAGTGATACATGGATCCCAGGAAAGTGATACATGATGGAGAAATGGACAATCAGCGGCTTTCTGTTGTGGCAAGAATGGTCAGAGAGTGGCTTTTGAGCTGCAGTCAATTTCTGGATGGTCCTGTGCCAGGTTTAGGAACAAGATTGTGTCAAGGCTCTGATGGCATTAATAGGCCTAACGACCCTGCACAACCTCACCTGGGTGCCCACACACAGGCTCTGCCCATTTCACCTCAGGCCATGGCTGTCAGCACTGCTTGAGCTGTGTCGAATCTGTGCCTGTGCTCAGTCCTGCCTCTGGCCCCATCTCCTGGATGGACCCCTTGACCCATAATGTGACCTTGTCTCCTGCCCTGCCTCTGGACTTTTCCTCTGCTGCTCATGACTGGAGTCCCTGGACCTGGTTTGTCCCATTGCTGTGCTTGGTACTGTTGATAGACCCTGTTACTAGCCCTGGCTCTGCACCCTGTGTTCAGCCCCCGAGGGACAGTGTCCACGGGTGTGGGCATGGCCTGTGCCAGGGTCACCTCTGGTCCCAGCTTGCCTGCACCTCGGGGGCAGCCAATCCTTTCTGCCCCCAACAAGATGGTCCTCTTGATGACCACTATGAGATCCAAAGCCTACCTGTGTCAATGTCAGATTTGTGCTGTGGTGATGTCATGGTTCATGATGCTGTGGTTCACGAAGGTCTTTGGCTAATGGGTTTAGACTCCTGCTTAATGGATGCCTGCAGATATGTGTGGTTTGGGTGGGAGAAAGGCTGGTTCTTTTGTGGAAGCAGGAGTCCCAGACTGTGATGAAGGTTTTGAACAAAGGCTGATAAATTTCGTGAGAATTCACCACACTTGTGACTCTGAGCCTGAGAAAATATGGATAATAAGAGGAGAAAGTTCAGAGAGAAGGGAAAGGGAGGACAAGAGCAATCTGGAAAAAGAGACGGGGAAAGATGTTCTAGGACAACAGAAGAAAAGATGGTTTTGTCTTTATTCTCCTTTCCTAATAGTAGACCAAATGATACTGGAAGCCACACTAGAGAAATCAGAATATAAGCTGTTCTGTGGTCCAAGGGGTGGGGGCTGGGGGAAAGGGACAGAAAGTAAGGAACAGGAAAATGCAGCAAGGATGCATGTGAGGCACAATAGGCTACATTAAAAAGAAAGTTGTTGCATAGCACTGTTTGACATGTTACAGATGAATCAAGTGTAAGACAGACAAGCCCTGCTAGTCTTTTTAAATTGTAGACAGTGTTTTTGGATTAATGTAGTCAGGAGTAGTGGAGGTACCTTCAGGAATAACAGCTATTGGGCTTGGACTGATACTTATTTCTGCAGTAGAGTCTATGTAAGGCTAGCAAGGCTTCTTGGTTCAGTAAACCCTCCAATAAAGCCACTTAAATCCAAATGTGCTTACCTTCCTTTCGCCTTCGTAGTTTTTCATGTCAGTCACAGCTATTTGTTTTTAATGAGGGCTGTCTCCCTCCCAGCCCATCTTCTCCAACTATTACCATACATCATGCAGAGCAGATATGGTGACATAGCAATCTTTTTTTCATTGTGCAAGTCATTAAGGGTGTAGATAGCAATTTGAAATTTGTAAATATTCTGACAAGTCAATTGCCCCCTGCCCATTTTATACCCATAATCTGCCAAGGTAGACCTGCCACTGCAGACAGCATTATCACTAACCCAGCATGGGCCGTCATAGAGTGATATCTGGCAGTATGTTAATAAAAGACCTGAAGAAGAACAACAAAAAAACAGCTCAAAATGACAACTATAAACAACCTGCCAGTTGCAGTAAAAAATGTTGCCTCCAGGAAATTAAAAATTGTACACCACTGTGATGATAGCCTATGCCCAAATACACCAGTGCATGGCATAAACATAAGATTATGACTTCTCTACTGTTGAGGCAGAGTCTGAGGTGCAACAGAGACATTTTTTCTCAAACATGAATGCCTCTAGTAAAAGAAATGCAAATATGCAGTATTCCTGACAGTTTTGTGTTTTTTTCCCTCATGTTGTGTTATATATTTTCAAGTTTGCCTTGGAAGACTTCCCCTCTAATGAAATGTGCAGAAAGACTCGCAAATTCCAAAATAAAGAGTGATATTGTGATTATGCATATCCTTGGTGCTTTGGGTAAAGAGAAAACAGAGCAGATGCTGTTTGATGTAATCAAAACAAATTGCAATCTTAAAAGATCATAAACATATACTGTATTTTGGTATTATTCAGTGATTTTGTTGGAAAAGTATTTTAAATGAAATCTTGAATAATTAACATTTAAAGTACTATGAATAATACAATCTTTGCTCCGGAATTCAGCTTGGATGTTTACATTTTTAGCTAATGAATTTTAACTCATTTTTGACTAATGAGCCCTTCAAATTCTTGGCAAACTGAGATCTTCTGCCCCATTTTGTACTGTGGGGAAATTGGAGTTCCCCCTTTTACTGGGGTTAGAGCAGATGCCTTTCCCTCTCCCTAGAGCATTCTCCCAGCTTGGAGGCTCTCCTGGCTTCCCAAACGCCTGTTGTCACTGCTGACAAGTAGTCAATGCGTTTCTTAGATTGGAGGCATGGGCTGGAACGGTGATCCGCTGTTCGATGATTTAATCTCTACCTCTGCGAGAATTACACCGGGGAACACCGAGATTTATTTTTTTTTCCTCCTACTTAAATCTCATGTTCTGCCCAAAACAGTCCAGGCTGTGAAGAGCTGAGGCAATGAGGAATAACTCCTTCCTGCAGGCTAGAACCGTAGTGATGTTACTTTTGTTTCTGACAGACAGGTTAATATCCTGCCGGGTTATTCACAGGCGAGAGATGGGGTCTCTGCCTCTCCTTCACCCTGAGCCTTCCCTTGTCTCAGCTGGTTCACGGTGGGAATGGCTCTTGCTCCAGAGGGATGCCGAAGTGAGATTTTTGGTGGCTCCATCTGGCATTTACCTGTTTTAAGGAGCTTGTGTACAGCTTCTGTCCCCTTTCCTTAGTATGTAGGGATGGGCAGCGCTCTAGCTCAGAGCAGGGTGGGGAAATGAAACTAACCACTGGTTTGGTTGGTGAGCTATGGGCTGCCCCAGGAACCGATAACATGGGACTAAATGCAGAGGTCCCAGGTCTTGGGTACAGCTGCTAAAGAGGGCAGGAGGGAACTAATGCTGAGTGAAGAAGTTTTGTTTATGTTCAGAAAGTGCCAGTGTTTCTGAGGCCTCGTGTTTGAGAAATATTTCTGTCTCTTCAGATTTTGGACAGTGCTTGATACAATCAATACATGCAATGTGAATTTGTAGGGAACTTCAGCTCAGATGCGGTTTGCAGAATAGGTTTTTATCACTGTATGTGCTGGAATACAAACTCTTACTTCACTGGCAGGCAGACACTTCTAAAGCCCACTGGGCTGGGTCTTGCTCAAAGGCAGTGTTGTGAGGGATTTTCTGCTTTAACAGCAGTTCTGTGTTCCCTGAGTATCTCCATCCAGATTTGGATGGTTAAAACAAAGTCCATATGTTTCTTTTCCTACAGCATGCATTCTGCTAGCAGTACAAGAGACTGAGGCAGTGGGAAACAGGCACCCATGCCTGGGCTTGGTTACCATCTGAATCAATGAGTCCTTAGTTTTGCTTTACTGTGGAAGTATGTTTCAATATTTGATATTTTTCCTGTAACTCCCTTAAAAAGAAGGATGTTCCTGTCGATAAGGCCATAGACCACAACTCAGCTGTGCTGCACGGTTATTGCCAGTTCAAGTTGTGATGTGAATCAAAATCCTTGTAATTATAATGTGGATATTGTTCTACTTATGTAGGAGTGGCTTATCACTTCAGTTTGCTTTAAACCAATTGAGAAAAAAGTATTCTCTTTCTGGGGTAGGCATTAATCTGTGGAGCTACACCACTAGCATTTCACCTCTTCCATTCTAACGTGTTACTAGAAAAACTGCCTATGAACACAGGCCTTCTTGAGTGAGGAGGTCTGAACTAAATTCCCACCTCAACTCTGTGGGCTAACTTCTGAAAACACATGAGAAAATTGCTGTGGCCTGTCGTCACAGGTAGCAGCAGCAAACTGCATCAGTCATGAACCTAGTGAACAGCTAGCAGAGAAAAACCCAGGCACTGCGTCATCCCCTCTCACTTTCATCACTGATGTAGAGAAAGTGCAGGTTCCTAGCTTCCTAATTGAGGTAGATTAGTTAAGTGCTTCAAATTAGGAGGGAAGAATCAGTATCCTAATCCTTGTGCTTCAATTCTTCTTGATTTCTGCTGCTTCTGTCTGCTGCTTTGTGTGTACAGACCGTTGGTACTCTCTCATTCTGTGTGCACTACGTAGCACAGAGGAGCTTTGTTTTTTATCTCAGGTGTGAAGGAACCGCGGTAATTATGAATAAGAAATCAATACCATTTAGTAGTCAAATATTATTCCTTTCTACACTTTTCATTTTTTTCTGCCCTGCTTTTGTTCGTGCAGCTTGAGGATTTTCACTCTCCCTGCTTTTCACCTCCAAGCTCAAGGTGATGTGAGCTTTTAATCAGCAGGCTCCCAAACTGTAGCTCTTGAATTCTGTGGCCATCAATCAAGTGTCAGAAACTGGCTTAAAATGAAGAGGTTAAAATTTAAAATCTCTTCCATTGTTTCCTGATCCTTTTTGGGAATAAGTAGCAAGATTTTTGAAATGCTCTGTTTGTAAAGGGGTAATTTGAAGGTTTTGTAGATGTAAACATGGTGTGTTTGTTGCCAAAATTCGTTCTTATGAGTGTAAATGGTAATTTTATTCAGAACATTTAATTGCTTTTTTGAGTAGCCTTTTGATGTCACGCTGCCAGTTATAATGGGTGACCTCCCTGCTATTACTGCAGAAGAAATTACAAGCAGGGAGTGTCTTTCTTCATACCTGGTGAATAATAACCTCTGTTATTTGCCTAAGGACAATGGGACCCAAGATATTGATAAAATCAGTGCCTTTGTCATAAGAAAGTGGTGGCTTCTGTGGCAGCTGAAGCCATTAACCTGCCTACTGTTCCTCACGGCAGGAGTGTGTTGGAGGAGGCCAGAACAACAAAGAGTTGAGGCTGGTGTTTTTCTCTCTCCTACCCTCTCCCATTCACATCCTGAGTAACCTCAGGCAGGTTCATTCAAGTAGGTGCTCTGTGCCTTGGCTGACCAGTGTGTACAATGACATGGTGGAATTCACTGATCATGCACCTATCTTACATTCTTTCAACTAATATTTTTGAAATTCTGGGATCTTTGCATGGGAGGTATTGAGTACATGCCGAATCACATAATTTATCATTATGAAATAGCTTTCGCATTTCTGATGTTCTCCATTTCTGAGATTTTCAATATTGTTAAATTATATATTAGAAGCATTTTTTAAAAGTTATAAAATCTTGAGGAAAGCATCACCGGAAATTAATTGGATCTCCAATTAACTGTGTGATCAGCTACTACATACAGGTCAAAAAAAGCAAATTCCTCTTCCAAAGGATGCTGAAAGCGTTGATATTTGTTACATCTTTTTGGAGAGTGATGGCTGCTGTATCTAGGCCAAAAATAGCATGTGCTTAGGAAGAGTGGGGAAAAAAACAAGCTTCCCCCAGCATCAAGATTAATAATCATCAAGAAAATACTATAGGTAGAATTATTGCTAGGAAGAACAACACTGGATTTATGTGAATCCAAGGTTTGCTGAGGCTTGGTTTATCCCAATGAGTATCAAGAAACTTCAGCAATGAATACCGTGAGTAAATGTTCTGATGGAGATTGTGGTTTATGATTTATTCTGCCAAAACAAAGAATACAACTATGAAGAACAGCTGTAGTGGGTCTCAGGTTTAGTTTAAAGATGATTAATTATATCTGGGCAAAAACTAGGCCAGTCTGTGTCCAGACAGGAATGATGTATTCATCTCTCCAAATACAGGTACAGTAGTTCATCATGATCGTTCTCTCATCAGTGCTGGGCAGGTTTCTTTGAAACTGCCTTTCATTTATGGAATATGTAGTTGGATTTCTTATTCTGCTGCTATGTAAAATGGGAAGATTTGCTTCTCTGCCTGTTTATGGCCAGGTGCAAGTTCAGTTGAGGATATTGGTTATCTGACCAAATTTATTTGGGATTTGTTCATGTGGTATTTTTGTTGTCATATCCACTTTATAGTGAGGGATATTTTCTCATTTAGCATTTTACTTATTTTGGCCTCTAACAGGACACCCAGGTAGTCCTAGCTATCTGTAGTTTCTGAATGACTTTAGAGTCTCCATATAGAATCATAGAATAGTTAAGATTGGAAGGGACCTTCAAAGGTCATCTAGTCCAATGCCCCGTGCAATGACCAGGGACATCTTCAACTGGATCAGATTGCTCGGAGCCCTGTCCAACCTGATCGGGAATGTTTCCAGGAATGATGCACCTACCACCTCTCTGGGCAACCTGTTCCTGTGTTTCAGCACCCTCAAAGTGAAAAATTTCCTTATGTCTAGTCTAAATGTATCGTCTTTTAGTTTAAAGTCATTATCCTTTGTCCTATTGCAACAGGCGCTGTTAAAAAGTTTGTTCTCCCGTAGGCCCCCTTTAAGTGCTGAAAAGCTACAATAAGGTCTCCCTGGAGCCTTCTCTTCTCCAGGCTGAACAGCCCCAATTCTCTCAGCCTGTCCTCATGGAGAGGTTTTCTATCCCTCTCATCATCTTTGTGGCCCTCCTCTGGACCTGCTCCAACAGGTCCATGTCTTTCCTGTGCTGAGGGCTCCAGAGCTGGATGCAGTACTCCAGGTGGCGTCTCACAAGAGCAGAGTAGAGGGGCAGAATCCCCTCCTTCAACCTGCTGGTCACACTTTTGATGCAGCCCAGGATACAGTTGGCTTTCTGGGCTGCGAGAGCACCTGGTTGGCTCACGTCTGCCTTTTCATCTGCCAGTACCCCCAGGTTCTTCTTGGCAGGGCTGCTCTCAATTCTTTCATTCTGCAGCCTGTATAGGTACCAGGGGTTGCCCCGACCCAGGTGCAGGACCCTGCCCTTGGCATTGTTGAATTTCATGAGGTCCACACAGGTCCATTTCTAGAGCTTGTCCGGGTCCCTCCGGATGGCATCCCGTCCCTCAGGTGTGTCAACTGCACCACTCAGCTTGGTGTCATCTGCAAGCTTGCTGAGGGTGCACTCGATCCCACTGTCTATGACGTTGATGAAGATATGAAACAGTACTGGTCCCAATACGGACCCCTGAGGGACGCCACTTGTCACTGACCTCTGTCTGGACATTGAGCCATTGACCACTACCCTCTAAATACAACCATCCAACCAATTCCTTATCCACTGAACAGTCTACACATCAAACCCATATCTCACCAATTTAGAGAGAAGGATGTTGTGGGGGACAACGTCAAAGGCCTTACAGAAGTTCAAATAGATGACAACTGTATCTCTTCTCTTGTCTTACCCTCTGTGGAAAGCGTCCTCAAAGTCCTGCCAGCTTTATTATGCTCCCTTGTCCCTGAGGGCAGTTTCCCATAGAGTCCTATTGACTAACTGCTTGAACATCTGGAATTTTGCTTTTCTAAAATTCAGGGTCCTGACTTTACTCTTTGCCTGACCCATATCCCTCCGGACTGTGAACTCCACCAGTACATGATCACTGCAGCTCAGGCTGCTTCCAGTCTTAATGTTGCCAATTAGTTCACTTGTGTTGGTGACCAACAGGTCCAGTATCATATACCCTCTGGTAGATCTGTTTGTTACCTGGCTTAAGAAGTTATCATCCATACACTCCTTGATTGCCTACAGCTCGCTGTGCTACTTTTCCAGCAGATGTCGAGGTGGTTGAAAACCCCCAACAGGATGAGAGCCTGAGAGTGTGATGCCTCCTTTAGCTGGAGTAAGAAGGTTTCGACAATCGAGTGGTCTGGAGGAGACATCAACCACAAGGTTCCCTTTGTTGCCTCTGTTTCAATATACACTGATGCAATCACAGATTTGTTAGCTCAGCTGTCTGTGGGGAGCGTATTTATTTAATTTATTTTTATCAAAACACACAAGAACCCACTTAAAGCAATTCTTCCTGGAAGAGATGTGTCCTAGTAGAGTGATGAGGCTAAAAGAATCAGGAACCTCATGCCTTCCTTATTTTTTGGGGGCTGAGAGCCCTGCGAACTTTGATTGCAAGACAGACAACAAGGTGAAGCTCTCAGAGTTGGAGATTTTGGAGGTTTGGGTTTCCTAAGGGAATTGTAAAAGCTAGTTTGAAGCTTGGAGGGTCTCCAATGGAAATGTCCCAGAGTCTTCATAGAAGATTCTAAAAATTAATATGTGGACACCTTTCCATGAATTGTATTTCTGATGGAAACCATTTTTGCCTTAAGATTCCTGATCAATTCTAATTGTGTGTACCCACATGTGCATTTGCCTGTGCATTCTCATGTAAAGAAATTCCAAAGGGCAGGACTACAGCACGTGTGTGAGAGGCAAGTGAAATGCTGCAGAACTCCTCATTTCCACAGCTGGAGCCTCGGACTGCCATTAAAGGAAACAAGTGACTTGGCATGTAAAGGTAACAGTTCTGCACTGTTAAGTAGCAAGTCCATACCTTGCATGTATGCACTTTTTTTACAGAATGACCTATAACATAATTAATTGCTGATGGTACTGAGTGTCTGTTGAACTTGGAATTGATTTCTGGAAGCCATAGGACACGGATGCTTGCAATGACACCCAGTGTCATGAATAGTTTCACTTAGTTCTGTGGCACCTAATTAGCTCACCCAAGTTTAGACAGATGTGACGTTTACACTGTGAGATTTGCAGTCTAGCTCAATAGGTGAATCAGCTAGCTGAGCCATGAGTAAGTCTCTGATACACTCTGTTCCTTCTGAAATGATGCGTCTGAGTTGCAGGAGGTCTTAGACTAAAGCCTCCTTTTCTCCAGGAGTGTTGTGAGAAGTGAAATGACAAACATGTATTATTAAACACACCATACGAGCATTATCTGTTCCAGTCCCCCTCCCCCCCCCAACTCCAAAGTCAACACATCAACAAATGTATGTTCTTTAACTATCAGAAACTGTATCCTGTAATCTCAGCTACAGATTTGCTATAGGATATTCTGAATGCTCAATTAACATCCTGGATATCTGTATTGATCAGTAGAAGGTTGAAATGGGCTTTTTTGTTTGGTCTTTGCAACTTCATAGGGTTTTTACCTCACTCTGTGTCCTTCCCACTTGAACCAATACTTTCTTAGCAGCTGGTGAAAGCTGTCCATACAAAAGCGCTTGGTACCAAATTCTGGATGAGCACACTTCTTCCACATATACTAACAATTGCATTTTAGGAATAATAATGAATCCCCAGCTAATGACAATTTTCTGCAGTATAAAATTTCTCTTTTAAGTGAAAGGAGCGGTATTCCAGTTTCTGTGCTTTGGTAGTAAGCCCATCTGCAGCGGATGGGAGAAGCAGCATAGTGAGGTGAAGCAGGCATTTAGGATACTTTTTCTGAAACAGCTCATTTCTCAAGGCTCCAAGTATTGGCACTTCTTTGGCGATAGTTACATTTTCCTGTTCTAGGCTTCTCTTTTCACTATTATGTGAGGCCTCAGGTGACTTGGTCTAGACTTTATTTTACCTCACTTCCACTGGAACTCAGTCCTCTCAATTTCAGATATCTTTTTTTTTTTTTTTTTGACAAGCTTCCAAATGCCACCTCCTCCTTATTTAGCAACTGGTACTGTTTAGATGTCTAGCAACAGGCTAACTTTCTGTTTAAACATACATGAATGCAAATAACAGTCTGTAGGACATGAAGATACAGATTAATTCTGTTCTCTTTGTGTTTGACCATCGAAGTTCAAGGTTTTTCAAAATCAACAAACTTCTTTTAACTAGTCTTACCTAGCTCCAGAGATGCTAAAAAGGATGATATGTGGAATAGCCAAGGAAGTTTAGCTTGTACATCCTAGCAAAAAAGGGCTGAATTGAATACAAAGTTGGTGTTGTCAAAGATAATGTGAACAGCAGCAAAATTCATAAAGGAAACTAGAGGTTGGCCAAACACTGGTAAACTTCAGTAGCAGAAGTGACCAAGATAAGTCCACTATTTATCTGGAGCTGCTGGAGAGCAGTGCCAAGGTAAATTGTAGTCTTACTCTCAGAGAGGGCAAGAAGGAGCTTTGTGACACATTACTAGTGCTGGTTGCAGAAGTACCTGTGCAGCTGTTAGATGTGGGACCTTCTGGAGTTGGTATGCAGGAAGCCTGCCTGCAGAGTCATCAGTGAAGCAGAAAAAAACTGTGAAATACCACAGTTGCTACAGAAGTACATTTACAATTTCCCTATCCAACCTAAGCCATCAGCATCTATAAAAAAAAGAAACACAGACTACCTTATCCAGCCCTGTTCTCTCAAAATTCTTTCTTATTTTGAAGTTATGCACCCAGCTCTATAGTGTTTCCTCTGTTCCTCCTTAAACTTGTATTTTCCCAGTTTTTAAAGTCCTCTAAGATCCTACTGACTTCCTATTTTGCCTCCAAAGCGTGCAAGGGAAAAACATCTATTCAGAACGTTTTATTTTATTTACCATCTTATAGGTCTATGGATTTGTGGGAGCTTAAAGCATTCAGAAGTCCTTGATAGATTAAGTAATAATAAGGCAAGAATGAGAACAATGTATTTTATTTCAGGAGCTGGCACATAAAAATCTTTGAGGGAAAAATACAAGAGACGGGTAAACTTTTGTAATAGGTCATTTAGAAGTAGCAATAAATACTTTTCTAATAACGCAAAATATTTCAAGTTGGTAAAAATACTTGAGCTGGATATTCTGCAGTCAGGTCTTCCCTTATTTAATAAAGACAAACAAGTGTAGTCAGAGCTCTGTCTCATTGCCACTAAATAATAGAGAAAATATTTTTCCCTTTAAAGCAGGTGTGTGGGAATTGAAGCACTAATGTGAGAATACAAAGCATCTAGCTTTGTTTCAGGAACGAGTTCAACTGAAAGGAGCGGGGAAGTGTAAAGCTCTTCTCAGAGAGAATGTTCAGAGAAAGCCTCTGTGGCCAAGCCTGGTAAGCGGGGCCGTGCCCGTCCAGGGCCACCCACAACTGCTGCTGCAGCCTCCAACTCCTCGAGCTCAGAAATCACCCCTGGTTCTGAACAGAGGGCAGGGCTTCGTTTAGCAACCTCTGTCTGACTGTGTACATATATATATATAGAACACCGTTCACAGTTCTAGAAAGAGACATATATATTGAAAGGCTTTGGGGAAATTCCTGTATATTCGCAGGACCTGAACTCTGTTCTCTGCCCCGTGTGAGCTGTGACCTTGGTGGTTCTTGCCTTACCTTACTTGCCAATGTCAGATTTTTCCAGACAGACACTACTTCCCTTTAGGACTTTTTGTCTTTAGTATGTTACTGGATGCCAGGCACAATCCAGCTTTTGGGTGTTTTAAAGTCCTGGAGGTGACCAATCAGAATGACTGCACACTTGTACTCAGGTACATGAGGTGCTGCACTGCTTGCTTATTCAACAATTTTATGGGGCATGCCAGAGTGGAGGTGGTATATTTACAAAATAAACAGACTTATTGTCATTTGGGTTGGTCTGTGGCAAATATATACATACATAGCTTGTCACAGAGAATATTCAAAGTTAGATATCTCATAACTTTGCAACTCTTGGATGAGGTACTTGATGACATAAACTCATTGCTACTCTGAGCAAGTGATGTGCTTGTACATGCACAATGTATATTATTTATATGATGCCTTCGCAGATGGTGCAGGATGCCTACCATTAAGGGAGCACAGAGCTTTTCCAGAGCAGTCTGAGTTCTTCCCTCTATTATGGCAAAACTCACATTTGGGTGATGGAATCTACCAACACCTGATCAGCCACATACACTGAGGTCCACCTACAGACAATTTCTCTGCCCTCTTTTGTGGACTTCTATCTAACATTATCCCTCACTGCTGGCAGTCCTCTTGGTGAACAGCCACCCCTCTGCATTTCTGCTTCCAGAACTGGCAAAACTCGGTAAGAAAAGGAAATTGTCTGGGCCCCTAAAGATACATATCTATCTCTTTTATGTGTATACACAAGAAGTGGCATGACAAGAAAGAGAAAGGTGAATAAAATAAGTATACTTCCCTCCCTGTATTTCGTTGAAGAAGATTTCCAGTGGCTAATGCCAGCTGTTAGGGGTCAGAGTCACTTTGCATGGGCCTGTAATTAATTACCTGTTTCCGTGTTTTCTGAGATTTGTGGTCTACTGACAAACATAGGTTGGAAGAATGCAAAGCTTTACCAGTTATCATAATTTTGACTTTTAAAATGTTTTTCTTAATATTTTTTTATAATTGAATTTACTTCTTCAGATAAAGAAGGAAATAAAAACACAGGGATCAGAAAGATCCACGGGAAGCAAGCAAACACAAAAGAACTAACATTCAAACAGTTCCTAATATCTGCATAAAAGGAACTTTCATAAAATAATACAAAATGATAGAATTTCCCATACAAAAGTGATGATTTAGAACATACTGCGTTGTAGCTGCACTAATGAAGCTACTCTGAGACAGAGGGGAGAAAAAAACCCCACCCTAAAAGCATGAACATGTTTACAACAGGTTTCAGTATGCTCTGGAGGTGTCTGGCTCCAGCAGAACTCTGAACTTTGGGTCTGTGCTTTCTATGCTGCTCTAGTAATTAAGTCAGAAGATGACCTAGGTCTGACTTGTTCCCTCTCGGTGGTTGTTCTGCCCTGAGCTTGATGGAAACTGTTTTCCTACTGTGCGTTTCACCAATGATGGAGAAAATAACATTTGTTCTTATCTAGCTGTTTCAATAGCCAGGTGATAGGAAAGCAAACGATATTTTGGAAGCTGTTAATCCCAGCTATTGCTTTAAGTTATTGAATGAAAGACTTCAAAGGATGGTGGTTATTATCCTTGTTTTCAATCTTAAGAGTGGAAAAAAGGAGGAATTCAGATTATGGATACAAGCAGGGGCTCCTGACTCATCTGCAGGAGGCATTCTAGACTGGAAAAAATTCTGCTTTTGAGCCATGAAAAAGAAAGAAAGGCTTTGCCGATAGAAACATAATGTTCTTGCTTAAACCAAGCTGAAATAAATCCATTACTTAATGTTGCAGAATTGGAATAAAGTGTGACTGGAGTTCTTATTGTATCTAAAAAATTGCTTCAAATTAAAGAACAGTGGGTACAGATACATTTGGATCTGCTCCATCAAATAATTTATTTTTCATGTATCAACTAAAATGAGGAGGATGTGAATTCTGTTGAGTAAAATTGAAATACATTATGTGTCTGTGATAACTAAATGATTTTTTTTCTGGGATGAATTCTGTTTAGTCTGGCAGAATTAAGACTTGTTTTGATTTGTTTATCATGTCTGGTACCCCAATAGTTGATCAATTCAGAATCTCTTTACCTACGTAGATCAATGAGGTTGTTTATTTGGCAGAGGAATTGCTATTCTCAGGCGATTTAGTGAAAAAGGGAATATGAGTGTGTGCATGCACGTGAGATAGTTTAATTCCTTAAGTTTATTATGGATATAATATCAGGTGAAGACACGTGATGTGAGAGGGAATACCTTTAGCGAAAGATATCTACAAATGGACAGTTCAGGCGAATGTTTTCATCAGAGAGCTCCTTCAACAGGATTTGAAAGCTGGCGGTGTGATCATTTGGTTGAGCAGATTCAGGGAAACATTTCCAAGTTTATGTGCTCAAGCTATAGCATGGCGGGCCCTGATGAAGTGAATAATGAATTAAAACCAAAGCTGCCATTGAGGTATCTGGTGTTAAAATAGATTGAAAGACGCGAATCTGTCTTTGGCTAAGCAGAGGATGAGAGAAAGTGCTCTTCCCTGTTTGGTTTTTTTTCATCTGATTATGTTTGCTTTGTATAATTGTTCTCTCATCCTCTTGTAGTACAATGAACATAACGAAATCAGATTGGCCCCTCATTTTCACCTGCTTAGAGACATGGGAAAAAACAGACAGGCAATAAAATCAAAGGGTAGTAAATCTAGAGCTAATAAAAGAAAATACTTTTTTTGCCTAATGGGTAGTCGTTGCCTCATGGAAATCAGAGCCTTAGGAGGTCAGCCAGACTAATCTTGTAGATGCATTTGGTAATGCTAGGATCGTGAATAATTTTTGCAGTTATACAAGCTAAGACAATGACTCAAACTTCAAGCTTCATTGCATAAGGGCAATGCTCATTGATGGAGCAGGAATTTTCTTATACATATATATGCCTATAATATTTCCAAATAGTAGTCAGTTTAATTGTGGTCTATTTGTCTTTGAAAACTCAACGACTGTGAAGCCCAAAGACCTAATGGAGTAATGACCTGATCAAGTGTGGCAACCCTGGTGTACCTGTCAAATATCTAGTTGCTTTTCTCAACCACATCTTGCAAGAATCTCTTAAGACTCCCCACTTCATATCTCAATTTTGTACCTCCTGAACTTGAGACAGTTTTGAAGCACCCAGATCAAAGCTTCTTCCTTCCTTTTCTCCCCACAACTCTTCCCGGTTCCCCCACTCACATTAATAGTAGTGCTAATATGTCTATAAGAAGTATCAGAGAGCTGATCTGGAGGAGGAATAAAAACATAACACACACCACACATCCCAGCCAACACGCACACACTCTTACCACAAACCACTTTATGTTACATTACATCTACATTAATCCTGAAACTAACTGCTGGTGGAAAGGGCTTTGCCCCTCCTCTGTCCTCCTTACTTGTAGTGGCTCTGGCACTCACCTGACTGGTGTGACAGTTTTCGTAGCAAAAATGGCAGAGAATGCCATTAGGATAATTTAGCTATGTCATGAAACTGCACCCTGCAGGGCTATTTCGTGTTTCCTCCTCACATTCCCTCATCTAATTGTCAAATTAAGATGTGTAAAGTGATGTAAGGTACACATCAGTACATTAGTTTAGGGCCTTTATACTTGCTAAGAGGTGCTTGATAGGTGTGGAAAGTGTGGGGGAAAAAAAAGAAGGTAAAAAAGAATAGGAGGGACAAAGAAGGAATGATTTAAAGTCTTTTTTACCCACTCATCTAGTCTAACCGTCTGTGCCTTACATCAGCTTAGAAACCTTTGCCTCCAATTCCCAATATATAACATAACTTTCTTACTTAAATACCTTCAATTTTGTTCTGAATGTGCCTTATCAGTTTCAAGAAATGAGGCATTGTGATTTCCCTACAAGTATCATTCTTCTTATGTACCAGAAAAGGCATTTCAACCTGTTTAGCTACATCTCATTATGAGCTGATTATTGAGTGTATTTCTGATATCCTTCATAATTTTTGTTATATTTTCTGCATTTTACCTCAGATTCTCTTGTTATTAATCATAATTTTTCTTAGCGCCATCCCCTCAGTGCTTTGTCCTTCCCACGATGTGCACAGGCTCGCCATTATGGAATTTAAGTCTGAGTAATTTTTACTTTTCCTGAAGCAGCTTCTCATTTAAGGTCCACAAAGGTCAAACCATCTTATAGAGTTTAGATCCTTAATCACATTCAAGCAACTTAAAAGAAAAAAAAAATCAATTTAAAAGCTTCCCATGCTAGTGTTCGTACTTACTAGTAAAATATTGCAGTCAGTAATGAGATGCAATTAATAAACAGGCTTTCTTATACAGATAATGGCACTGCAATTTATTGTTACTTTTTTTTTTTTGCAATGAGATATTCATGACTGACAGTCCCAATGTCTTGTTACAAATGTCATTAAGATTGGATAATCTGTGCCCACTATCAGTATGTCCAGATTACATACTCTCTTCAGAACAATGACACTCCCTTTGGAAGCACCATAAACATTTGAGATATAATTTAGCATGAGGAGGAGTCTATTGAGAATAGCATTAAACTATATCTTAAAGCTCCTTATTTGTCATTACCTGTAAGACTTGATTTGTACGCTCTCCCAGAGCCTTCTGCTGGCTTTATTTCTATGAGGAGGCAAGCTTAATGAAGATTATGGGAAAAAGAATATCTAATCTCATATATGTTTGCCAGAGCTAAAGCTTGTGTTGCCATCTGCACTGTTTGTAAACCAGCAAATACCGGAGCTTTACAGAAATGTGTGCTGATTACGATACTGCGAATTCTTCCTGTTGCAGCCTGGATTACTGCACTTTATTCATCCTAATACTGCATAGCTCGCGTGGCATTTCTTATATGTAGGTGGAATTTGGAAGATGTTACATTGCACTAATCAATTCCGAATCTGTCTGAGCGTTGTGAAAATCCGAGCTTTGAACTAAGGATCAGGCATAAAAATACAGAGCAGCAAAAACTCCATAGTCATTATCTGCTAACATTGTGTGTGGAAGACAAATTATAGGGATCCACTTCAAAAGTCCTGGAAATCGGGAAAAAGTGAAGAGGGAGAAATGTTTAGAATATATTTATTTTTTTTTTAACTGAAGGGAGCTATTCTCTGTACAGAAAAAACAGCTCTATCTGTGACAGTTAGTACTTATCCTGTTACCCACTGTGCCAGCCAGTAATTCCCAGCAGTCCAGAATCAATGCGCTGCATCTATTCAATCATATCACACCAGCTGCTCCAAAGGGTGGAGAGCACGATGTATTACCCAAGAAATGATGTGTAAAGAAAAAAATTGATGAACACAAAAAACCTAAGAGGTTCCGAAATTCTTGTAATGGCAGCTACACTGCTTTTGTAAAGAAAACAAACCCAGAAACTTTCATACCAGTAGATGAAAATAGGCGATAAATGGTTTGGCCTGGTCGAGCACGTTGTTTGATACTGTCTACATTTTCTTTCTTTGCCTTGGACTTTTCATAGTCTGAACTAACAGCTTTGCGCTCACTGGGTTTTCATAGCAATGATAGTGCTTCTGTAGCTGTGACAGAAGAGCTAGTGTGTCCAAAACTGTTGTTTTTCTTTTCCAGTTAAGTTGGCCTTGCAAAAGGTGTCAGTTTTACATACAACTCATGCTCTTTGCATTGCTGCAGCACTTTCCCTCCATGTTGTTCCCAAGTGTGACCACGCTGTTCTGTCAGGTGGGAGTCTAGTAACCCTATGTCAAGTTAGCAAAGCAGGGTCCTTGACCTAAATGTTGCCCCATGCAGTGCTGGTGGGAGAGCTGAGGATGCATTTTCCAGTAAAGTGCATACTCTTTATTTAATTTTTTTTTAATCAGGTTTGGTAGAACAATTCCGAGGCAGAGGATACAGACGGATAGGAAAGTAGTCTGGTCAGCTGATAGAAATCAACCTCAGTGTAGGTACAGTGAATGGTTCTGTGTTGTTAGTATGCTCCTTTACAAATGTGTCTTCATTTTATTTTGGCTTCAGTAGGAAAAGATATAAAAGGAAAAGATAGAGTTAAAGGATCTGTACACTGGAAAACAGTTTACTTCTCTTGCTGTTTCCTCATTCCTACAACTCTTCTGAAAACTGCAAATTAGGGTCATTCTTACAAAATGTGGGTGGGGACATATATGTGGGGACAGTTTGCCTATGATTGCATAGTCAAAAATGTTAGCAAATTGCGTACACTCCCCATGCATTGAATTCGGCAAAAGCAAATTTAATTTGGGGATTCTCTGATTCTTGAGCATTTGAATTTAAATTTTATCATTCTGTTAACTATATGGTGTGTGTAGCTTCTAGAACTAATGATAAAAATATCTGAAAAACACCCCATCTGCTCACTATTCACTTGACTCATCACCAGGGGTAATGACGGCCAAGACCATACTGACTGAAACAGTCCTGTGGGTGAGCCATGCAGGGACAGTAGCTGGTTTCAGAAGAGGGGAAGCTTGACTCGTTGGCTCCTTCCCACAGTCTGGTGAGAAGTGTGCTCTAATGGACACAGATCCTGCTACAACCTGCTTGTATCCCTCCATACCCAGTCTTATCTGCCCTGTCTTCCAGTTCTGTTTCCTTTCCCAGCAGATACTGCCTCCCTACCTGCATCCATCCTTTTGGTCAGAATATTTACCTACTCCTCCTCCTCAGGTGGTCTGCATCCATTCCTGAGTTCCTGTTTTCCCTTTTCCAGGTTATTTTGTTTGGTGTGGCCTCCAGAATTTACTTGTTCTTCCTGAGGACTTCACTCCTCATCCAACTGCTTCTCAGTACCTAACGTATGGCTCATTCAGGCCTGGCCTTCCAAGCCTGCATGTTATTCAGTATGCCTCCCTGTAGCACTGCCTCCCGTTTCCCGATTGCCTTGCTCAGATAGCGTCAGCTAGCTTCCAAGCCACACTTGGTCTGAAATATATGAAGTCTATGTCCTTTCTTCTAATCCTCCTGCCTTATTTATCTAGCCCCCAAACCTCTCTGGTATGGGCAAGTCACACCTCCTTCAGTCCACATCTCCTCCCCACCTTTATTTGTAGCATTGTGCGTTCTCCTGTCCAGTTCCTGGGAAGATCCTGGGATCCAGCAGTGGTGGTGTAAGGAGAAATCTTCTCAGTTCATGTGTTTGAAATTGTAGGAAAAGCTCCACTTGATCTAAGCCAGAACATCCCTGTGGGTAAGGACTTTGTGTTTTTTTCTTATATGGGGAAGAAGGGTGGTGTTTCTAAATGGTGAGCTTCTACCATGTCAACTGTAGCTTTTAAAATGCATATATAGATAAATCTGCCTGACTTCCCACAAGAATGGGAAAAGGCTCAGCGCCTGACAGAGGGAACCAACCCCAACTGACTTTCAAGAGCGGGGCCTTGAAACTTAGCCACTTCAGATCCAAGCTTCACCAATTGCAAAAGTGGTTTCAGCATAAGTAAAGCAGTCTCTCTGCATAGTTTAATATGGGAGTGTTATTTCCTTTAAACGGTTCAGTTTGCAGAAAGTACAGGTAAAATTTGGCAAACCAGTGAGCAGTGAAAGGCAGGGTCCCATAGAAGGACATGTTCAGAAATTTCAATTGCTGTATTTTTCATACGGGCAGTATTTTGTAGCTGGTTGATTGATCAAAAGTGATTTTCCAACCCTTTGCATCCTTGTTGGTCCACTCCAGACAGAAAGTCCAAGGAGAACTTGGAAGTTGGTCTGTGTAACACAGTCCAGAGGAAGGTGGTTTTGCAATAGGCAAAGGACTGTGAGAGTTTCTCAGTGATTATAGCTCAGAGCCTTTAGCAACTATAATATTCAAGACATGATTGTGTCCTGGACTGGGTAAGGTTCATGTGAGGGAAGTGCACCCAGGGGCTGTGCAGTGAGGTTAGTTTCCTTGTCTTTGACAGAGTGATCTTAGGGAACTGGTGTTCCTTGAGGATTCTTTGTTTATTTCAGAGGTGGAGGTGGTCTCTGAACAATATACAAGTCATGCTGAGCTAGGTTGTTCACAAATGAGTGCACAATTACACCTGTTCAATACTTTTTGTTCCTGTGTTTTGTTTTGTCTTGTTTTAAACATTCAAGGTTCATCCTAATCTATGCTATGCAACCCTTTGCACTGTGCCATCGTGCATCCTAGCATAACCCTGTCTTGTAGATGTATATCATTATTTTAGTGATAAGCAGCAAGCTTCATAAACTTAAGTGCAGACAAAGCCACAGAGCACAGATGATGAGATGATGATCTATTTGCAGCTCAGTTGCACACCTGCTGATGGTTTTGTTCACTAAGGTTTTGTCCATAGTCTTCCTTAGTTTGATAAGGCTCATACAGTAGTTTTTAGGTTCTGTTGATGAGCTCAGAATCTTCTGGTTTTTAGCAAAGTTTGATTTCCCATCTGCTTCTGATAGATCTCTCTATTCAGCAGACTCTGAGGAATAGTCTTGTCATTCTTGACGCATAGGAAGTTATGAGCATAACTCATGCCCTTTTAATGTTCATGGGTGTTATCTGAATAAATCACTGACATTAAAGTCTGTAACCCTTTTTAGTCTGAAAATTGACATTTTCAGAGCTTAAGCTCCTCTGCCTGGCTAATGTTGCGCTTGTTGTGCCAGATGTATGCAATGTCACTCATTTCAAAACCATTTGCACTGTGCCTTGGAAGCTGTAACATCTTTAAATGGAAGTAATTACAGACTTATTCAGGAGCTGTCACTCTCTCTTTGCGTCTTTCATCACTGCTACCAGTGGCATAAAGAGGCCAAGCAGACAGCATCCTTTTGTTAGGTTTTGCTAGTTTCTTTCCAGATTAGAAAGATCCTCCCTTAATACTGTCCTGGAGGTTCAGGTGATAAGGTGCAGGTGATTCAGCCAACACCCTACCTCTAAATATCAGTCTAGGTCACCTCTGCTTCACTCAGCCCTCATGAATTATTAAAGATTAACTCTCTCTAATCAGTTCTTTTGACTGTACTTGCTGCTTCAGTCCTCCATCTCTATTTTTTTGAAACTGATGAAGAGCTAAAGGATTACTGGATGAGGTTTATTCTCTTTGTTTTGTCCAGTTGCTTCCTTACCATTTTATATCCCAAATTTATAACCCAAATTTGTATTTTCTCCTACCTCTTTCCCCACAAATACAGATGGTACTTGCTGTAAGAATTAACCTGCTAAATAAAGCATGTTCATTCAAAATGATTAATTTAAATTAGTTAAGAGAGTCAACCAAGTTAAATGAACAAAATTTTGCTATTGATTCTTGTCAGAGATGTCTATGAATATCATGAAGCATGATATGAATTAATTAAGCAATGATTCTGGGGGTGGGGAAGGTGGGCTGTGTGAGTCTACGTGAGCAGCGCTGATGGTGTGTGATCATTTAGGTCTATATACATTGTTAGCAGAGTTTACTTTTAGGGTGCTATCTCTCTTACTCTCTGGTATCCATTGTTATTATTATTAAAGCTGAANATGTCTCCATGTGCTTCTGCGAATATATGTTCTGGAAGAAAAAGCCTGTTGCTGTGAACCAACCAGTTCTAGAAATGAGACAAAAAAAACTAAATCAAACTGGCATGTGCCATATAATTATCCCTGTGAGAGCTTAACTAGCAGTAAAGCTTCTGATTTTCATCTCTTTCTTAAGAATATAGCCTGGTTCTCCACTTTTTTGCCTGCTGGCTTAACATTTCTATTCTCATAATAGAAGAAAGGTGGTCCAGAGGCTGAGGTACCAGCCTGGGCTTAGGGAAATCTGTGTTTAGTTCCCTGTCATGCCAAGTGCCCAAAATGATTTTTAAAGCTTGTGATGCAGATAGGATCCTAGATCTCTTTGCAGTCAGTGAGACCTGGCTTCCTATGTTTTCCTTAAACAGAAACAGGCAATAAAAGAACTCATTGGTCTTTAAAAATCACACATAACAATCTGTGAAACGTCAATAGTATCATTTCCAGAGGTATGTGAAGGTGAAGACATTAAAGGTTTTGAGGCACTTAAAAGTCAAAGTAATGAGTGACACATCACTTCTAAAAGAGAGGACTTATTTTCTCAGGATGAGAAGACAGGAGTTTATTTTTCCAAGAAAAACCTTTCCTGCACACTAGTTTTGGCTTGTTCATTGGAGACCATAATATGCAATACAATAAGCAGAGTATGTAACTTAATTGCACCATCTTCTACTGATACGCTTTTTAGCATTTAAGTCAATATAATATTTCTCTCTCTTTTTACCACTCTATCTTTCTTGTTGTGCTGATACAGTATCAAATGCTTTCTTGAAATCCATATAAAATTCTGAACACTCATTTATTTTTATTGTGCAGTCATTCTGGGTTATATATTCCGTGCAACCTAAACTCTTTTATTGGCAACATTTGATGCTTGGATGATGTAAGGAGCTCTGCACTGGATGGCTCTTTCACAGTGCAGTCAGATTTGTTGGCCATAGCACTGCTGAATTTATGTTTTTCTAAACTGTTCTGTCACTTTAGTTCTCAATTAACGGTTCTACATTCTGTTGTAGTACACTTTGTGTCAAAAACTTGGATAAATTTCAAATGTAAATAAAATAGAAGCCTCAAAAATGAATGTTTAGAAGGTTCACAATCCTTGCCATTCCATAGACCTTAGAAGGTTGGTTGGTTTGTTTGTTTAAATTTTATTTTAGAGAAGCTTTTTCTTAAACTGCTTCTTTCATTCTTTGCATTTGTACCGAGTAAGTCATATTTTATAGATGCCTCATCCAAAACACTCTTAGGCTTCATTTCACTTCAGGAAGAAAGCATCTCTGCACAGCAAAACTGAAGGGCAGATTGTAGTGAGTACTCTGCATGTTCTAGCAACTCTAGGGAATAGATGACATCTGTGTTGGATCGCTGCTCTGCTAGCACATGATGAGGCCAGCGCTAGCACCTTGTCACAGCTTTTACTGCCTGCACTGTCCCAGGTACCTCGTCGCTCCCTTCCATCATACTCTTCTTTGGTGGTAACTTTTTTTTCACGCTTGGTTTTGTGAGTTTATGACAGAGCTTAAGGCTGTTCAGAAAAGAGTTGCTTTTTAGAGCAAGAGCTGCACACTTGTTTGAAAGCATGGATTTGCATGGATTTTATAGCTGCAAGAGTGAAAAAGAATCACATGGGTTTCTTAACAGTTTCAGAGTTAATGGAAACAGGGGTTGCGCTGGAAGTTCCTGATAGAGTATGTTTTTTATAACTGAGGGTTGAATCTGCAGTAGTTAAAATGAGGAAAAAAGGAGCTGCATCAGTTTGGTAGTCCACTTTTGGGATATACGTGAAAGTCTGTACCCAGACAGGAACCTTGTTAATGCAAATGTTTCCCAGTGCCAGTGTCATATGCATTGATGGTCTCATTTTGGGCTGTGCCCACTGTGACATTTACTGTTGGTCTCAGTGTTGTCCTGAATGAGCTCAAGCTGTGTCATCTTCACCACCTTCCCTAACCAGAATCATCTGTACTGAATCTCCAGCGCGGCATCAAGATACTTCCTGAGCTTTGTTGCACTGCACAAAATAGTGCCATCACTCCACAGGCACCTTGTCTGCTTCCACGAAGTTGTCCCTGCGTAGGGCTGGCAGAGAGTTCAGGAGTGTGAGAGAGGACACAGAGGGAGGAAGTCAAGACAGGGAATCATGAGGTTGCTGCTCACTGATTTCCCATGCTGGAGGCCTGCAGGGCAGGTGGAAACACTGTCAGGAGAGAGGAGATTGCAGGTGAGGAAACCCTGGACTGACCTCAGACTTGGGGCTTCTGCAGAACTCCCTGGTCTGAGGTGAACTGTTGTTTGAGATTGAGCTGAGGGGCTTGCAGGAGATTATGACCTAGATGGCAAACAGATACTTCTTTAGGGATGACTCTAAGCTGTACCCCTCCTAGGACTGTAAGCACCACTCTGTAACCAGAAATCTCTTGCGGGACTGCCTAGACAAGATTTAACAGGACATTGAATATTGTCTTATATTGTTATAGTTTTGTGGAAAACTATCATAGAATTTACTGGAGACCACTTGTAAGTCATATTCAGTAATTTTGATCGACAGAATTTTACAGCACAGCTACAGTTCTTTATTGAATAACACAGGTTTATTAAAATGTTGTAAGAATCATATCTTTCATTTTCAGAAACCCCTTGAACTCCAAGGAAATCTTTTGCTTTCCCCCCTATTATGCCTTATAGTCTTTTTTATAAGAACAGTTTCTGTTTAGCTAGGTGTTGGTGGTGCTGTAGCAGTCTTTCTTTTTATGAGACCAGGAATCTCAGCAAGACTCTCCATTCACTGTGGACCAGATCCAAACTCCACTGTGTAGTCAGTGAAAGTCTTTGCTTTTATTTAAATAAATGTTGGCTCAGGCCCTGTAATAGTGACCAACTTTTTCTCTGCCATAATGGTCGTGACAGTGTTTTTAAAGTCTGTCTTTCTCTTTCTTGGTAAATGTACCATATGCCAGCATTATAATTAGTTTGGAAAACACTGTCTATATGTTCAAAGGGCACTGAATAGTTCTGTGTATGGAGAGCTAGCAGACGTAGGAGGATGTTTCTGCTGAGCCATTAGGCACACGCTTGCAGTTGGTACTTCTGCCTCTGCTCTCCACTTCCTGCTGTGGTGATAAGCGCAGGGATACATTATTTTTTCAGTGTTGCTGCTTTTTTAAAGTCGTTTCTCCTTTGGAGGTCCAAACCAGCATAGCTGAGATTATATGTAGGAGATGTGTCTGTGTATAATACATAAAAAATTGGCTACCATCTTCATTATTTTTCCAATCTTTCTAGTGAACACAGTTGTTTAGTCACTTCCAATAATCATATTTAATTTATCAAAAGGGAAATTCTGTGAAATTATAATGTCAAATCTCTAATTAGGTGTGTTAAGGTGAAGGCTCGGAGTTTTTCTTTGCTCATATATGGTCTTTACCCTTGAAAATGAATTATTTTGTTATTTTCTGTGCTTGCTTCTAGAGTCTGTGCAAAACACTCTAATATCAGTCCACCTGGTGTGCACATCCCTACTACCTATGCAACTGTGTGGCTTAAGTATAGGATTTCTTCTGTGGTGTCCATTGTATTGCTGAAGCCATGGAAGTAATAATATAACAGTACGTCAAGTGGCTTCAGTATTTGGACCTCACAAGTCTCTGTAGTCTGCACTTCCTATGGATGCAAATTTCAATTTATCCCTCGTAACTACTCACAGGGAAGGCCTGAGTTGGCCAGGTATATTTAAATAAATAAAAGTAAGACCATCTAAGGCATAATATCAAAGACCATCTGACCTGGCAAGTATGGAAAGCTCCCTAATTATTCCTTGGATCCAAAATTTGGACAGCTTGACATCTCAAAATAACACTTTTTGACTTTAAATGCACTTGGGGTTAAAATATGGATTTAGGCTAGTGTGATGGTAAACTATGGTCAGATGGGTAAGGAAGTGTGCAAATTCTGATATTGCTGTGCACGTGCTCATAGTTAATTAAATGGCTGCCTGACTTATTAGGTTACCCGAGAGCACTACAGAGAAGACAATCCTAGTTCCTGCCCCCCAAAAAACTTTACGACCTAAGTACAATGCCTAAGTATTTAAACAAAAAGAGAGAGAGCAGTAAGTCAGGGGAGGTGCTTTTGCAGATGCCTGGGCATCTGTGTATCCCATATGATAGAAAAAGCTAGCTGTAAATTAGGTAGCCTGAGTCCCCAGAATATTATGCCATGTTGGTGATGTGCTCTGTCTCAGCTAATTCATCGTGACAAACCCTTGATGGGAAGTTCATCCCAAACATTACAGAGTCTTTGGGAAAGCTAAGGGATGTTTCTTTGAAAGTATAATGAATGGGCACTGGAGATGGACACGAGGTATACACTGTAAGTGGGTACTTTGGTGGACAGTAAAAGAAAAAGTTAGGCAGAATATAGTTTGTGGAGACAGTGCACTTCCTGATAACAAGTAGCCCCTTAGGATGTTGTTTTCCATGCAGCTGGTGACAAGGAAGAGCTCTTTCAAGCAACATTTTCTTCCTCCGAGAGTCTGCAGGTTACTGTCATTGGTGTCTGTAGGGAAAGTGGCTGCTCACGCGCATGGGACTTGGATGCAGGGTTGTTGTCTTTTGAGTATGAGAAGGAAGAAATAACAGAGACAGGCAGTAAAAATAAATTAATTAATTAAAGGTCAGAAACCAAATAAGGAAGTGCACAAGAGTATGAAAATAGGAATGCAAAATAAGAAGAACATTAGATTTTTTATTTTACAGGTTTGAGTAATCCCTGGATGTGAACTCTTATCAGTGTGTGTTGAGGCTATGGTCCACTTTGATGCTAAGGGGCATCGGACCATTTGTGGTTTTGAGGTCACTGTGCTGGGAAATGCCAACGACAACTGCAAGGCCAACTTAGAAATGGTTTAATAATAATGGGAATCTGAAACATACTCGTTCACAGGCAGTGAAACCCAGCGCATCCTGTCTTCCTGAACACTAGAAGTAGACCGATTTAATTGTAAATGAAGTTCATTCCTTAGCAGTTGGCACATACCACTCAGATCATTGTAAATTTGTCACATCTCTCTTAAAATTATGATCAGTGAAACACATCTGGTAGGACAGAATGCTTTATCATGGCCATATTATAAATAAAATCAATTAGAAGAATTTCAAAACCTGATTTCCAGAGAAAGATTGAACTAAAAGAAATACATGGTGCAAGAGAGGTCCCCCACCCCTCCTTTCTGAGTTGGATGGCAACAAGAATGGATATTAATATAAAATTAACTTCTGATTATAGTCTTAAGAAGGGTATTTTGTTGGTCTGTTCCTTACATTTGGATCGCTATTTTAGCCTCATAATAAAAGTTGATATCTGGGAAAAAAGTTCTGCGCGTAGCACTCTTATCAAGAAAACATTTAGATTGGCATTAGGCTAAAATCATAATATTCATTCCCTGCTGTTACCAAAGGTTTGTAGGAAAAGGTTAGATGAGAATGTATAAGTATTTACAGTGCTCCTAGGCAGGGTTTCACATTAAAGTTTATTGCTCAGAATTAATATCCCGGTTTTGCACCAGGTCTTACTCATAAGTGCTCAGCTTCAGTGTTTTACTGTAAAAGAAGGAAAGAGACATCTGAAAAGGAACAGGTTTTGTCTCAGCGCACACTGATAGAGGCAGCGTGATACTCTCTTTAATCTTTTAAAGGTCATATTCTCCCTCCATCCCTTCATTTCTCTTCACTTAGAGCTTTTCCTCAAATATTAATGCATGACCATTGCGTGCCTGTTGCTTCTAGCTGGTCAGAGGTGCAACCGTCACATGTAATTACAGTTACCATATGAGGAGGAACTATGTGAGGCTTCTGCAATAACCTTGGTAAGTACCATGTGTTGTAGTAGCAATAAGGAAACTTCCAACCTCGGGGTGAGCTGATTACTGCAGAGAGGATATTCAGCTCCTGACTGCCCCCACTCTCATCCCCACGGATGCTTTATTTTCAAGCACTGGGAGTCTGCATCTTCTTCAGAAATCTCCACTAGTGGCCTAGGAAAGCCCTGAGCTCACTGGCTTCATTGGTCTTAACTGATACGACACGTACCGTGTACTCACACCCTACAGCTGCTGAACAGAGAAAACCAAAACTGCTTGGAAGACGCTCTAAATTAAGTTGCATTCTTATGTTAGTAGAAGAATAGCGCCACATAAGCGTGCCCTTTGTCAACACACATCATGGGTCAATGCTGGCTATCAGCAGCAGGGTTCTCTCTAAATTTGGCCCATTAAGCATGAAATACAGGACCGATCTCGAGCATGAATGAATGTTTAGATGAAAGTTTTTCACTGGCAGCTTTTACAAAAATAGATTTCTTTCCCCTTAAATTGAGCTGGGATAGCAATGGTCGTTGACATATTTTGCTCTCAACTGAGAAAGATTTTTAATGCATCTTGGAGCAGCGGGGTGCAAAAGTTTGATAGTTTCTTTCCACTGAGTGCACAGAGGAGCAAGAAAACCACTTCCCATTTGCTCTGTTTATTTGTTCAAGCTTTGGAGCTGAGGGTTTCATTGTAACCTTTTCTCATATAATACCTTACAGTTTGTCCAAGCTCTGTTAACTGCTGAGACTTACCCAATATGATAAACATGGTATAGCAATCCCAATACACAGAAAGTTATTAATTAATGATAATAAACTGGGCCTGGGAAGAAAAAAAAAAAGCCCACTGAGCTGTTAGGAGGTTCTTGGAGCGTGATGATTATTGGGAGAACCAAGAACGTGCAAGGAATGAGTCCACTCAGTTTTCAACTGGCTTAAATTTTTCCCATCAAGATGTACCATATACTTCAGGGATGCTTATTAAAGAAATTATGGTGTGACAAAAGCTTTTCTGCAGAATGCTGAGGAAAGGCTTCTACATTCTTTCAGAATCTAAACTTTCCACACTCATTATGAATAGTCTCTTAAATTTTATCCATACATTCTCTTCCTGTGTGTATACTCCCACCCTACATTTTGATTATTATGTCGTGATGTAGCATTCGTAAAATTCCCTTTCAGTTGAAGCACCCCAGGTGAAGAATAGTTTCAGAAGTTTTAAGTTATGTACCTGGTGTTTGGTCAAATTGTCTCTTTCAGGTTCAAAATCTCGTCTTTTTCCAGTACCACTATCCAAACCCAGCATATTTCTGTCAGCCTCCAATTCAGCTTGTGTGACAAAATGAACAAAGATTATTCAACTGCTTATTTTCAGGAGAGGGGGCAGAAGAGATAGTGTTTAATTTTAGATTTAAATTCAGGTTTAAGTGTATTGAAATCTTACAAGGTTTTTGTTCAAATGGTGGCAGTTGTTGCATGAGCTGTTCCCTTATCTTGAAATAAAACTTCTTTAAAGTCTTTGGAAGTTGAGCCTAAATCCTTGCTAGCTTTGGAAAGAGAAGGTCTGGACCCTGATATTCAAAGGATTACAGGATTATATGGTTTTGTCATATTTTTTATTTGCTAACCATGTAATAGTAATACTGACATTTCCCTCCAAAAGACTCCCAATCTATAAAATCTTAAATCTCAATCTATAAAGTCTTTAAAAATGTGGTCATCAGTTTCACATCACAAGATCATACCGTCTTATATGTGGCTGCTGACCTCTCATTACCGAGTTCTGTCCTTATATTAGACCTATAAGCCTACAAAATCATATGCTTACACTGCAGAACTTGGATAGAAAACTCTGAGGCAGAATCCCTGTGCTTCAGTAGTTGTCTAAGTAATTTCATAAAGTGGATACAGAAAAGCTCTTTCTAATGTTGTAAAACTCATGGTGATGTGACGGTGTTGAGGCCAAAACCAGAAACAACAAAAGAGGAACTGGGAATACCAACATTTTACAGAATTGTTATAGCTAATGCATTTAAAAAATCAAATTCCATTCTTAATATTTAACTAGACCTTTCTGACCATTAAAGGGTAGGAAGGGACTTTCACTGGAAGCGTGTTGGCCTACAGCTTCTTAATGAACTTTTTTGATAGAGATGGTTAAACTCAGAGTTAAAATAGAAGTAAATAGGCATTTTTGATGGTCTGAGAAGTAGGCTTGAGATATATATATAAATGTTTTGAAACTCTAGATAAAATATATTCCTCTTGTTAACACTTTTTTTGCTTTTTTTGTGTGGCAATATATTGAATATATATCACTTTGTATCAAACTATTAAGTTGTTTCATAATACATAAAACCCACCAAATTTTCTGGCAGAAAAGAGAAAATATTTCCATTTGTTATAAGTAGCATGACTTAATGATTTTTAACACATTTAAAATGTATGTAAATTCCACCTTTTTTAAAACACAGTGGCATTTAGTAAAACTATTAATAATTTGAATATGGAAAAAGAAAAAAAGTAAAAAAATCCAAATGAAAGGAAAAAGACTTCAAAAATCATTTGAGTGAAAAAAATAATATGGTACTTTTATAATGCATATTTGGTTCTACAGATACTGATGTATCATCCTAAATTAATGCAGTAGTTTAAAAATACTGCATTATTAAATATTTTTGAAGTTCCAAATTGAAATAATGCACTTCTTTAAAACTGAGAAAAAATTTTAGCAGAAAAAGAAACTGAAATTATATTTTCATTTTTGAAAAATACCAATTGGCCTTATTCAATGAAAAACTTGTTTTGACATCATCAAGGAAATCTGTTCAATACTGTCCTGCCTAGACATTATTGCTACCTTTTTCCCAAATGGAAAATTCTCTACTTAAAACCATGGGGTACCAGTACATGTAGGAGCCTTTAAATGATGCTGAATGGCTTTACTCCAACGCATTCTATGACTGAGATTTTGCATGCAAGCACAAACACATGTACCACCACACATCCACAGGCAAACAATTAGCCTGCTGCCATCAGACCTGCAGCATGAAAACTGGAAGGCCACACAACTGAATGCATGCTTAATCATGATCTAGGTCTTGCAAGTGGACGCTTCAGGCTGAACTGATTAACCTTATCTTTGATAACAATGCAGAAGAGGGGGATAATATCAAGAGGGAACCAATAAATCTATCCTTTCCATGTGAACTCTGAGATTTGCAGCTTCATCACCAGAAACAAAATTTCTTGCTTTGTTTTTGTCTGATTTTAACTATCAGGTCACACATCCCTCTAATAGACTTTTAGCACAAGTGTATAATTGTAATTGATCTGGGTTTTGGGGTGGATTGCCATAGGGGAGTATTAACCAAGAGTAAAATTAACTGACTTGTATTCCAGGTGTCATGGCATCCCTATGAAAATACAACAGCAAGGCTGCTTTTCTCCGGATATCAATTCAGTAGCCCTTAAAGACAAAATATGGAACCATCAGTTGCAGGCATCTGCTTCACTATCAACCAGTAAATAAGAAATTTATAATACTGAGATGTCCTTGATCTGCCACTATATGACACCGGTGCTATTCATTGCAGGTGGAGCTTCTTAGATGCCACTGCAGGGGCCGCGCAGCTGAGGGAGAAAGAGAAATATAGACACTTCCTCTAATGTTCTAGTCAAGCTATTGAATTTGTTATCTCAGGGGGAGCAACGACAAGTTTCCTACATGGCAAAAGGCAAACCATGTTGCAATCTGCAGAATTTTTGTAATGCACCTCATACCAAAAAAATTGAACTTCATGGGCTTTTAGATTATTATATGATTTTTATATATAGAAGATTAGGTCTTATTTGATATACTAGGTAAAGACATGAGCAGGGATGTAGATGGAGAAGCAGTATGCATTTAACATTGGACGGCTTTTATCTTTCTTAAGTTAAAATTCAAATCTTTTAATACAATTAGGCTGAGAGAGCAGTAAGGTGTTGGGGGTGATGGACTATTGGGTTGGGGTAGGCAGAGACACAAGAGAATGAAGGGGAGACAGAACCAATGGAAAATCTTGAGCAAGCTCACTGGTGCATGTGATGAGCTGGGAGAGAAAATTCATGGTGGAAGAGAGAAATTATCTGACCGAGGCTGAGGTGTTTGTGTGAAAAGATGGAAAGATCTTTATGTGTGTGTGTGTCAAATAGCCAACTTCAGGCTTTAAAATCCAGCACTTTGCATAAGTCATGTGCGCTGTTTTGTTTGGGACTTTTGCTTCACCAGTATAGGCCAGACTGGGTGGACTTGCTCTACTTCCTTAGCTCTTGAGTGTCTTTTGATAGATGTGAGTAATATCTTTTATTGTCCCTGAATAGGTGAGAGAATGGAAAGATGGGGGAAATATAGGAACATAAATGAAATAGGACTTTTATGGAAGCATCAATTCAAGCCATTTAGAAAGATTTGTGTTATTGCATTTAATTTCCTCCAGATGTTCTTGCAAGGGGGAAATTAGGATTAACCTGGGAAGGTCAACGGAAAAGCATGGTTTCCTGATTTTAAAAACAGGGAAAAAAGGACCCTTCTTGTGCTAGCCTGACAGCTTTACAATTTTCAGAGTAGTCACTGATTTTACTTACAGTGCTGTGCCTGCAGAGCTCTCAGAGAAGGTGTGTGGGGGGGATTTTTGGAAGAGGCAGATATTAAAATTCTAGGAACTTGCCTGCCATTTGGAGCCCCTGAGAAGCTGATGGGGAAGAGGGCCTCTGTGTTAGCATTGGATTAAGATTGTTTGCATTTAGTCTGGGTTTTATGTGGCTAAATGTTGACACTGACTGAAAGAAAGAAAGAACAAAGAAAATAAGAAAATGCTATCACCAGAAATAGCTTTAATTAGCAACCTGTTTGGCAACATCAGCAAAGGCTGAAGTATCTTATCATCCTTAATCAACTGCTTTGCAACAGGTTTGTCTTATGTGGAAAAGTAGGTCATATTAGAAGACTGAGTTGTTGTTTTGGATTTAACATGATGAATGTGGTGGGAAACCTTAGATGGCTCACAGCTGAAGTAATATGAACTAACACAATGTTAAACATGATTTTGTAGCCTGAGGAACTAGACACAAGTTATCTGTGCCAATTGCTTATTTGAGTACCGAAGAGTGAATATATGGCTTTTTTCTAGTTTGTGCTGGTTATGAGGTCCGTATTTAGTATTTGCTGATGATCCTCCTGCCCCTGGCAAGATCAAAAGCTACTGACAGGACAGTGGGGCAGGTGTCTGTATACATGCTTTTCTGCTCCACCTTCACTGACCCAAACTGAAATGTGAGAACACATAGACCCAGGAGAGCCAGTAAATAACGTAATTGCCTTGAATGTCTTCTCTAGGGCCTTTCTGTTCCTCCCTAACCCTCCACCCAGGGAGGCCTTGAAAGAAAATGAAAATAAAGACCATGCCATAGTACAGATTTGGGCTGCTGGAAAAATAGGTCATTGTCAAGTCCTCAGTGGTGTGTGGCTTTCCTGTATAAAGGAGACACTGGTGATGTTTTACATAAGTTTTCATTCATATTTTTGCCAGTGCAAGGAAAAGGCCAGGGTAGAGATGCGGATATTACTGGTGTGTTAGACAAGCATTCCCCTGTGTTCCTCTGCTTTAAAGAAATAAGGTTGAAGACCCAATTTTTTTTTTCCATTTATAGTAGCCAAATTAACCAAAATAGAATTTTCCAGATCTCAGTTTTCATGTCTGCTCTTTTTCTGTCATATTTCAGTAAAGGAGTTTACTTAGAGAAATCTGCACTGATTAAAACAGAAACTTACCTTCTTTTCTTCCATTGATTGGTTCCTAACTTCCACAATGGGAGTAAAAAATATCAGTCATTGTTAAACACCAAAAGGCAAAATGTTTTACCATGGCATTTTAGTGCATTTTTTATTTTCCCTTCTATTTATTTGTGCTTTCACCTCAAATAGTTCTGTATTGAAAATAAGTGCGCCCTAAGCTTTACTCATTTACTTTCTACTGCTTGTGGCTCTTCTTTCACAGATAATGTTGTGTTTTCTTGGCCATGTACTGTTTTTGCAGCTGTTTCCAGTTGGGACTGGGACCATCTTTCTGAGTTTCATTCAGAAGCACACAGTGTTGAATTTTCTTGCGATTTGGTGAAAATCGCGTTATATATGTGTGAAAAATCTCAGGCCTATAAGTGTTTTCAGAAATTATTGTGCAAATAAATAATAAACAATTCTAGTCTGACTGAGACAGTTAACAAATGGGGGGAAAAAAGAGCTAAATAAGACAAAAAATTATAAGTTTCAATAGATGCAATTGAAACCTCTCTAATCTCTTTGGACTTCAGGGCTGTTGGATTGGAGGAGCCCAGGAGGAGAGGGGGCAGAGAGTGTTAGTAGGATTTGGCAGGGTTTATGGAAGGCAAGGTGGAGAGCCATCATCGTATTTATCTCTGCAAGCCTGACTGAAGTTGCCACACTGTGCTGGAGTCAGATTTGTGTTCCAGCGTAGTCTGCTCCAAATAGCTTGTTTCAACATGTTTGATTTGTTTGTTTTAATTTTCTTTTGTGCATGAAGGTGAACTTAAATGTTTGGGGTTTTTTTCTAAATATTATTCCCAGGTCCAGAATCGATTAGCTCATCACAATGGGCTAAAATGAGAGGCTGTCTACCACGTGCATCCAGCTATGGTGGAAATAGATATTTGGGATCATCTAACTCCCATCTGTGCAATGCAACACACGCTCATTAGCACACCAGAGGATGTTTTATTCCTTCTGAATCATAAGTGCTGTGTAATCCATAGCCTGACTCCGAGACGGAAGAGAAAGATACCATAGAAATAACACAAGCCAACTGTAGATATTTTTTTCCCTCCTGAATCAGTGTCTATGCCAGTGCTCAGTGACTCTTCCAGTCCGTCACCTCTTTTCCTCCAAGGATCTGCATTACCCTGAGTAAAAAGCTATTTTTGCCAGAAACTTAATTAATGCCCTCGAACATCATTATCAGCTTTTTGCAGCCTTGCAAACTCAGTCTTTGTGTGGGACCCTCTGTTACCAAATCATACTGATGAAAATATTCCCCCGTGGAAACCTTTTGTGTGCTGTGAGTGGCAACAACTGCTGTGTGATGGCTTCAGCGGGTGTCACTGTGGCAGGCTGGTTAGGGAAGAGGTAGAAAGGGGCCAGGAAACTGGAGAGAATTGAGAAGAAAGTGAAAAAATAAAACCACAAAACCTGCTGTGTTGTGCAGAATCCACATCAGGCTGATGCGAAACGAGCTGAGGGTGGTAGGAAGCCTTGGGCTCAATACTACTCTTTCATTCTTAAATTGCAGTTTTCCAGCAGGTGCCTTCCTCTTGTCCGCAACAGCAGATGATTGGTGATACTCAGTTAAGTGTAGCATTTGGTTTTCCTCAGAGGTGCTATGCCTTTTTGTGTAGTTGTTAAGCTCCACAGTTGGTCATCAAGGGAAAACTAGCGACACTTTCTGTTACCTGCTTGGGTTCTCAGCATAGGAGAACATTATGATAACATAACACAACAGCTTTGCCTTTAGTTGATGTTTTTCCCCATTAATTTACTTTCTATTATTTTCCTGGTAATATCTTGGTTAGAAATAAGTGGACAATAGTCTCCCTTTTTCCTACCACTAGCGTTCACTGAACCACGTTTAATTAAGAGAATGTATATTGACATGCATAACATAATCAGGTCAGGGACTTGAGCTGAAATTGATTGAGTGCAGCTCTCCTACACTTATTTCAATTTATGAATGTTCAGATGCAGATGGGTAGTGAAAAGGTTTAATTTCCATTTGTGTTGTTAGCACAATCCTTATAATGTAAGCATTAATTGAACATGGTCTGTGTCGGCGTGGAGCAATCAAGCATGTCCAGTTTTCATAAGTGGAGGTCGGAGGTCAATTTTGAGCAGGTTCCAAGCAGTCTAGTTATAGAAATATATTTACATTTGATCAGCTGTAGTATTAAAGATTATGTTCCTGGAAAGCCAGCATTAAAAAAAAAAAAAGGTAGCAAGTATTTTGGAATAGCAACTCACGTAAAAGTAGGTGATGTTTTTATTTTTAGGAGTTATGGGGATGTAGGTGTGAGATGATTTCCTTCTGCAGATCTCTGTAATCATTTCTTTTGGTTAGGTCATCATGCATGTCACTGTAAACCTGGGGTTTCAATTCTAACAATCATTCATTAATTATTTTAATGAAAATCGTAATCTTAATACACCAAGTTGTTTTGACCTGAAAGCCGTATGGCAATAATGAGTTGCACTGTTTTTTCAATGTGTGAGCAGCATTCTGTACCCACTGAGTAATAATCTCTATATCTTAAGCTGCAGCTGTATGGTGTGTTCTAAAGTCTGTGTTTTGCTAGTGAAAGTGTTTTATCCTTGTAATGATCTTTATTACTTTCCATCTTATCAACAAATGGATTGTTTCTTGCACACTGCATCATGGGCATAGGACACATTTTCTATCATCCTTCTTTTCATTGTGTTCACATAATGATTTGCAAGTGTTTAAAGCTCGAAAAGAAAGATGCAAGTAACTTTGCATTTTGTCCACAACAGTAGTGTGATTTATTTATTTATTCGTTCGCTTACAGGGGAGACAGACCATTAAGATACACATCTCATTTCCAATTTAGATACCTCATAAATTCTGCTTGGTTGATAAATTAATGGAAAGGTCTAGGGATTTCAGTCTGGGAATTTCTGTCACATAAAACATACTTCTTTCCCTTGGGATTTTATTGACCTAGAAAGGAAAATACAACCTCCTGTTTCTGGAAATCTACCTTAGGAACTAAGGGCCATAACTTAAAAGATATTTAGAACGGTGCAGGAGTGTATTATTCAGTACATGGAACAATAATTGATTTCTTAGTTCAGCTGCCAAACAAAAAAAAAAACCCACCAAACAAAATTGGTTATGATTAAATCAAATAGAAAAGTTTTCATTTTTTCTCACAAGGACAAAATGTTACAAGCTTTCCTTTTGTGTCGAACAAAGCCCCTGATTTCCCCTGAATTGAAGTGTCTATTATGTTTTTGTATTCATGTAAGGAAGGTAGCAAAGGACTTGAATCAGGTGGTTGTCATTGCCCTTTTACACTAAGAAATTGCTCACAATCAGTGCAAGGCTCCTTGATTCACTCTTCCTGCAGGCTTTGAGCCTGTGTTTCCTGAGAGAGACCATGGGGCACCCAGGGGAGATAGCCCCTCTCTCTTTCCTCCTTGCTGAGACTCATTTTCTTCCTCCACTTGAAAAAGAGAAACACTCTAAACTCACTGTTTTTACCTACGCAATGAGCATACTAATCAAGCTAAGAGAGAGGGTCATTCTTTCTCACATTGACACGTACATATCATACATGTGCCACAGCTTATCAGACAAGATACCCTCTTGGAAGGTGGAAGATGAAGGTTCAAACAGCTTCAATAGGCTGTGACAGTTGAATCCAGGTTTTCCACTAAGTGGGTGATTGCCTTAGCTAATAAGTGTTTACCTGTTACCATTCAGTCATTTGGGTTTTTATACTACTCCTGAAAAATCAACAGAAAATATTTTGCCCAGCTTCCCATTTTTATGCTCTTAAATGTAAAAAGAAGCAGGCAGAGGGATTTTTTTTTAAGTTCCTGACTGCCTAATTCCTATTAATTCAGAAAGGCATTTAGGAATTAAGATGTTTTTAAAGTTCTCACAAATGCTTTTGCCATCTGCATAAATATATGCATATGCGCACCTTAAATATTGCCCTAAAATATTTGCTTAAAAAGGAATTTTTGTGAGGGAGTGGAATGGAACCAGGCTGTGAAATCATAACAGTTTGTCCATGCTAGACGTACATTAAGACAGAGACATGGTTAGGTTTAAACAGACTGAAAATCAGAATCACATCAGGCATACTTTTCAGTGTCGACCATAAATGTCAGTAATGACCATAAATGTCTTTTGATGATGTACCTCACTCTTACCTGTGCTCTGTCCTTGCCTTAAGTGGATACATGCTATGCCAGGCAGAAGTAAAGAGTACCCAATCCTCCTTTTACATGGCCTGCTCGAGACCAGAGCAATCTCCCCATGGCTGTAGAAAAGGAAATTAAAGTCTCGAGCAAGTGGAGCAAAAAACAGTGAGAGGTCACCCAGCTCCTTCCATTTCCAGCTACCACGCAGTGTAGTTGCCTGGCTGAGGTGGAAGGATCTTGTTTAGCCCTGGGAATGTGATGCATGTCCTCTGTACAGTGGGAATTCCTGACCCTTCCAATACAAAGTATCTTGTACACAGTTCATATGTAACCGGCAATTGCTGATACTCAGCACGTACGTCCTTTTGTATGAAATATGCTATGCAAAGTGGTAGGGAGCACGCCTGATTCTTCCTGTACACACAAGTCCTTGGACTAACTTTCATTTCTGGTGTTAGATTATTTGAAAGAGAAGCAAAATTTTACCCATGATTTAAAAGAACATACATTTGAACAGAAATGGCATGATACTGTACTTCTGTTGTCTAACTGTGACTGACTGCAGCAGAAGATGACACGTTGCTTTCTGGAAAGGTGGCCCTCAGTGCATCTGGTTGATACTTTTGTCTGATGCTCATTGACTAGTGATTACTTACCTTGCAGACCTTGTATCTGAAGCTCTTTCAAACATGGAGTCAGACTGGCTGCTCAGACTTTCTGGAAAAAGTATCTCTGCAAAAGGAATGGTTCCTACAAGATGTACCAGAGTGTTGTATACTACCCGGCTAGGGCTAGCTCTGTTCAAAGGGGGTCAGGTAGACCTCTAAATACACTACAGAATAAATATTCTTCAGGAAAACTTTCTTTTCCTTGTTAGTATTCACTATCTCTAGAGTAGTGGTAAACTGACCAGACTGGTGATATCTTTACAGATAATTTACTTAATACATTTTTCAAACTGTTCCTACCCTAATATAAAAACTTTACCCTGAATCATTGTATGGAATAGTAGGAAGCAATGTCTAACCATGACATTCTCTAGGGCACCTGGTCTGGGCAGGCTCAGCACAGTTGTATCAGCTGGGCAACCAGCTGATGCCCCATGTTTCTACATGCTGAAGGCTGCCACGGCTTCTCTGTAGGTGGACTCTGCGGAAGTTCTGATTTAGCTTCAAATATCTTTAAATTTATCTGCAGCTGCTATGTTGGAAAGGACCAACATGTCCAGGACTCCATAAGACTGCTCTCTCCATTCATGTTGAGGTAGACAGCATGGGGGGCCTTGGCTTGTGGAATTTCTTTTGAGGGGGTTCAGGTATTTGGGCACATCTTGATCCACAAACACAGAGGAGGGTGGTGGGGAGGAGTGCCCTGGGCACTGTGCTAAGGTAAATTTATCCTAAAACCTCAAGATTTTATCATAAATCTTGCAGAAAGGCATCTATTCCAAAGGGGAACTTCTGTGGAAAAATACATGCTTCATTTTTCCATGGACCCATCTATATTCACTTGCCTTAGGAATACTAGGAAAATTCTGGCAGTCAATATTAAAAGATAACCAGACATTTGTGTAGCTCAGCAGTTAAAGGATCCTTTTAGTAAATAACAATAACAATACCATTAAGCAGCTCTTTGATCCCTGTTTATTCAGAGCTTGTTTTGTGAGCTGGCAAGACCAACCAAATGGCCAAGAAAGCATTCAAAGCCTGTTCCTCAGACAAGAGATTTATACCAATTTTTTTTAATGTAATGACTTTTTACCCTTGCAAAAAGTATCTATGTCCTTCCCAACTATTTGTAGGGAAAATACTGTGCTGGCATAACAGTCTAAAAACAGGCCTCTCCACTGCTTTTGCTCGTTTCTAAAGTTGCCTTTTGGACCTCCTGCGATAAGAGTGGTTTTTCAGTGTTTTGCTGGATTCAATATCTCTAAAAGCTGGTTTAAATAATTTTATAATTACAATATTTGAAGTAGTGCAGAAGGCAGATGGGACAGTGCTGTTTATCTTAGAAGCAATAGTCCAAACAGGAAGCCCTACCTAAGACAAGGACTATGTGCCACACACAACCAGCCTGCTGCTCCTGGGAGGAGCTGTAACTCCACAGGCAGGCAGACCAGCACTGAACTGATGCCAGACCAAACAGTTCACTTTGGCTGGAAAACCAGAAAGGTTTCAATTTTAGAAATGTCACAAATTCTGTTCAATTTTCCTTTGTGAAAACTGAAGTAAAATGTTTTGTTCTGTTTGGCTTATCCTAAATCCCAGGGACTGGAATTTTCAGAGAGCCATGATTTCCGTTTGTGTGTGTGTTTGGGGTGGAAAGTCTTGACAGAAAAATTCCCAACCAGTCTGCTCACAGGCTTTCTTTGTAAGGAAGCTGCTAAATAAATGTAATATGTTTTGTTAAAGAAGAAATCTGTGATGGGAACAGTGGTAAGTCATGCAGAAGCAGGGAGGATGAAGGCTGCAGCAGGAGCGAGACGTGTGTGCATGGACTGTTCCACAGGAGGATAGGAAAAGGGAGAAACACCACCAGACTGTTTAGAAACAGAGACTTGCGAAAGATTAAAGTTCAGCGAGGTCCTGTGACTTTCAGGAAAAACCAGGCAGGAAAGAGAAACAAAATGTGGTAATCTGGAAGAAACTGAAAAGTTCTGCCAGATGGCCGGGTGGGTTTTTCTTTTGCTCATTAAACAGCAATGGTAAGCAGAAATAGGAAAAGAACACCAGGGTCTTACAAACTAGATTTTCTAGCCGTATACAAACATGAAAGCCCTCTGCTACTTTGGCTTCTGGCACTTTCTAAAACATAGGAGATTTATACCAGGGGCTGAAGGAAAAATTTCTTTATAAAGAAAGTTCTTATGTGAAATCCCCAAACCCTGAAGTGTGCTTTCTGTAAGGATATGTATGAAGCAATACTGAAAAGTCCGACTTTCAGAATACAAATTCCCAGGAATCCAGAGTAGGCAGGAACAGACAAGAGCTTTTTCTATGTTTAGACTGTGTGTGCTGGTTTGGAGTAAGGGCAGTTGGCACCTGAGCCCTATGCAACAGGAGAGGAGGGCTACATAACAAGAATAGAAGTTTAGGCATGCTTTTCCTCCAAACGGATTATCATCTTAAAGTGTTAGTAGAACTGAAAACTCCCTCCTTGCTCCTCAGTATTGATCTCCTTCACAAGAGTTTGCTAGAAACACTTCAAAGACCTTTTGGCACACGCGCACACATATAATTTCTCTTTGTATATCACAGCCTGTTTGGTTTTGATATAAATATTGAAAAGTTCAAGCAATGCTATTTTCCTTTTTTTTTTTGCTCACTCAGTCCAAACCGTTTTACAACGCTATATATGATATATCTTGAGAGGGCAGGGGTGGAGGAATCTTTGTGTGCACACTCCCGCTCCAAATGTGCCTCATACAGCAAATGTGTATCATGTACCTGCACCTCAAACTAAGACTCAGCATTGCTTCTGTTACGATCAGTTAAGAAAATCCGTGGCGACAGGAGTGAAATGGGCGGCTGTGCAGCCAAACCACACAGACAGTCAATCTGTAGAGCTTGCTTAAGGAAGGGAAGGACAATGCTGACAAATAATATTGCTACGCTCTTCATGTGTTTAATGAATGTGATGGAATATCTGATGTCTGTGAGTACTGGAAAGGATCTTGACTTTTGAATAGCATATCATAAAAAGCCGGCAGTTTACTGAGCAGAAGAGAAAGTGCTTGTTTCAGGAAAATGAATTGTGAGAGTTTTATCAAATTTTTAATTTGTGTTTTAAGGAGGTCTCAGTCCTTCCAACCTGAAGCTTAAAAAAACCTGTTCATATGCCTTAGCATATCTAAGCTAATGTATCTGAACTTGTCTAAAATTATTTGGATTGGAAACTGAGATTGAAATTTCATGAGAATGTAATGGGAGATGTTTCCAGTAGCTCACGACTTGCCTGTGTTGGAAATAATATACAGCAAAGACTTCTTTTAGGTCTAGGAAAAAGTGAGATCTTCAAGGATAGGAAAATTCAAAGAAAATACTTAAGAATCATAGACTTTGTGAGATGATTAACTAAAAGTTCGGTTTTTATTTTATTGAAGCCAATTGATTTCCCTCTTGGTATTGATGTAGTGATATGATTGCAGAGCTCAGTCACCCTTTGGTCCATTCCTTAATCTGTCCATCTGAGAGATAAGGGCTTTGCTTTTAGTGGGCAAGTTGTATGAAAGCCGAGATAAAGCTCATAGATTAAACCTTTAACCACAGATTACAGCACTATGAGGAGCGTGTATGAATTTAGGATAAAAATCTCATCTCACCCCGGGATCTTCTGTTTCAGGAAGCAGAACTAAGAACATAATTTGTGGTGTTTTGTGTTTTAGTGATACCTGCTGGTCTGCTGTGATATATCAAAGCTAACTAAAAATTCAGCAAAATATAGACCTTATATTAGATTTGGGACTTCAAGGACAGTGAACATGTGCTCTGTATACAGAATTTCTCAAAACCAGTGAGGGCATCCTCACCAGATACATGAGGCTTTGTGCACTGCATTTCTTTTAGCACTGCAATTGCCCTAAAATGTACAGAAATGGTAAAATCTAATAAAAATTCAGACTTGCCCAGTAGAAATCTTATTCTATGTTTTTCTGTGCTAATCTTTGCAGCAATCTCTGCATGGATAAAACACTAATATGAGTCTCTGGGATTGCTTTGTTCTTAATTTTTTATTAACACACTGGTGGACCATACTACCATGATAAAAGATGAAAACATCAGATGAAATACATTGCATTTAATGGTTCAGTACTGATGTCATGACTGATGATATTTTAAAAGGAGAAATTAAACCATGATAAATAATTCTATACTTGGTCTTTATAAGACTCCTTTTAAAAAATCTATATGGTGTTCTTTAAGATGCAAAAGTTTGATAGAATGCCGTTCATTCTTCAGTTACACAAGGGAGATTAAGAAGTTAACAAACTCAATCCTTTGAAGATGTTTGAAAAAAAATTATTATTTTCACCATTGTTCTGCCTTCTAGGAGGAAATAAAGGGGTGAGAAAAGTCAGTCCTTAGATCTTACAACTAAGATTAGAAACTTTTTCCCAGTTTGATTTTCTCATTATACTCACAGACCTGAGAGTGGATTTCTCTTGGCATGATTTCTGTGCCTTTAAAACAATTTGCTATGAGCAGCAGAATTTTATGAAAACTCTCTTCCTGTAATTTTAGCGGTGAAGCTCAAGGAGGTCACAAAGCAAATGAGTTGTGCAGGTCATGTCTCAGCCTGACTGTTGCTGGTTACTAACTTTTTCCCAGAAGATCAAGCTGTCAGTTAAATTTGAAAGCAGATTTTTCTGAAGTCTGAAATTCTCAAAATTCATCAGCTTCCCATAAGGTCCTGCTATTTAACAACCTCATTAATTGCAGCAGAAGCCCTGACATGGCCAGCCAATGAAAATGGAGTTGGATGAACAAGGTCAGAAGCTCGAGGCATCAGGAAAGCTAATGCCAGCCAGTGCCTACTGTTGTCCCGCGCCAAGTCAGCACTGCCTGTGGCCTTATTTGTTATCACTTACAAAAATCCTAACTCTATTGATTTTGGTAGGGTTTTTAGATTTGATTGGGATCCCTGTAAATTATATCCAAATCTGCCTAATGTGAGTAATATGTGATTAAATCTTATCATTCAATCTTAATTGTGCAGATGAAAAAGATGGTATTGAGACAAGGCAGAGATTCTCACAAAAGGTTATTAAGAAAATTAAGGATTAGAGAGTGAGAAACTGATTATAACAATTTAGCAGGGAGACAGAAAACACATATCAGGAATAAATGATTACTCTTTTAAAATGGTACAAGATCAGAAGAGTGATACCTTATATTGTCTCTTAGGACTGGTCCCAACTCCTGGGGTACGCATCTAACATAGTACCCGAGAACTAGATCTTTTTGATCCAAATTTTGTTATATGGGCCTGATGCCTTTGCATTCCCTTGATCAGGCAGCTGGTTCAAGGTAAACAGGTAGTTTGGCTTCCTGTGTAAATGGCCCTAATCCAGCAAAGCGAATGAGTACGTGTATAATGGCAAATGTGTGAAAAGTTCAAATAGCTGCATTAAGATTTTTTCCGTGCCAGATAGCCAAGAACACACGTCAGTGTCTTCCTGGATCCATACCAAGAAACACAGTGTTTTATAGGATCTTTTTCAAAATATTGGGTACAATGCAGCTACCCCACAGCTTACTACTTTTCTGACACTGTCTATCTCTTTAACAAAGGTGAAAAAATACTGAAAGGAACATTATACTTATATTTACACAGCTGATTGCAGTAAGTCTAACATGAAATAATGCCTCAGATGCCCTTCCCTTCCTTGTTTCCAATGTTGTGTTCAGCCTCATTACTGTCACAAGAGGGTCAGAAGTCCATCTGTATCACATAATGACAGTGTGTGTTGGTTTGCGTCACAATCTTCAGGTTGCACTAAAGTAGCATAATTGACACATTTTCTGTCATGTAGTAGTAATACTTTGCAATGTACCTACAGTACATACATTCAAGATTTTATTTTGCGCAGAGGATAAAGAATTACTCAGCTTTGTTAACTATATACTTACATATTTTTAGATTTTTTTTTTAATTAATGCAGGACATTTTGCAAACGTCTCACCTTTCAAATGCCTTTAATTTTCATTTGAATCTGTTCTATGCATTTAACTCATTTAACTGGATGCTTTTAGTTTCGGTCATTAGTAATGAAATCTGGGGAATATTTTTCCTTTTTTTTTTTTTTTATCTAACCTGGTAAAGACAAGGAAAATAGATGTGCCTCTCTCTACTTCCCATCCTCTTTTAGACTGTATCCTATACTCACTTTGGCATGGCAAACCACTATTTAGCATTACTGGCAACAAACATGTGGAGACAGCACATGTGGGTAGGCTCATTTACACACAAACTGCCCAATGTTGTGCAAGAACAGAATTAAGTCTTTGTACATTCATGTAATTACGCACTGGCAATCAGCAAAAGTAATTGCTAGATAAAACTGACTTTTTTTCAAGCGTTTAGTTCTGGTTTATGGCTAAGATTTTTTTCAATATGCGTGTTCCTGAGTATTAAAATGTAAAGAACAGGCAACATTCTGCAGACAGGTTTTTTATTAGGAGGCTGGGCATTATATCACTAGGAAGCTATAGTTACTTGATTAACTTCAATGGAATTACATTGCACCTCTGCTACACTAACGAGCAGGAGCTGGTCCCTGGTGTCCATGCAAATAAATAAACAATATTTCTAGTGCAAAACCACTGAAGATGCACTGCCAGTCAACATAAAGAGAAAATGGGGCGTTTCTAATGCAGGGAAAGGTCTTTGGGTGGTTTTTTTATCAATACATTGGTCAGTAACTGCCCACTTTTGGAGCTCACAGCAACTTAATTCCGAACAGCCTGCTGCTTCGTATGAAATCCAAGAAAATCTGCTCCAGAAACGTAGGCACAGTGCAGTCTTTTCCCAAGCAACATCCTTTTGATCCAAATGCAAACAAATAAAGATCTCAACAGTATATCTGAGAGGTGAAGCAATTCATACTCTATCTAATGTCTGTTTTTTTACCCTTACAGGAGATAAAAATATGTTGGCAAGAGTCACTTACTGACATTCTTGCCATATGTGTTTTTCAGTCTTGGGAAGGGTTTTAAACTGTCTATATTTTTAATTCAGTATTGCTTTTAATATAATATCAAACTATTTAACAGTACATTTTTTCTGGCTCAAGAGCAGTGCATTGCAACAGTTTCTCTGTCCAAACTCTTCCCTTTTCCACTGTGTTCTGCAGGATGCAACAGTGCTCCCATTGGTTGTGATGAGACTCTTCATATATAATATACAAATTTATATATATTATTATAATTCTATTATAGTCTAGTATAATATGTTTTTATATGATATTTATTATATTGTACTGTGTTATATTATGATGTATAACATATAACTGTATTATTGAAGGTTGAAATGTGCGATGCACATTCACAATAATATTCAGCATAAACTGTGGTGTGATGTGAAAAAAAAGTCCAAATATGCACACGCATACCCCAAAATCCTAACCTCTTGCAAGAGGAGCTATTACATATCACATCTGTTATGGGTCTGGAGAGAGTAAAAAAGAAAAGAGAGAGTTTTGCAGAGGTCTGGAATTAGAATTGCACTTTCCACATCTTACTATCATGAGATTACTCTTTCAAGTGAACAAAGGCAGTTAAACCTCCAGGACCTTGGTTTCCTCTCGAAATCTTACATATAGTATATATGTGGGATAAGAAGGCTTTTTTATTCGGTTTTATAATCATGGTACACTTAAATATGAAATCTGTTGCCTTAATAGAGATTTTTCTTCTTTTTAATGGTCTCAACTTTCGGTCTGTTAGTGTAAAGTTGTGCAAATGTATTATGATGCCAGCTTTCATTATTGCTTTAGCTTACAAACAGAATTGTGAGTAAGTATCATTGCATGATTTCAAAGGAAAAAGATCTGTGGAGGTCTTTTGAGAGTTTAAGTCTTTTTTGCCTTTTAATGAAAACCTGTACATTGTTTTTCCCACATAACTGACACCTCTACACACACTTGCATCTAAACCGATGTTATCTGTATTGTATTTGAAGTAGATCACAGGACTTTTGAGCTGGAGACCTTGTCTTCTACTGTATTTTGTAAAGCATATTTTACGCTCACAGTATTCCCTAAGTAATAAATAAAAGAGATAAAGAGCTTTGCAAACCCTTCAAACAAGTATAAGGCATGTGAGATTTCAGTCCTATCAATATGACTGCACCTCCTACAGAGGTGTGAGACTGCAATAAATTATTATTGTGAATTAATAGGGATCTTAGTGTGTCAAAACAGGCCTTCAAAAGATCACATAGGTTGGTATTTTGGCAAACTTTATTTCTGTTAGCCTCTAAACCTTTGGTTGTCATCACTGCAGAAGCTGAACTTAAAAAAGCCACGTTAGGCAAGGCAGCAGACAATGTCAATCTTTTGAATGAGAGTTAGGGCTGGGCCATGACAGATTACGGTTCTTGCTCTGGTTATCAAGAGTTATTGAGTGCATAAAGACGCTGAGATGCTCATCTGCTGTTACCTTGGGCTGGACCTTCGGTGGGCTGCCTCGGGTTGTGCAGAGGAGACGTGGCGGGGACTGTTTAATTTACCTTGAGCTCCACCTTTCCTCCGAGGGAAGGATGACGATGTAGCCTAGAGCAGGGAAAAAGAAGCAGCTATTACTTAACTCTGAACAGCAACACCTCGAGGCCCTGACCAAGATCAAGGGTCTCATGCTCCATGTTATGCAGCAAAAGGCGACCACTCAGACCACGTGAACCTGGGCTAGCAAAGAGCGAGGAGTGGGAGGAAAACCAGAGGCCCAGAGAAGGGAAGCGATGGCCAGAGATCTCACAGTCATTGATAGATGTAAATGCACATTTCACACTAACAGAAGCTGTTTTCCTGCTCCGCTGTACCTGTGAATAATTGACCAGTGAGCAAGAAGGTGTGTTTAAACAATTGTCAGCTTAGTCTGACCTTCAGCACACAACTGGTCAAGTGAACTCCAGCTGTGTAAGCTGAATATTGCACCCCACGTTGTGCAGATTTTCTGTATCAGTAGTGTATAATAGGTGGTTGCACGTTTTTCTCTTTAGATTAACAGGGTTAGAGACAATAACTGTAGCAGCTGGTTATCCAAGAACAATCGATGCCTAAACCTATTTTTGTTTTAGTTTCTACTAGGAAGCAGACCGATACTGTATTTCTTTATTATTAAGCAGTTAAAAAAAGGGAGGTGTGTTTTGAATTAGCCGGCTCTGCCAAAGAGAAATCATCACTACTTCTGCTTGCTTTGCTGGAGAAAAAATAATTGTAAGAGATGCTGGCTTTTCCCTTCAAACAGATCTTATTCCCAGCCTGCATATGCCTCTTGCATAGACATCTCCCGGGCTCTGGCTCACAACAGCAGAAGACTTGGAGTCAGCAGCATCCTTCAAAAAGATTGGTGGGGGAAAAAATGAAAGTTAACAGGAGCGATATGTGTGGAGAGATTTCCATGTGGTTCTTACTTCTGCTTTCTCACATCTACTGCTGCTCTGCTGATGACACAACTCGCAAGTTATTAAAAATTTAACGTTATTCAGAACCATCTTTCCCTACACAATCCAAGCACTTTTCATTTCTCACACCTGTCCTCAGAAGCACTTTCATTCCCCAAGAACTGCAGGGGAATAAAATATATCTAAAATGTATATTATGTTTAATATACGGCGACTGATCTTTACTTGTGTACATAAATGTCACAACAGATCAATTGCTGAGTATTTTTTGTCTGAGGTACTTAGAGGGTTTTTTTTCCATTTCCAAAAAACTGTATATACTGTATGAACACAGAGGATGAGGGATTCTGCCATTTGAAAAACGAACTGTGAGTCAAGAATGTGAAAAATCCCCACAGACAGCAGACTGTGCTGTCAGGACTACAGCAGCAGCTGCTGTGCTGCCCTTCGTGCGCTGCGTGGAAGAGGCTGGGAGTGGGGATGCTCGTGTGCGCATTTTGCGTCACAGTTTGCGGCTTGGCCGTGCCTTTGGGTGAGGAATACCTTACTGTGCGGGAGCCCTGAGTTCATGAACAACTTGGGAGAGGTGAAAGGCAAATGTGGTGATTGTGCACGTCCGAGGTAAGCATCGCGGTTACAAAAGAGAGGGGCAGAGGAGCTATGTATAATTTGCCTCCCCTGAGATTCAGCCAGGAGGGTCTGTTCCTCAGTCCAGCTAACCCGCTGCAGCTTTTCCTCGTGTACACTTTATTAGGGATCCTGGACTTGTGTGTATTTAACACCTTGGGTTGCATGCTGTGGAGAGAATCCCTTGGGGATGCCAGCTTTTATAGTCCCTCTGAAGTCCTCCAGGAGGTACGTACACATCTAATCTTCCTCTCCACAATTTTTCTCTTGACTGAACTAAACATTATTTCATTTCCTGAGAGGTGCCAGTTCAGTCCATTAAACCAAGTGCCAGTACTTGCCCAGTTAATTAACAGCTCTTTGCTTTGAAAAGATAAAGGTCTCCTTTACCCAAATACACACACACGCACACACTTTTGTGAGCCAGAGACCTNCTTGCCCAGTTAATTAACAGCTCTTTGCTTTGAAAAGATAAAGGTCTCCTTTACCCAAATACACACACACATGCACACAGTTTTGTGAGCCAGAGACCCGCTCAGCATCCTCTTAGGCTGATCTATTTGAGGCTGTCATTGCTCCTCGCGTTCCCTGGCCGTGTGGTCCTGCTGATTTCCTTGTGAGTGGGCAGTCGCAATTCAGAGAAGGGATCAGCTTGACAAATGATCTCCTCTTTGTTTTGCAGGGCTTCTTTTGGCTGGGTGGGCTCCCCTGTGCTACTGCAGCACAGTGTCTGGCTGTGGAGCCATTCGAATTGTCGTTTTTCGCTGGGATGTGTATCCTCCACTGATCCTTAGACTTTTATATCAGTGTGTACAGCAGCAAATATTTTGTATCTAAGCTGCTAGATGGGATAGATGCATGTAGCTCATTATTAGCTCTTAACTTCTGCCACATGCAACAGTAACCAGACACTTTGGGGTGACAGTATTCCAGTATTCGTTTAGATTTCTGTTAAATATAAGACCAAGTATAGGAAGATAGAGGAGACAGGACTAAAGCAGAATGAGAGATGAACTGGCTTGCATAAAATAGCTCCTATTCTGAACTTTTTCTTCAGTACAGTATGACACATGTAAGACCACATCCTATCAAAATCCTTTATATTCAGTAACATTTCTGTTTCTTCCCTACTGAGACAGATAGATTACAGCAAAAGCCATTACTGTTTTTATTAGGCCCATCTGAATAACACTGTAGAGGACACTTGGGACTGCCTTTTAATTTATGACCCAGACCGGGCTGTAAGCTTATGTGGACAAAACTGTCTCTTCCTTTAACTCTATGAATTAAATATCACCAGCACAGAGCTGCAGAGATCATGCACTACCCTTTCCTTCAATTCAGATGCAAGTTGTGGAGCAGCCTCTTGTTTGCTTGGCTTTGAAGTGTAGTTGCATATGGCCTAGAGGGCAAGATTATTTAAATGTTAATAATTTCTCCTGAAAATTTAAAGCAGCTAATATCCAGGGTGTAATTTCTTCTTTTCTGCTTCAGTGAATCGCATTTGTGTCCTTGTTGGAGAGGAACTGCCTCCTACAATGTAAGAGATGTGCCTCTACCTAGAATATGTATGGATGTAATAAAGGGAGAGTTTAAGTGTGGATTGGCTGCAGAAGGCCATGATGGAGAGGGAGCTCATGACTGATACTCTGATTTTCCCTCAGTGATTTCCGTCAGGGGTTGATGCAAGACCCTGTTGATCATTTGCTGGGAGCAATGGGATAAACGCTGGGGCACTTTGATACTGTGTTCTCAAATGTCTTCCCTAAAATTCAGGCATTCTCTTTCACTTTCTTCTGTTTGAGAAAAGCCAAAATGCAAGTCTTTCTCCAAGGCTGGCTACCTACAGAAAAAGAGAAATATGCCCACGGAGCAGTAACAGATACAGGTTTGTTCTGCAGCACCTGGGTGCAATGACACTGAGAACCCCCGCGTGAGGCCCCTGTTTTGAACATAGAAGTAAAAGGTTTCCCTTAACAAAGTTCTCCTGCCTCTAGGCCCTGTGCTCCCTGCAGCTACCCACGCTCTGCCAGGAAAAGGCAGGGCGAATGGGCAGGCATGATGTAGATCTGTGCGTGTTGCACATGTACCTTCCTCATTTAATGTGTCCTCCACTCCTTGCACAGCAGGGCTGTGGTGATTGCCTTCCCCATGGGTTTCATTTTGACCCTGTGGAGTATTCTGAATTTGCCCTTTTTATGTATTGCATTTACAGTTATGTCTTCTGTATGCACAATCCCTGCCTTATAAAGCAATGTATTTAATGGTGCCGTTGAGCGTCCTAAGGAAGGAAGCTGAAATCTGAACAGGCCACTCCTCCCATATAATTTGTGTCTTGGCAAGACTGTGATGGTAAGTTTGAATTTCTGTTAACCTGTTATGCTTATTAGATGGGTTTATAGGAGGATATAGTGTTCAGGGCTGTCGCTTCAGACCTTAACTGACAAGACTTTGCCTCTCTTTCGCTTCACAAGAGCAAGGGGAAAGAGGAGAAGGGATGCTGAAGAGATTCTCACACAGAGGTGACCAGGGGACAGCTGAGATGAAGAGATTTGTCTTTCAAATGGTATGATGCAGGTTACTATAATTTTCTCCTTTAAAATGCCTGTATTTTCTGAATGTATGCTAACAAAATTGAATGATGGGCAGAACAATTCAGTGGCTCAAGTGAAGCTGGCAGCTTTCCAAATGCTATGCTATTTGTAAGCATCCATATTAATGAAAGAAATGTGAATAATATTGCCGGATATTATGCTAACATTACAAAGTGTTCTTGGTGGTAATTAAAGAATTACGTACATGTAAATGACCTTAAAGCTGGCTTAAAATTAAGCCAGAAGTCTACAGCAGAATATCACGTTGGACTGGTGCCACTCCTAAAAGATGCTTACCCACTAACTTCCAGTCCGCAGAACTTCCCCAGCACAGTAAAAGGGTCCTTTGTGCTTAAGAAAGCACAAAGTTCTTTTCTCTTCATTTCTGATATGTTCTGCCACAGAAAAACAATTAAAGCTGTGTTTCTAGTAAGAAGGAGGAGTTGACCCCTATGGATTGATTTCTATTACCAATTTTAATCATTATTTAAACCAGCAAACAGGAAACTTCGTTTTAAATAATCAATTTTAATCTTGGTTTGCATTTTTACTTATTAGTCACCTTCCTAAAGGAATACTGGACCCTCCTTATTAGTAACAACAGGAATGTGTTGATTTTCACCTAAATACAACCAGTATGTTAAATAAAGCACCTATTTTAGCCTGATGAATATATTATATGCATTTAGGCTATATATGTATAGCCTGATATACCTTTAGTCAGATTATGATTATAAAGTAATTTAGAAAAATGGTGAAAGATACATTTACTATTTACCCTATTATGATTATGCTCTTATTTGTGTCTTGTCAAGATGCAGTTGGATGGAATTTGCAACTCAATTAAAAGCACAAACCCAACATTATAAAGTTGTTTGTTTTAGTTAAATTAAACCACCTTAAATAGCTGGTTACTTAGGGAAAACATTCATTTATTCAAATGGGTTTTAAAACTAATTGATTCATTAAACAAAGGAAGTATTGTCCGTGGTTAACAAATTGTACTAATAGTTTCTGATCATCATGTCTGTCATGATTTTAGAACTACCAGATTTCATCCTGTTACACCTCATTTATATTTATGGATTGGAAGGGGATAATAAGCTATCCAGTTTTTCAGCAGCCAAAAATTTCTCAGCTATGAATAAATTAGTCACTGAATTTAAGTAACTAAACAAACAGAAATGCAGAAAATATCATCCCTGCAGTTGCAGAAGAGGCTATAGCTTTTTAACTAGTTCAGTACCTTCACAGCTTTAGATCTAGAACTCTGTAAGTCCTGAATTACCTGGTTTACTGATTTGGCTTCAGCAGTTCACGTGTATTATAGGGATATTAATGTTTATTTAATACAAATAATTCCATAAATTATAAAAAATTTGGGTATGGATGTGAGTTGTCAGTATTTAAGTTTTAACTGTATGTACGTTTACTAATAAAAGTATATGAAATTTAAATTAGGAATCCGATTGGAATGTAGGCTTCCACTCTGTAATCTGCATGAGAGATTCATGCAAAAGGACAGAAACCGTTACCCACTGGCCAGTAGCTGTTGATACAGATTGTTACAAAGGACAAAATCCATCTTGTACCTATGCCAAAGCTGGACCATGAGATCCACCTTAAGTGAAATAATGTTAATAATCAACTCATGCTTCTAAGGTACGAGAGAATCGCCACTGGACTAATACAGGAAAAACATTATTAAGTGATGCTAAATCTGCTTGAGAGAGAGTGTCGGTACGGCATGGAGGTACAGAACTGTCCTGTTGATTCATCATGACAGTCAGGTCAGGCAGGCCGGCTCATTAACTCAGAAGTATAAAATACTGAGCTTTTCTTTGAGGCGAGAGAGAGAGAGAAGAAGGGACAGCAGAGATCTGCAGGCAGAACCCGTAGGAGCAGTCAGTTCAGGAGGGACTTGAGGACTAATGCTTACGTTTGTGAGTACCTTTCTGCCTTCAGCCTACATAGGAAGCAAGTCCACATCCAAACTCTGTGGGAGGGACACATATGTGGATGGGTCTGAGTGGTGATCGAAGCTGGAGAGCTCAGCTGCCCCAAGGCCAAAGCGCACTTTGGTTGCCTTCAGCTCGGCTTTCCTGCTGTCCTCTGCTGCTGCCGCCAATCTCTCCTGGGGCTTGCGCATGCTTGTGAGTCCTCCAGAAGTACAGGGGAGCTGAGGGCTGCACACCCACAGCCCTGTAGCAATATAACCAGTGGTGACGTCTTCCTACGGTTGAGTCGTTGATTGCCCATGGAAAACGTTACTTCATGGGTTATAGTCACTAATGCCGATAATTGGTGACACAGCTTTTGCAGGCTGTGTTCTGGCTCTTCCAGAGATGGTAGTTTTAAGGCATGCCAAATATAGGTGTGGAATGGCAACAAAATCATATAGTTCCTGTTCTCTCTCTCTCTCTCTCTCTCTCCCCTGAAAATAGCCATATGGTTTTCTTTACCAAGTAAAGTTTTTTTTTACCNAATAGCCATATGGTTTTCTTTACCAAGTAATGAGTAAGTTTTGAGAAAAAGTCCTTAAAGACAGTGTACAGGATTTCCATTTTGAAACAAACACCTTAGTTTCCAAAACCAACAGGGTCTCTTTCAGCAGGATGTTCCATAGTGTTGTGGTTTAACACCAGCTGGCAACCAAGCACCGCACAGCCACTCGCTCACTCCCTCCTCAGCGGGATGGGGGAAAGAATTGTAAGAGTAAAAGTGAGAAAATTCGTGGGCTGAGATAAAGACAGTTTAATCAGTAAAGCAAAAGCCGTGCGCACAAGCAAAGCAAAACAAGGAATTCATTCACTACTTCCCATGGGCAGGCAGGTGTTCAGCCATCTCCAGGGAAGCAGGGCTCCATCACGCATAACAGTTGCTTGGGAAGACAAACGCCATCACTCTGAATGTCTCCCCCATTCCTTCTTCTTCCCCCAGCTTTATATGCCGAGCATGACATCATATGGTATGCAATATCCCTTTGGTCAGTTGGGGCCAGCTGTCCTGCTGTGTCTCTGCCCAGCTTCTTGCACACCCCCATAACACCCACCGCTGGTGGGGTGGTGTGAGGAGCAGAAAAGGCCTTGACTCTGTGTAAGCACTGTTCAGCAATAACAAAAACATCCCTGTATCATCAACACTGTTTCCAGCATAAATCCAAAACACAACCCCAGACCAGTTACCGTGTAACTCTATCCCAGCTAAAACCAGCACATTATAGATAAGGGTCTGCTACAGATGGGGGCCTCTCCTCCAGGCCGGAAAAGCGTAAGTCTGTCTGAAGAACTGAGGCAGTCAAGGCAGAGTCTGTGGTGCTTTTCTTATTACTTTTACAAACAGTCCATTCTTTGAAGGAATTTTTAAGGCCTTAAACTAAGCTGTCCCTTAGTTAGGAAATGTTTAGCGGATTTTAACCGAAAACTTTGTGTCTGAGGCAATGATAGAGAAAGAAAATGAATGCAGCTTGAAAGGATGATGTTGTTTCCTGAATTTAAGCCCTGGACCATCATTGCTGTGGTGTTAAGGACAACTGGACCTTGAAAATTGCAGTTTTGGGTGGTGCTTTAGGCACCTCCATGTAGCTGGGGGGAGAAAGGCAGAGGGCTCTGTCACATGTGAGAAGCTACACCCTGAAGACACAGCACGGCAAAGGAAGATACTCGGGTCACAGCCCTGGGGCTCCTTTGGCTTTCACATTCAGATTTGATATTGATTAGGGATGGGACAAATGGATGGATAGAATAAAGTTGTTTATGACTGACTCAGAGATTACACATTTCTCACAGAAATGTACCTTGTTCCTGTCATTAATTTAGAAGTCTGTGAAGTCTAGAATTGTTTTGGGGAGCTTCTTTGTTGCTTCCAGGAAACAGAAATGGGTTAAAAGTATTTTGAAGCGTGTGTTGAGAGGTAAAAGCATTTCAGACCACAGAAGGGCAGTTCCCTACTGTACACCCATGTTCACATCCATATAGGCAGCACAAGAATAGGATGAGACTATTGACTATCTTGTTTCCAGACTTCAGCACTTAGCTCAATCCTACAGCTTTGGAGCTGTCTGTGAGGATTAACAAGGGCCATGGTATTGATGGATTGCATCTGATGCACTGCAAAGGGGATTACTTGTAGTTCTTTCTCACAATAGTGATCCTACAAGATACTGAGGGGTCCACAGAAGCAGCAGGAAGCCTGAATTCCAAGAAAGATAAATTTCCTTTTAATTCACTGGATCACAAAAATCTCATAACCACTCAGTGTACCAAGGTGTTGCGATGTTGGAGGGCTGAGACACAGGAGCAAGAGTTGAATGGTAAAACCATTTTGGTACTTTATTTAATAAGTGATCGGGGAGGGGGGGGCAAGAAAAAAAAGTAAGCCTAACAGAAAAAAAAAAACGAAGCATGAGAGGTCTGGAAGAAGACCAAGAATCAAAAAAAAACTTAGGGGACTAGGCTGGAAGAAGGAGATTGGCTCTTCAGGTAAATCTAAGCCAACAAAACTTAAGCATGTGCTTTCTTGTACTGACAGGTGATTCAGTGAGACTAGCTGAATTCATCAAGGGGACCCACAAGCTAGTACGCTTTGCTGGACAAGGACTGTATTTTTATGTGATTTAAAAAACAACATAATTTTTGTACAAATTGAGGCAGAGCCACATATTGCATACTGCATTATTCATTCTATTTTGCATGGAAAACAATTGCTTCACAATCCTAAAATGTCTATTAAATCATCCAGATATTTTTGTTAAATTTCTGCACCTTTTTCATTATTTTGTCTGAGCCAAAGAAATTATTTTTAAATATTGTTCTTCTTTTACATCACTTGTTTTGATTTTAATGTGCTAAACAACTCAAATTTAGTCTAACCCAGAGACCATTCATTACACATTTATGAGGTAAAATAGATGCAAAACAGCAAATGATGATTTATGGCAAAATATTAAAATAATGTAGTTTTTGGCATAGGCCCCCCATAATGAATACTAGTGTCACAAAATATCCTTAAACCTGGTCATGCATATTCTGCTTTGTATTTAATATTTGTGTCTCAGAAGGCTGGAAGGGACTTTGTGGACCTTTTCAATAGGACACTGAATAGATGAAGCACTTGTTAGATCAAATATATGTACCAAACTGAGGATGAATGATGCTGAATATACCACTCTCTATGGGGATAGAAAAGAAAATGAGAAATTTCACAGGGGCAGAGCCTGCTCAGGAGAAGCTCGTCAGCCCTTCCCTGACTGAAGGGAATAATTCAGGTGTAGACACTGCTAAAACTATAGGCAGAATTAGCAAAATCCAGGGTAAAGTAGTAAAGTAAGATAACGACAGCCAAAAGAAAATGTCAAAGTTAATATGAATGTGAAAAGGTGCTGTGCCCCCATGCCCATCTCTTGGAACAACAACTGGTCTCCACAGCAGCTCTTCTGATATCTGTATTGGCAAAGTCTTTCCTTTTCTCCTCTACACACACTGCAAGTAGAAGTGAAGAAAAAGGAGGTCATCTCTTGGCTTCTGGCTCCACTTCCCTGAATGGTATCTTTTGTCTAGTGGGAGTTGTGCCAGCATAGCAGAACTGCTGGGGAACACAACTGGTTCCACATTCCTCCCTGGAAGCAAATCTTTGTTGTGTGGTCTTGGCCTAGGACATTGGTTTTTGTCATCTCAGCATGCTGCGCAAAAATAAGGCATTCATCCCAAATGCCTTACTCAGGCTTGAAGGCAGCTGGTATCCTAAAATATAAGCCTTTGTTATTCCCATAAACTCTCTTCTAAGAAAATGGGCTGCTATTCCTGAATTAGAACCTGCATCAGAAGCTCTAGTGATTTACACTTCTGTCAGGCCTCTCATCCAGAAGGAGTGTTCATAGGCTGTTGCATTAGCTGATTTACCTCTTTCAGGCCAAACACTGAATTTTTAGAACAAGGCTTCTATTGACTGTCAGATAGATTTTTGGCCAATGTTGACACTGTGAGCTGGGCCCTTCAATGTTCATTCAGAGAACTACAGAAGAAGACATCCATATGACTCAACCTACAGATCATTTGTCCACCACTTAAATACAGCTCTGGCTGCAGGACAGTATGTCAGCTGCTTAAGACCAACAGCGTCCACTGTTTCTGCCAAGGGGAAACCGGTACAGGATATATGTGAACCTGCAAAGTGAGTATGGGTGGGGATGATAAAGCTGCCTGCACTGAACTGAACCAAACTGAAACACCAGGGCTGCCCCTGTCTTCTCGCGGACAGCAGCACCTTCTCAGGTTTAGGAATGGCGTGCATAAGACCAGGGGTCCCATAAACTGTGAAATCAGGGGAATAATAGACTGAATGAAATGACTGTTAGAATGCACATAGAGAACTCAAAATCACTTTTGAAGTATCTTACTGCTGACCTCAAGAAAAAAAAAGTGTGCAGGGAATGAAATGTTTTGGGACAGAGACTGGTCTTGGTAGCTGGGAACCACGGAAGCGGAGCTTCCAGGAGAGCAGCACTCTGCTGCTGATCATCACCTGTGCTGGCTCTCCAGCATTCATAAAAGGAAGGGAAAATGTCTTCATTAATGTGACGTTAGGTCTTCAATTGTATAAGGTCACACCATTGCTAAAGAAGCATACATCTTTCTGCTAGGGAAAGTAAAAATTAAAGGGGATGTTTATCTGCTCTGAGTAATATTCCCCAAAGGCACTGTTTTAAAAATGGTAGGAAAAGTTCAAATCTGCATATTCACTGAATACTTTCTTGCACTCAGGTCTTTCCTCCTCGGGTGTATGGTAGGTGGAAAGGTTATGATGATCTCTAATACAGTGCTCAGATGTAAAATATCAATCATGCTGGTCACAATAGTGCTTAGAGCAAATAGACAAGTTAGTTAGATCAGTATCTACCTGGTCTGCATTGTAGGACACAATTAAAAAGTAAAACACCACAGGTACATAATGTAGACACAGGTTTAAAACAGTGAAAAATGCCACCGTCACCCTTCCCCCTGTTAAGACCTGACACTTTCTGTGGTGCTTAATGTCCCACTAACCCTCACGTCCACATCCGTCACGAGGGGGAGTCCTCTGCAGAGAGCAGTGGCTGCCTACCGCAGCTTTGAGAAGAGTCAAGCTAACAGAAAAGTAGAGGCTCATCACTCTGCAAAGGAGATAGACGCTATCTGAGAAGCTAGCTTATGTAAAGGGCATTTCTTACAGGCATCTTTGCTGTCATCATTGATATCACCGGACTGGACTGACAACAGCTCAAGGCAAGTGTAGGTGGAAGACAAACAATGCATCTGCCTCAAAGCACATTAGTTAATAAAGCTTTTGTTACACCTTGATTCATTGTCTAGTTGGGAGTCAAGACTAGTTATTAAACATTTCAGAGAGAGAAAGGATTGCTATGACAACAAAGTATGAATAATTCATCTGAAGGGGAGAGGGGACATGCAATAATAGAACCATTGCTAAAATTCCTCTTAAAGGATTTGTGTGCATCAAAAGCAATAATAAAAAGGAAGAGTTTCAATCTATGCTATCTCGCTAAATGCAGCTAAAAAACATCTGTCATCGTTGGTGGCTTGCACAATACAAGCTAGAGTACAAAATCTGCAGCTTCTTGCTTCTTATAAATAGAAAGAAGGGGCACAAGAAAACAATCAGGAAGCCTCTCTGAACATTGAAGTTTTGGATGTCTGGACTAGGTTAAAATTTTGGATTTTTTTTTTTCTGTCATAAATGTTGAGCCATGGAAGTCAGTGACGTGACCAGAAATACAGTAAAATACTATAAAACAGTCTTCTTTAGATTGAGATCTGTTTCTCTGGGAAGTTTCTAGTCTCTTTCAGAAGAATTTAAAGAAAGTGGGGAAAAAATGTAAGTTTAATGCAAGAATGAAAGTGGGCTCATCATCTTCATCTCTTTATCGTATGTATCATTCCAATCCTTCTTACCAAGAAAGCTTTTGCCTTGCATTTTGTTTGATTCTCTTTAACACACAGTATGTTCATTTTTAACAAAGCATGGCAAATCTTACTAAACGTATTTAATTTTTTTTTAAATTTGGTTTACCTTTTCTTTCAAATAAAGATAGCAATCCACAAAGGAATTAAATAGCCCAAAAGCTACCCTAAATTAATCTACAAAAGACAGCAGCAACGGAAAGTGTTCTGGCCTGCTTTTCTCCCTCTGGATCTGAAGGAGCAGCTATTTTAGACAGCCAGTTCAGACTTTGGTCTCTCTTCCAGCACCACACCAAGGTGTGTAACCTGGTTTTACTCTATTCACACACAAGGCAACCTGAATGACATCACGATGCTGTAAAAACCATTTTGACTGTAAAAGTAAAGGAAGATCATCCGCTGTTTTAAAGACAGTAGCATAGGAAGGAGATTGGAAAAGGGAAAAAAGAAAAAAACCCAAGCAGAAAAAACCTAGGATTTTTTTCCCCAGTAGAAACTAGGTCTGAAATTTTAAATTATAAGCTTCCTCCATGTCTCTGACTAAATGAACAAATAAATAATTTAAAATAGAGCATTATAGATTGGAGACTTTAAAATTGCATTTGTATAACTTAAAGTGGATTTGAGTGATAACACAAATGGGTGATAAGTTTAATAAAGTTTGATATCTGGTAATGTTTTGAGAAAATTAATTAAGGCAGCCATTCTGCTGCAGTATAAAAACCAGTTACTGTGGCTGCATTGCTGTGTTATTATATTCAATAAAAATGTCCTTAGGATTTTTAGCATGTGAATTAAGCACACACTTCTAGCAGCTAAACAGACGAGAAAGAAAGTCAGAACTCCTTTATTTGCTAAATAATCCAGGAACTGAAATAGATATACATAATGGGCCTGAAAAATCAACTTTGTAGAAAGTTTCTAAGTTCATATTCATGATTCCTGACAGATCACTGCTTCTTTTTTTTTTTTCTCCCCAGTGTGAATTTTCCTAGAAGCTAACGTGAGTCACTCCGAAGAAGCTCTCAGATTCAAAATATTAGTCTTTAAAAGTTAGATGTGGACTTACTGCAGCAGTGAATTCCAGAAGTAAGTTATACTCTGCCTACTTCAACGTGGCTTTTTATGTGCTTTGTGTTCACTATGTTTTCCTTTCAGTCTTTTTCCCCTTTTATTTTGAAACAAGTTTAAAAAACACTCCTCTTTTAACTTTTCCACCCATTAATTGCTTCTTGCCTTCTCCTCTTCCTTGCACAGCAGCTTTTATATGCTCTCTAATGATGGATTAATCAGATGAAGCAAGGTTTCACTGAAAAAGCAAGCAAAGAAAAGCTAATTGGTCTTTTCCATTTGCATGGCAAACCTGCCTGAGACCAGAAGTCAGCTGATGCTGGAGTGTCTGCCTGCACCTGCAGTTGCAGTAGGGGTGTGAAGTAAAGTATATCACATTGAGAGGAGGGAACGTAACAGGGTTACCTGGCCAGAGAATTTAGCTCCAGTTGGCTGTGGAGTTCATGAGGCTTCATTTGAGTTATGCGAGACTCAGGAATTCTTCACGTAACAAGATCAGTGTGTGGGATGTAATTTCTTCACTTTTTTGTGGGGCCTCAGAAAAAGGTAAGATGTTATTACAGAAAGCAAGAGCATTTTTGCAGCAGCCAATGCAAGACAGAAGTCCTATCTGTGCATGGACTGAGTCACTGCATGGTTCAGTCCCCCTGGGATGGAGTTGTAAATTACAATTAGACAATCCATGGGCTTCAACAGGTGAACTTGGTTAGGCAGATTTTACAGGTACTAGTAGAAACATGAAATGGGATCTCCTCTTTTCATTGCTTTACCTGTGTGGTCTCAATGAGGGATGTGCTGCCTGGCCCAGTTACAATCACCTTCCAGAATCCAGCATTCCACGATCTCCAAAATGCCAGTTACCTCTATGGATACCTCTGTAATTGCACATCTATAATTCCTAGTTTCTGTTGGGAACAGAAATGCAAGTGTCAAAATATCAAGAAGAAAGCTCACTCTAGGTCTGTTCCTAGGCACAGGGAAGGTGTAAAACTCAGATTTCAATAAGCTGTGAAGGAAAACAACTTATTTACAAAATGACCAGAAAGATGGAAATGTGAAATTACACAAGCCATGCTGACCTAATGATATTTCCAGATCAGTCTTGCTGTCAAAATATTTAGATAGTTCAGGGCAGCACTTGAACGTCATCTGTGAATTTGAAGCCAATATGAAATCTGCCTGGTTTATTCACTGTTGCTCTGGAATTGCTGTTGATCTATAGGTTTATTACTTTTTGTGGGAAGAAATCAGAAAAAAAATGTGTCAATTCCCATTTTGATGTGTTAACTCTAAATGATGTCAGTCAACGTTGCCAGTAATGCCATGTAATGTTGTAGAAGCCTTCTAAAACGTCCCCTGAAACTTGTATCTTGAGTAGCACAATAATGAAAGAAGTGTCATCTGTCTCTTCTTTTCTTCATATGCCCTTAAATACAGAGCAATCTTCCCGCCTGTTGTGAAGTAGCTGCCATTGGTTTTATTGCAAATATGGAATGTTACATTTGCTCACAGTACGTTTTTCAGTTCATTTTGTTTCTCTCTCTTATTGGGGAGTTTGGCCAGGTTTGTCAAAAATAAATACCTCAAATTAGGCTTAAGTTTGCATAGATCTGAACACCCAGCAGCTTCTATTAATGACAGTTAGGGTAAGAGCATTCGTGACTTTATTAATCACTCAGTAATTTGGGTCAATTTTGTGTAGGAATGGAGGTCTACACATGTATTTATTTATTTATCTGTCTCTCTTAAGTGCCATTTAGAATTCTTATTTCTATTCACTGGTTGTTGGTTGGTTTGGGTATTTTTTGGCATCAGAAGCGAGTAAGCTGCAAACTGAAGGGGAAGGAAAAAAGTTTTTCTAACTATGGAAGAGAAAGCAACAAAATGAAAATAAGTGCAGTGAGCCCTGTTAAAGGGGTGGTAGAAAATCAGAAGGGTTATGCAGTTCATGAACGTAAGGTAAGAAAAGGATTAAAATAGGGAATGAGAGCTCAAAATCATGCACTGACCAGAGAGGACCATAAGCAAATACACCTCCCAAATATTAATTAGTGAATGCTCAGTGAATGTAAGGATCAGTTTTTCTGTGAATAGTTGTTCACGTTTGTTTGTGGATTCAAATTTAACGGTTTTCTTTGCAAGCCATTTGTGTCTACCTTTCACAATCGTTTGAGTTCTTGAGGTCTTCTGTTACTGTGTAAGGCAAATGCCAAGCTGAAGTGCACAAACATTTACCGAGAGAATACTTCACGTAGTGTAAAATTTCCTATTTAGATTTTGTGCCGGGATGAAGAATTACATAAATCATCCAGAAACAAAGAGATTGAGTTGTGTAGCAAAGCACCAGAGCATGAACTGTGAATGGGGAATCAGTGGAACAAATTCTTTGCAAATGATGTGTAGACCAGGACCAAATTTGCTGATGGCATTCCCATATAATCTCCAACTATTCAACTTGAGGATTTTATAGTCTGGGTGAGGACAGTTTCCCAGAGAACAGAATGCATGTACATGCTTGGAAATACTTTTATTTATCTATTTATTTGTTCATGTCTGCAAATGTACAGGATGACATTCTACTGAAGTGTCCTAATGAAACAGGTTACCCAGAGCAGTTGTCTCCATCCTTGGACATATTCAAAATCTGACTGGATATTGTCCTGGGCAATCTGCTTTAGCTGACCTTCTTTGAGCAGGAATGTTGGACGAGATGACTTTCAACATCAGCACTGTTATCTGTTCTTCAGATCCTCCATTTATTCCCATGTTTAACTTAATCATGTCAGATGCTTTGCTGATGAAGATCTGTGCATCTCAGATCAAATCTGGTGGAGCCATTGCACTTTTACACCAGAGAAGAATTGTTGGCATGAATGGAAACCTCTGGGAACAAAGCCTGTGGCAACTGATCCAGCAGTCCCCATCATTTTGGGTAGTTCCAGCTGTGAGCCTCTCACTACACGTGCTGCCATTTTAAACTGGTGGTTTAAATTGCACAGGTACAACACTAGTGACCCAGCATGGATAGTAATGGTGGACCACCACCAGTTTTGTGTCTCACATTCTCCTGCTGGGAGAGGAGGATGATAGGAGATTTAGCAAACTCTCTTTAGTCGAAATCCATGTAAGTGCCCAAATGAGACTGAATTCTCCCTATAGCACACAGCCACTTGAAATACACTTTACTTCAGGATATACAACTCAACCTAACCTTTCTAGTCATTTATTATAAGCACAAGCTGAGTTCTTGCTATTTTAATTATTGTTTTTCCAGAAATGTCCTAAGTCATTTTGCCATTTGTCCGCTTAAAAAAAAAGCCATAACCAGAAAGGGGAAATCAGACTAAATGGTGGATTAGTCTTTTTTAAAAAACACATTCATCATGGCCATTCTTGTTCATTTTTAAATTGTGTTGCTATGTCATGCTTAACAAAGCATGCTGCAAGCTAATAAAGGAATACAAAAGAGCTACTTGAGATGGTTGATCCTTAAAAAAAAAAGGCAAGATATTTAAAGAGGGGAAAGAAAAAGAATTAGCTTTTTAATATCCTTCTTGCATTATGCTACGTGCATCTATCAACAGATGAGAAAGGCAACTTAAATCTCAGCAAGTAGAAGCAAAGACATAGATGTCCAACTGTGATTTTAATTCAGTGTATAAATATCTCAGACAAAAAAAAAAGAGGACTCTAGAGGTTATTTAGAGGTACCAAGTTATTGGTAATGTATTCAACAGTTAGCATTGTAGGAAATGATTAGATGGTAAACCAAAGGAAAGTCAATGGAGAGAAGCAAAACTATTTTGTTATACCAAACCATGATAGCGGTGTTCATGATCTAATTGCTGGTCAGGATCTGTTTTCAAAGATAAGGCTGTTATGACTGGAATGCCAGACATGATTAAATGCTGTGCCATGACATAATTTAATCTACTGATTTATACAGGTCTGACAAAGGGCTTGATGAACTAAGCATGTAGGAGAAGAAGGATGGGAACTGTGGCCTAAATGGTTATGTGAGTTACTACTTTCCTCTTCCTTCCCAACCAGAATTTTTGTGGCTTCATTTTTTATATTAGGATTCAGACTCGGTGTCAGATGCTAGTAACAAAAAAACACAGGGAATTATGGAGTCATAGTAGTACTCTGCTAAAGATTGTATCTTCTCAATGTGTAATTAAATTGACTTCATTTCTGAGTGCCTCTTGTAAGCTAGATGTTAAAAACTCTGTGAAAATAAGAATATTGGAAAAGTACCATTATGGCCAATATCTCTTCTAGTAAAAAGCCTAGAGCCAGGGTCCGGGGATCTCAGACAGCCCTTGATACCAGACATCAGCTGGAGATTAAATTTCTAACTCATCTGCTGCCATGGATTCTGGGTTGTCATTATTCAACTTCTTGTTGCAAAGAACCTTTAAGACACCTTGAGTAAGAAATGTGGTATAAAACCAAAGCTTGCTTTTCTCTGCTAAGATATCATGAGATTTGCAAGGTGGAAGGAGGTGTATTTTAGGTCTGTCGCCAGTGCAGACAGCTTGGTGGAAATTCAGGACACTGAAGACAGTCAGGTTATACTAAGACTCCTCTATATGTCCCCAGAGAAGTTAAGACATGTATACCAGAAAGGTCTTTAGAGATAGAAGCAGCTTGTAAGGTGAGAGCTTTGATCTCGGGAGGGGGTAGGGGTGGTTGGGGTTTAATGATTTGGACATTGTTCATGATAATAGCTATGAGCACTCTAAAGAGGGGAGCACATTTCTGTAGTTATTTAAAGGATTGTTTCCTTCTGCCATTTGTTTTAATTTCAACCTACAAAATCACAAGCCATTTTGGACATAGTAATGGACATTAATCCAAGCAAGCGGCTTAGAAGATGAGATTATCTACTTAAAAGCCAGTAACAGAGAAAATAAGCAATAGAAAGTTTGGGGGTTTTATATTTTTTTTTTACTTCAAAGAATATGAAAATCTTTTAACATGGTTAAAGAGGGTGCCCACACTAGAGAAGCCACAAAGCAGGAAAAAAATAAAGCACTAAGAACTAGCTGTATTTCAATGGAAGGGACTGAAGAGAGCCACAATGATGAAAAATTATATGACCAGCTTTTTCAGAGCAGCTTCCCATTTCTAAAGCAGGAAATTATGTGAAGATTAATAGTACCTTCCAAGCCGATCTTCAAGAAAGCTCACAGCAAGTCAGCAGTGATGGGAGCTATTCTTAGCTCATGTCTTGGTTAAATGTGATTGTTGAGGAGTGTGCAAAGAGGCAAAGCTCTCACTCCACTTCCTAGTGATGGGGCACCGCTCTTTCCATAGGCACAGTTTAGAAATATCCTTAGAGAGGTGAAACATCTGAGTGAGCATGAAACCATGCTGCCCTGACACAGCCCCAGTCTGCATTGTTGTTATTCATTTTAAGGATCTATCCAGCATCTTCTATGGGAAACTACAGGAAAGAGCAGTTTCATGCTCGTAAATGAGATGCCAGCAAAACTTTGTAGCATGAGCTAAGTCTTGTCTGTGTTTCTTACCTGTAAAGTCTTGCCAATATAATTTCAAACTCCTGAAATGGAAAGACCTAAGCTCAAAATAGTCTTCTTATTTGTACATAACCATTTTTAATTATATCCAGTTCGTTTTGTACATGCATATATGGCAGTGGTCATTAAGAAATCATCATCTCTCCACCCTTGCCACACAGTGATGTTAGAAATAGCGCAGCAATCCTCTGAACTATAAGTGGCAGGCTGTTGCAGGTTAGTATAGAAATGTTACTTTTTGAAATGGTAGCTATTGTAGGGTGTCTGTGCACGTGTGTGCGTGCACATACATACACACGAATGTTCATGTGGTCATAATAACCACATAGCTTCCCCTATAAGAATCATACAGGAACACTACAGGTGCGAGGGGGTGCTGCTTCTGCTCAGAGTTCCAGCTCTGGCGAGCTGCGAGGACTATGTTTATGGTACACAAATTTCCTTTCTGAGACAAGGGAGAGAATATAAATTAGCAAAACCCACATTCCAAGTATAAGTCAAATTTTTACTGGCTGACTGTGTCATTTGGTCACTGTCTACAAAAGGAGATGCACAGTAGACACCCAGTAATTACGGAGTATCTTCTTAAGTACCAGTTGCAGTTATAGTATTAGAAACAATTTGCACAGCTGTAGGGAGGGAACACCTTGCAATTCAAAAAACATATTTTGTTTATAGACAGCCATGTGTGAAAGGAGCCTTAAGTTAAGTTTTAACCAACTCGGAAGGTTTTGAGCAGATTATGGCAGTGAAAATGCAATGAATGACAAATGCTTAGAGCCAGTCACTGGGACAGCTCTCCAATGAGTTCATTCAAGAACCTACTTAAAAATTTATGGCACAATTAAAAGAAAATATCCCTACAACAGCAACAAAACCCCAGCCCTCAAAATAGCTCTGGAAAGGTTCACAATCCAAGAAGGAAGTAAAAAATCTTTTAACAAAGAGGTTATTGTGGAACATCTGCGCTATACCTTTTTGAGAGACTTTTTGTGAGACTGATTGGAAAAAGGCAGTTTGAGATAAATGAGGAATATTTGTTCAGGGGAAATGAAGAGAGGAAAAGCAAATGCTGACAGGTTTTTCTTTGCAAAAGGGAAAATTTCAAGGTGACTTAGAGAAACATTCAAAATGATAAAGGACTTGGTTAAAGCTGACAAAGATAAACAATATACACCAATGAGGAGTTCAAAACAAGGCTTTATAATGGCCTCTGAATGGATTTTGTGTTATTTGGGCTTCAGATGGGGAAATGTAGGGTGGCTTGACAGCAGGAGTGCCTATCAGTAATTAATTTCTAGGTTTAAAGGTGCAACCTCCCCAGAAAAACCTTTGCTGTTTTTAATGAAAACAGCTGTAGCTTAGAACACTGATGAAGGAAGAAAGGTTTTTCATTTATTTATTTAAATGATGGCTTTGGACAGAAAAATTAAACACAGTAGGTAGAAAGATCCTGCACAGATGTGAATTGATCTTGTGTGTGTCTGTGCTGATTGAGAAATGGGCAAACTGGCTGGGATTAAATAGAAAAAAGTACCTCTCCATAATGTTCATGGGAAATCTGAAAAGATTCTTTTATTAAAGAGCCTGAAATATTTTTTACTTTGGCACAATTTTGTACTTTTGTCTTCCAGATAGGACAAAATTTTCAGTGCTGAAAATATGATTTATTGTTACCACGCAATCCTCTTGAAGCAGTTTTTGGACAGAACTAGGAAGATCCAAAGTTTGTTGGGAAACTCAAGCCTTTGGGATACTGCTACACTTGAAGATTGCTATAGCAGCTTTTGGCTGCTTTATAGATGTTTAGAAGACTGATTACCTTTATTCTAAAGAGCTGAAAAAGGGATGCATAGAATTTTTGTGACTTGCCCAAAACACAGCAGACTACAAGCAGGAAGTCTGTTTCACCAAACGTTCAGTTTAAAACACGAAACTCTGACGTGGACCCAGCCTTGCAGTAAGGAAGTCACTCTAAAAGAGACAGGATTTCCTGTCTGTATTGGTTTAAGGAAGGATGGAAAAATCTGGAGCAGGCATAAGGAGCAAATTGTCTGCGTAAATGTTCTTGGCATGTTTATACTGCTAATGAAAGCACATTTGTGGTCTCTACAAGCATCCTTGGTAAGAACAGTAGTAAAGATAAAGGGCTTGTTACCACTCTGGCTGTTACCTACAACCTTGTGGGAAGAGGGTTGTTGCGTACTTGCTAGTAGGAGGTGACATGTATGACATCCATCCTTGATGACAGTTATCCCCAACTATCCTCAAGACATGTTACAGTCCTCCTTAAGTTTACTTTCCTGATATGCCAATGGGCTGAGTTGGAAGCACAATGATTGTGCCTGTATTACCAAATATTGTTACCCAACAGGAGCAGGTTCCGAAAGGCAAATGGTTGATGCTGTGACCTCTGCACAACACACATTTTCAGAGGTGTGGCAAGGGGGGAGGATCATTTTGTAGTAGCTCTAGTCTGGTCCCATGAACTGAATGCTGATCAGCAGCTGGAACACATTTCATGAGTTCCCAGAGCATGTCTCCTGATGTAGTTTCCTCTGCAGGGGATTCAGTTTGTGCACACCAGGACAGCTCCGCAACGTGAAGCAAAACATACTAAGTAGGAGTGGTCTGAATTTTCACTTCAGAAGTGCACCTTGCTCCAAACTAAAACACTAGTGTAGATGCTCCAGAAGTCACTCAGGACTGCAGCTTTAGAGTGTGAACTCCTGGGTCCTGTTTCTTAGACACTATAAGTCATTATACAGGATTTATAGTATTTTATACAGAGAGCAACAATTTGTCCATAATGACTAAAGACCCCTGACAACAGGGTCCAGTATATATCCCTGGGATATATAGTTAACTGGGATTTCTGCGTAGTGCTGAGGACCGTGAGGTCATCATTCAGCCTGATTTGGGTGCCCTGGCGTGTAGGAGGGAAAGGGTCCACATGTGTGACATCTTAGTGGAGTAGGACAAAATAGACTTTAACTTGTACCTCTCCTGCTTTAATTAATTAATTCTGTAGGGATTATAACTACAAAGTACAGTATGGGACAGAGCTTTATGTTGGAAATTCTCTGCTATGCAGAGCTCTGCCTGTTCAAAAGTTAGCCAGTAAAGCACAGTAACTGAATACATCATATTTATCTGGAAAGTAACTATAGCTAGGTTTTAGACTGCTTTTCCGTACTGTTGAAGTTGTCAGGTCTCCACAGAGCACTTGTCACGTCAAGCATTGCAACGGTGGATTGAGGATGGAGGGCTGCTAACTGCATTGAGGTGCAATCTGAGAAGCAGCTAAACAAGCTTCAGTGCTTGTAGCACTTTCTGTTCCACATAGAAAAGTTAGATGGAGTAAAATAGCACTATGGATTTGAAACTGCCATCCTTGAGCTGAAAAGCAAAGGAAAACTGAATCAAAATCTCACCTTTTCTGATTATGGCTGCACATGCCATTTTGCACCAGAAAATGTGTTTGCTACCTGGGGCTTGACTCCTCTTCCCACAGCAAAACCCTTGACCCCTCCTGAGCCTTATGGAGAGCTAGACCCAAGAGACTAGCCTGCAGGTGGGACTCCTGGTTTCTAGCTCTTGACTATATAATGGTGAGTGATCCCCTAAGAATTCCTGCTCCATCCCTACTTCCTAGGGCCTCCTGTTCGGTTGTGACTATGAGCATCCGAGCCATGGATGCTGGCAGAGCTCTTTTTCTACCAAAAAATCTCAAAATTCAACGTTTTTGTAGTTGTGTATTTGTAGCTAAATAAACTTCCTTGTTGTTGTTCAGATTTTCTCTCTGCAAGACTTTCAGAAACATGCTTTTTGCTGCAGATGGACTCATCCTTTTTTCCCTGTTTAAAATTTCCCCATGCATAGATCAGGTGGTCAAGCTCCCATGTCTCTTCCTCACTATGAAGGCAGCCACCATCCTTGACTACTGACCTTCTGAGGTGAGTAGCAAGGCAGGATTACATCTCAGCCGTGTACCTTGTTTGTTTTTCTCATACCAGCTGCACACTAATAATTTATGATTTTTCCATGATTATCTGAAATATTTTACCATATAGAAAGTACAGTCCTGCTATACAATCCCACTGAATTTGATCCCACTGAACCCTCCCTTCATCCCTTTACTCCTTACTGAAGATTCTGTGGAGTCAGATGGACCGCCTTATGGCCGATTGCAGGGATTCCCCATTTGTTTTCTATTGATGACTCATTATCAGATTTGCTCACTTAATGAGTATAGGGATTATTTTTCTAAATGGGAATTCAGCCTGGGCCCTGCAAGTCAAGCTGTGTTCCCTTCTGCTTCTCCTATTATCACCACCAATAAAGAATCTGCAGCCGGGGACTCAGCTGACAACTTTGTCAATGATGCATGAAGCAGTCTAGACTCTAGGTGCTCTTCCACAGCTGCAGTAGAGCTGCAGCATGAACTGAAGCTGGAGCTCCTGATTTTCATCACTGAAACAAACAGATGGGACAGGGTAACTACACAGAAGCCAAAATATTGAAACTATTTAAAGTACCTTTTTGATGAGTTTGATTTCTAAATGGTCACCACCTGACTATTTTCTTGCTCTATGTATCAAGTGTCGTAAAAGGCATCTCCTGCAACAGCTTTTCACTCTCTCCTGTCTTTTTTCCACTTTGCAGTTGCAGTGAACATAATTTTGGGCCTCTCCATTCTGTGGCCAGCAGGACTAGGGAAGTGATTATCCCCCCTCTACTCAGCATGGTAAGGCTGCATCTTAAATAGTGGTTGGGCCCCTCACTACAAGAAAAACATTGAGGTGCTGGAGCATGTCCAAAGAACAGCAACAAAGTTGGTGAAGGGTGTAGAGAACAATTCTTATAAGGAGCGGCTGAGGGAACTGAGGTTGTTTAGCCAGGAGAAAAGGAAGCTCAGGGGAGACCTTATTGCTCTCTACAACTACCTGAAAGGAGGCTGTAGTAAGGTGGGGGTCGGTCTCTTCTCACAAGTAACAAGCAATAGGACAAGACAAGATGGACTCAAGTTGCGCCAGGGGAGGTTTAGACTGGATATTAGGAAAAATTTCCTCTCCGAAAGGGTTGTCAAGCATTGGAACAGGCTGCCCAGGGAAGTGGTTGAGTCAACACCCTTGGACGTATTTAAAAGACGTGTGGATGTGGCACTTAGGGACGTGGTTTAGAGATGGACTTACGGTTGAACTTGATAATCTTAAAGGTCTTTTCCAACCTAAATAATTCTATGATTCTATGATGCTCATTCCTCCATCTGCATACCAATCACTGCTCTTCTCTCAAGGTTTCCAGAACTTCAGCAAAGATGTTTTCTTAAATCTAAAAGTATGAGCATTTCCACTGGTCTCTGATGTTCTTTGAGACTAGTTTTGAGATAATTTTTCCTTTACCAAAGAAAAAAATATTGTGAAATATTATCCAGTTGCTTAATTTCTTACTTAAATTTGATGTCATTTTGCTCAGTAAACTGGAAGATGAAATCTTTGTTTTATGAAAAAAGGTCAAACCTTAGCTGTCAGAGATGATCCATTATGCAGTTGCTATGACTAAGACCAGCTTGAGAAACAGTACTAGAATACCAAGGGGACTTGGAAGTTCATGTGAATGGACATAAGATTTTTAGGTTTTTGCTTCTAAATTGCCACTCAGATAGTAAGAGACTGGGAAGCTACCTGATGGTTAATGTGAAAGTACCTCCTGGTTCTCATCTTAATCTTAATAAAAAATCATGCATCACCATAAAGAAAACCCTAAACCAACAAACCCTGCATCACAATCAGTACCAACTGCCACACAAGGAGATGGTACACAGACAAAAAAAAAGAACAACAAATTAGAAAGTAAACTACATTATTTTTTTGTTGCAGTCAGAAGTGAAGGGGTTTGGAAAAAATTGACTTATCCTGGAGCTTTGTTCTCATGGTCCATTCAACTTTTGTAAAACAAGAAATTAACAAGCATTATTCAGAAAGTGTTATGGAGGGAACATTTAAATTTCCTGTGGACTGGAATACATGGGAAAAGGCAGTCCAAAGCCTGTGGGAAACTTGCCCCTTCTGGCTGCACTTTATACTTAAGGAAATCAACAAGACTTTGTAGTTCACTACTTTGCAGTGAGGGCACAACATAGAGGTAGCACCACTCCTGGCACCACGGATTCAGTACTAAGGACTCTGGTGTACCTCTTGGTAAGGAACATGTCAGCATAAAGAGTGGGGTTTTTTTTCTGACCTGGCCTTATCCAGAGCAACAGGTTATTCACCCAGGACTTCTCAGAGGACTCATCTCCGTTTTCCCTTTTCTTTCCATCTCTGGGGTGTATGATGGGCTCTCTCACTTTTCTTTTCTTTATAGAGCTACAGATCTTTAGCTCTACATACCCAGACAAAATCAAAATTGTTATTCTCTGTTCATTTTGAACACCACCATCTGACAAAAATCTACTAGAACTGTTGCTTGCCTTTTCTTGGTTTCATAGAGGCACCTGATGGGTAAGTGCTCTTAGAGCTGTACACCTCCAGGGTCTGTCACTGATAGAACGTCATGGGGAGAAAGAAAAGAGGAGCCAGCTTTTATCCCTGGCATCACACAAATTCAAAGGAAAAACTATCAAGTAAAGAAAAATATGATATAACGAACTGGGGAACTGGGAAGGCAAATGCAAAGGTAACACTGAGTGAGGCCCTGTTCCCATTGTCAGAGGGATGAATGTGAACTCTTCTGGAAGCACAGTGTGGGGCAAACACTTGAGTCACCTGAGAAAGGACCCAATGTGCCTCTGGCTACCTTCAAGTGAAAGGACCATCTCCATACTGGGGGTTGGCAGAAACCATGCCTGTGGGGTTATTGTGCAAAAAGATAGGTGACATCATCTCTTTCCTTTAACCACAGAATATTCTAGGAGGATTAGGAAAAAGTTGACTTCCACTGGGATCAGTAAGGCAGAAAGAAAAATCACCATGTTTATTTCTGGGCACTCCCTCCAAGGCTTTGCAGGTGACAGACCCAGTGAAAGCATCCATCTCCGCTCTGTGCTCAGTAAGCAGAAAATGAAACAGAAGAGTCAGTGTGACAGTGAGTGATTTCAAGCCACTTGTAAAGGCATGCATTCAACCCGAGGCCATCAGCTCGGGAGCCCTCACAACAATAGGGGTAGTTTTTAATAAAACCACAGCCACCAGAATCCAAAGGGATCTTGAACAAGACAAACAACAAACTCAAAGCCTTCTAAAAGGCATGCTGCTCATCAAGGTACCAAAGTTCCCCAAGGCACTTTGTAAGGATTTGAAGTTACTATGGGTATTCTTGCCTGTCCTTGTCTGGCTTCAGCCCACCTCAGCTCAAGAAATTCCTTCCAAAACAGACCGCAGCAGCAGATAGATAATAATTGTTTCTCTTCTCTTTTTGTCTTGGGACATATGGATAATCTGCATAGCTCCTTTCTCAATGTCTGGGCTCCCTCAAACCCTTTGCTTAAGACTGGACAAGGGAGGGTGACTTATATGTAAATCCTGGAACTGATGTCATTTTTACCACATGCTATTGAACTAGTACTGCGCTGCTCTAGACAACTTATATATAAATACAAAATTTGCCAGAGGAAACTACTCAAAACTATGCTATGGTGGCTCACAAAATGTTCTTTTCCATCTTTGAACACTCATTGAAAAACACTGATTCAGAAAAATGGGACACTTTTCAGTGGGGTCCTGGATGCTTAGGTAGAGATATGGACTCATTCCAACATTACTAGGACCCCACTGTTTAGGTTCTGAAATATAATATACCAGCATTAAAATCCTAAACCATAACACAGTTTTCTACCTGCATCTTCCTAACGCCAAATAGTGCCTTCATTCACCAGTCTGTAGTCAGCCTTTCTCTTAATCTCTTCTGGAGTTTTCACTAAACACAAATAGGTGATTCAGCCTCCCACCTGGGATGTGGGAGACCAAAAACCAAATCCAGGCTTTGTGTGATCCTGTTTCTGGGCCAAGAAATAGTTAATTTTTTGTATGAAGTAGAAAAGTTGCAATGAGAGGCACTGAGAGTGGTTGAATCCATAGTGTGGGAGTCAGAGCTTCCAGCCAGCATGCAAGACACAGGTTCAGAAAGCTGCTGTGGACAGGCCAGCTGAAGACTTCAGGTTGGCTCTCGTGCGTCTCAGATGCAGGTTGTAAACATTGGCTGGTGGGATGATTTCTCCTCTCTTTCTTTTACTGGATACAAAACAAGTTCAAATGGTAAAATCTCAGCCTGTTTTGCAAAAGGGGAGTCTTGTTTTCAGCCTGCTCTAATTTTCAGATATTCTTTGAGTGTATATGTTAGGATATGCTTTCTGCTGCAGCAGAGATCAATAGCAAATTATACCTTTGAAGAGGGGGATTTGAGGGATTCTGTAGGAAATCAGAGAAAACAGGGTTATACAAGCCATTGCATCCTTGAGAGGGTGAACTCACATAATATTTCATCCTTCCAAGCAATGGTTAGGTGTGCGTATCACAAACCAGTGAGTTATAAAGCAAATAGAATAATGAGAAAATAACTTAATTGGAGTTTCATGACCAATGTATTCTGAAGGCTGCCTCTCTTGCCCCCCTCAAAAAAAGTGTTGAAAGGGAACCAGAAATGCAATCTTCACCTTTGATAGCACAGTCTATGTATTATGCAGGCAAAGCCTTCCAACAAGTTTTATTATAAGGTGTGAACAAGTATTGAGTAGAGATTTGTTCTTTTGTGCATCCTCTCTGCAGGAAGCAATGCCAACAGGCTCTTTTTAACCTTCTAGTCTTCTGAAGGACCCAGCCTCATGGCTGAGATTCTGAAACGTCATCTTGACCAAGAAATCTTACTGGACTTCCCTTCCCAAGCAAAGACACAAAGAGAGAAAGCAGAGCTGAGGGATGGTACTGACTGTGTGCAGTTGCATATAGTATATCTATCTACCACCTTTTTGAAGAAACTTAACCTCATCTAAACAGCAATGCTTTTAGTGCTTTTAGTAAGTCTTTCAGGGATGGGCTCTTCCCTTACAAACTTAGTAAAAGTTGACTGTCCAGTCCAAGTTAAGTTATCTCAGCTCCCTCTGTGACCAGTAGAGAGAGCAAAGCACCTTTAAAAATCAATTGATCCTTTCTCCCTGGCAGAAATTTCTAAAGTAGGCAAGGTGGATTTTCTGTTTTGTTGCTTCTTTGTCCCCATTGACAGTGGGAATAGCGTAGAAGGAGAATTAGGCAGGGCAGGATATCAGGCAGCTGTATGAGAAAACAGTGGAAAATCTTCTTTTAATATGCAGACTCTATTGCATTTCATTCAGAAATTGAGGGGGTTTACTTGTTGCTCTCTGGTCTCTGCTACCACGGTTTCAAACTTCACTGTTTCTAACAAAGTTTTGTTTTGTTTTTTTTTTAATGTGCTAAGAAGTGCATATTTTTGAAAAAAAATAATCTTTGAAAGAGCAGGAAGGGGATATAATCAGAAAAGGCAGGCATTGTATCATATACAACGGTCATGTAATGTCTTCTGCAGTACAGAAGGATAAACACTGTAGGTCTGGGGCTTAATTTGCTGACTGGGACGTACAAGTGTGTGTGTGTGTGTGTGTTTAGAGAAACACAGGTTGTGGTAAAATTTAGACTGGACTGTGGGACAATGATTTACTTGAAATAAAGACTCCTGTAAACTGTTTCATGGTGCTCTAATCCAGAATATACCTGCAGGGTGATCAGTGGCTTTAGTATCCCCTCAGGTTGTGCAGAGAGTGCTCCATGTCCTGCAGAGTTGTGGAGTCTTGTGTAAGCTTGTTTCAAAATTCCTCCATCCTTCATCTCAAATATATATAATTTATATCATTTTTGTTTGTAAAAGGTTTCTCCAGCAAGTTACTACTAAATTTGTGATTTCTAGTATGACTAGCGTGAATAAGCCCCAAACACTGGCATTATAGTCAGGATCTTAGTGCGTACCTTCCTAAACATGTCAGAAATGTATTTATCTGCTTTGCACTGAGGTTGAGCAACAGTTACTATGAAAACATGGTTTGGTTATGTTGTCATTTGTTTAGTTTCCTTGCCATTACATTACACCAATTAATTTTTTTTTGTATATCTAAACCCAGTGGGTCAAATTTTCAGCCTGAAGCTACTCAGTGTAGCTCCCTAGACAGCAGCAGTGTGGTGTTATTTTACACTGAGGAGAACCTCACCCGCTATGATGATGTGAGGACAGCATCTCAAAGTATTTAATAATGCTTAGCAACATGTCATAACAGCATATAAGCTGAAGTGAACAAAACAGCACATCAGATCAAAACACAAGGGGAATTTAACTTGGTGGAGTATCGTTAGTTTACCTAAATTGGGATTTGGACAGGCCTATGGCAATATTATAGTATTTGCCATGTAGCGGTCTTGCCTTGGTGCGATCATTAACAAATGATTAAGTGACCAATAGTTACTTATGTAAGTAAAGATGACCGGTGTAATTTGTGGCTTTTAATTTCAAGTATTAGTGTATATTAAATTAGCATCTATGCACTATCTGTTCCTTTCACCACAGTTCCAATTTCAAGTTCCAAGTACAAGAGAATGCAATTTAATATAATTGTGGTCATTTTATTTTCTTCAGTAAAAGCAATCATTGCCTATAGCTGATTTCAGAGTGTTGTGAACAACTTGCAACTGCTACCAAATGTCTGTTAAAAGGAGCCTCAAACCTGGCAAATGTCTTTGGAGAGGTTTTTTGTAATTGGCATTGCATTTAGCTTTAAGATGGAAAAGCACAGACAGTTCAGAACACCTGGCAGTCACTAAATTAACATGAAAGGCATTGTTTTGCAAAAAATCTCAGGTGAGTGCAAAGCCAACAATAGCCTAATTCTTCTACCTAGTCAATTAAAAGTTAGTGTGTACATTAAGAGCTTGATCCTTATCATATTGAAATTAATGGCAAAACTCTCACTGACTTCAATAGCAACAGCAGAATACAAGATAAAATCGTGCTCTAGATTGATCTGAAAGGACTATTTCCTTCAAGTTTTTAACTACATTATTCTTAATGACAAGAATAATGCTTTGAGCAAAAGACTGGTAATCAGGAGCCTTGTACTCTGTTCCAGGAACAGAAAAGCACATGCTCAAGTTTAAGGACATATCTAATTGCTTTCCTGAATGGAGCTACTTTCTGGAGTTAAAATTTGTATTCTGGGCACTGCCCTCTGTGTCTTTGGCATGATCAGTTAGGGCATCATCCTGCAAAGTGACATACGCTCTTGCCTTCGGTGTCAGGGTAGTGTCATCTGGGCAGCTCCTTACAGATCATGGTAAATATCTTCATCTTTAAAACAGGGATAATAATGCCAAGATAAACTGGTGCAGATAAATAACTTCACATGGTCTGGTGCCTTTGGAGGTGAAGTGATTATATAAATACAAGGTTTCACTGTGATATTGACATGTCATTTTCAGATGGGCTGGTCATCTGGCTTGCTAGGACCCCAGTGCTCTGGTTTGGATGTTGTTATTGACTTCCCATTGATCTATTTGACCAAGCGCTGAGCATTTTCTATATGAGTCTTAAGTCCCTTCTTTTCCAAGGTGGAGGAGGACTGGAGATCATTCCAGTGTAATGTTTTACCGGCAGCAATCTCTCCAAGTGCTTAGCAGACTCTGTCTAAAAAAGGAGTAGTGAAACAAGGAGTGATGATTAACTGAGGAATATTTATGCACCTTAAGGTAAGTTGAAAAGCTGGAGTGATTGGTACAGCTCTTGAATTTGCCAAAGTGTTGTAGCTTTGTTTGCATTGCTTCTGCATCCTTAGAGTCTGAATCCTGATTTCAGTCAACTGTTTTCTTCCAAAGAGAAATAACAGTTTCTACACTGAAGAAGTACCTTGATTCTGGACACTTTGCTGTTGAAATATAGCACAGACTACAAACCTCATAAAAAGAGCAAAAGTCTGATCTTATCCCTCTTGAAAGTTTGCAAATGTGCCTGTGTTTGAGGGTACGCTGAGCTCTTGCCTCTTTTTTCTTTAGCTTGGTTTTCTTGCACATGGTGCTGAACTATGCTTAAAGTGCTGCATCCTTTCCTTCCGCCTAAATGCAGTGCTCTTCTTGTACGTCTCCTCCTTTGTCCATCCTGGTTCTCTTATGGTCCTTGAATAAGAGCTGGTGGTAGAAGGGGAGCCTGGGTTGTTGTTGTACTGACTTCCCACCAAGAGGTCCAGGCAGTTTTCACCGGCAGTGATGCTGACCAGAATACATTGTAATGATGAAGTAGAGGCACAAGTCATACAGGAAAGTTATAGCACAAGTCTACAATTGGACCCTGAGGTAGCTATTCTATTACAGTCCTCCAACCTCAGTGATGCTCATTTATCACCCCAAGGATTTAACATTGGGCACCAAAATTTGAAAAAATTGTCCACAATTTATGAAAACTGTCTAGAATGTGGAACAGTGCCTTGGGTTTGGTTTCAGCAACACACTTGGAGGGCAGCCACAGGTCTGGAAAGACCCTGATTTGGAAGGCAAGCAGATTGAGATCTGGATCCAAATTCCAGGGCCTGCATCCATTGTGACATAGCACCTGCTTGATCGAGCTCTGAAACAGGAACTGAAGAAGTTAATAAACTCTCTTTGTTTTTTTTGGTGCTATCTCCACATTTAATTTCTTTTCACTGTTTGCATTTACAACACATTTGAAAGTCTGGCATTTACAAGAATATAATAAGAGTGGTAATTAGAACAAGCAGCAAGAATCCAAGCCAAAGTCAATAGTTACTTTTTTTTTTTTTTTGTAAACAGAAGCTTGTCAAGTTCAACAGGGAAATTTTCTTCATAATCATTTATTACAACAGTTATGAAAACAAGCTATCTCAAAAAATTAAACCTGTGGTTTTCTTGCTTTCTTTCCAAAACTGATTTATCAGGTTGAGAAAGATCAAACTTGAAAAGATTATATATTTTAGCTTAATCCTCCCCCACCAAAAAAACCCACTCCACAAACAAAAACATTAAATGAGAAAATTGCAAAATTAGGTCCTGTTCACAGAAGAGAAATTGCCTGGCTGGGATTCATACCTCTGCGGCTCTTCTAGGAGAAGCTGGGCCTTGGGCAGTAACATCTGTGCTGTGTGGGTGCTCACTTCCACAGGGGCACTGGGATGCAATCAGCCACTGGAGACGGGAGGGGGGTCATTATACCCGACAAAGGCACCAGTCTAATCGATGGAGAACTTCACACAATGTTAAAGCATCTTGCAAAGTATTAACATCTAACAAGAAAGCTTATGGCCCAAATGTTGCACTTCTGCAAACATTAATACAGGCTGCTGTTAGCCAAGGGAAATACTTTGTGAGGTTCATTACTTTAATTGGTCCCTGTCATCTATTTAAAAAGGAGAAAAGAAGAAATGCTCCTGACAAAGAAACAAGTCTCTCTGCAAGTGGTGTTTTGCTGCTGTAGCTCTGCAGTGTACTGGCTGGCTGGCTTGCCCTCCTGTGGGGCCTGTCCATCCATCACAGCCTCATCCTCCATTGGCACACGGCAGCAGCAGCAGGCAGCAATTCCCTGGCACAAGTATTTGCCTAAAATGCTACTATTAGTAGTACCAACACTAACCAGCTAGGATGTGTGCATGCCTCAACTGCTACAGCACAGGTCGGAGTGCCACCAGCCTGAATGTTATGGGCCTTTTCACTGCTGGCAACCATGGGTTCTTCTCTGCTTCACCACTTTTGAGGCTGAGGGACTTGCAAAGCTGCTAATTTCTAACATCGTTGTAAGCACAGTTGTGTGGGAATCAAGATTCCACAGGGACTGTTGTTGGAGACCAGTTGCACCAGCGGCTTGTTGTGTAAGCAGGGACAAGACATGGATATCTGCTTCCTTGTCTGTGGTGTGGAGCTGGTATTTGCTTGGGGCAATGCTTGTTGTGATGCAGATGTGCATGTCAGGAGACCCTTCCAGGGAGGAAAGGCACTGTGTGCAGGTGATAACTGCTGTTGCCCACTCTCCCCACTACTCCAGTGGTGACAGAGGTGGTAGCCGGGATGCGTCGCAGCGCTGGTTGGGGCTGGTCTAGGCTGTTCCCTTCTGAACCCAGCTAACAGGAGTTCAACTGCACTGCTAAGATCCACGCATATCTATTCCTGCAGGTGGGTTGATTTCTCATTCGCAGCCCTGGCTGCTGCAGTGTTTTACTGAAATTCCCTTCTGTGGCAGAACCTAAGTCGAGTCTATTAAGGCAAAGTGTGTATTCTGCTTTCTAGATCATTTAAAACCTGTGGCAAAATTAACAATATTGTTTTGGTTAATTGTCCTCATCCAAGAAACATTGGCAGCTCCCCTGGGTCACTACAGCAATTTCTTTTATGCTGTAAAATGCTTTCTTCCCTAGAGTGAAAATGCGTAGGCTGTTATTATGTGGCTCTCCAGTTCCATACTGATAAAGGCTACCTGTGCTTTTTTTTTAAAAAAAAAAAAAAAGCTAGTAAGTAGCTGTCACATTTACTGGAATAGTCTCAGAGATTTATTTCTATATTTTTTCTTTCCATTGTTTTTGATTTGATGCTACAAGATTGATAATAACATTTTGTTCTTTGCGAATCTTGCCCTCTTTGACTGTGCTGGTTAGCCTCTGTTTTTTCAGAGACGAAGTCAGCCAAGCTAAGTCTTTCTTTTTGATTCATGCAGGTTGTAAGGTCAGTTCTGGTGGGCATGATTTGCTAATGAATTCATGCTCCATTTCTCAGCTGGCTGGTTCTGCAAGTAGGCCTGGACAAATACACTGACATTTGAATTTAAGGGGATGTTCAGAGACCTAGTCAAAAAATATTTGAGAATAGATTTAGAAATCTGTAGGGTGCCAATGAAATATGAAGTAGAATAAATAAAAACACTTTGATACTAAGAACACATATATATGTGTGTGTATATGTATAAATCCTAGGTAGAGATTACAAAGTTTCTATAATTTCATATGTGTCACCATCACTCGGAGGACTCCTCTGTGCTCCAAAGAAATGGGAAAACTGAAGCACGAGGGAAAAAAGGGAAAGGTGTCATATGTCAAGTAGCATTTCCAGTGGATTTATTACTAATGGCATGGCAAGTGCCAGTGAAGAGGAAACAGAGACTCACAGGGCCTTTCCCAGGTGCACACAGAGGGCATGGGCGGAACTGAATACCCTGCTCCCCCTCAGAGCACCAGCCACCCAGACTGGACCACCTTAGTCAGGTGAAGTCTAGTCCGGACTGGCTTTCCTACTCCTGAGATAGGGAGAGACCAGAATTTGAATCCTGGGTTGCAGTTCATCCTTTGGGCAGTTCTTTTGGCACCACAACTGTGCCTGAAACTGGGAGGGGATTCTAGAGGCAGGATTGCTCTGTGCCTACCCTGTTTTTTGCACTCTTTGCCTCAGCATCAGAAAATTAGAGGAAGATTTTCTGTGGTTCAGAAAGGTCAGTCCAACAGATAAGGCAAGGGCTAGGGTTTAAGGCACCGCCAGGGACTTCAACATTGGCTTCATTTTCCAGTTTCATCTTATACTTCCTCTGTGACAGTACTCAAGTTATTTCATCTGCCCGTGTCTCCATCTACCCCACTGTGAAAGGCAACACATAATACCACTTCATTTCTACCGCCATTTGATTGTAAACTGCTCAGAAAAAAATAAGCCATCTCTCATTATTGTCTTTGGCAATGGGTTCCCTACCCTTACAGATGACTTTTGGTAATTAAAAATGATTCATGAACTAATGGTTTTGTCAAAGGGTGGCAGCATTGTGTGATCCTTGGTATGGAAAGGTCTCTGAGACGTGGAAGGAAAATAGCGATATCTATGGGCAAACTCTAAGCTTCCCCTCAGCATCCTCAGTGGCTCTGACCAATAGACATTCTCATAACTAATCCAGCATATACCAAGAGTATTGGGCTCCCCCAAAATGTAAAATACAGCTTAATTTCAAAGGTGAGAAGGCAGTGTCTCATGGATGGAATTAGGAAATTGGCTTGGACTCACTCCTCAATCAGAAGAGATTCAAAACTACATTTGCCACCTCCAAGGAAGGTGTCCTAAATACCGTGTGGGAGTCAGAGGTACTTTCTGCCTGTCATGTTGAAGTTATTTTACTGTGAAAAGAAGATATCAAGAAAATTTACTGGAAGTGAAGGAAAGGTGGGGAGAAAGGTATGAAAAAGAGGAATGTAATGCTAGAGGTGAGAAAGAGGGGACAACAGTAAAAGGGGAGAGTCTTGGGGTATCAGTGCTTACCCTATAGGATGTTCCCGTATTTGATTTTAAATGCAAAGTGAATAATATTTGTCACTACCATCACTACCACTGTTACCTAATTCATATTTTTCCTTTTATCGGGCCTTTAAAGGAAAGAAAGACAGAGCCCTGAATAGGTTTTGAGGAAGAAAACTAAAGGCTGTGCTTCAGGAGCAGGCTCCAAAAGACATGTCCCCCTTTGCTGCTGGTATGTAGTGCCATGACAAAAGAAGATCCCATTTTGTTTAGCCTGAAGTTTCTCATCCCCCATACAGACTACAGACAGGTTGTGAGACTCTGATGTTTAAAAAGTATATATTGTTGTGCCTGATTTCCAGCCACCAAGGTCTATTACAAGTTCTAAATCCTTACCCTGGGATTAGAGATAATAATCTGACTTGTCTGGAAAATCTCTGATTAAAACTGCCTTGGTTTTGTACAGAACACACCACAGGTATAGTTATTTAACTTGCACATGAACACCTGGCCAAACTGAATTTCTTGGGATCACTGGTAATTCAATTTCTTTGCAATAATCTGCATGTAAATAGGCATGCAAAATCTTAATTTCAGTTTCTCTAAAATCACAGCTTTCCGCATAGATACATTAATGAGCTTCAGCAGAGCATGAGATAAGCTCCAGAAATGTGAAGCCCTTTAGAGTGCCACATTTGTGCTATCACTCAACAACTAATTCCATTTTTAATGATCATGCCAAGATGTTGAAACTACGTTAATTATGTCAAATGCTTTGATTGGTATTTGAACTGTTTTCTCTCCCTGTCAAAAAGGTTGCCATTTTAACTGCCCAAGTGTAAAACACAGTTGCAGAAGGGTTTGTGTGTGGTAATGAGACACACTAATCTTACCTGCCCATTCAATATAGATTCAGATTTGTGTGTCTGAGATTAGTATAATGATGCNAAAAAAAAAAAAAAAAAAAGAAATGCAGGGAGATTTTTGTCAAAACTTCTTTTCATTTAGTGGATCATGTCTTGAGGAGAGGGGTCTTAGGTTCAAATTGAGGATAATTGCAATTAATTGAACGTAATTTAGAAAGCAAAGTCTTTTAGAAATGATGGTCAGCTAATGAGTAATCCAATATGTCTGGCAGAGGGACTGTTGACTGCAAAGCAATTAATTTGAGGTTTCAGTGTCATTTATCTCTGCTTCCTCAAAGAAAAGTGAGCACAGAACTCCAATGACACTCAATGTCAGGAAACAAGAAGGTGCAGGGATTTTTTTATATTACCATGCTCTGATTGGCTTCTAGAGGCAATTTTTACTCTAAAGGTTTAGTTTTCATTCCTGATGGCACTTAACCACAAGTCCATATCTCTTGTAAATAGTACTTAAACAAGCTTCTTGCCAAAATGAAAAGGTACTTTTAAGCATAGAAATTGTGTATACATCAATTATTCTATTTAGCCAATGCTCATTAACAATAGCCTGGGTGAAATTTTCCCCAATGCAGCTATACTGAAGATAAAGTGAGAAAACTTATCCAGGTTAAAACTAGTTTTCTTCTCTTTACACTGGATCAGTTTTTAACCAGAATCATTCGCTCATCCATGTTTCTATGTGGCATCAGCCTGGAGAAGAGAAGGCTCTGGGGACATCTTATTGCGGCCTTCCAGTACCTAAAGGGGGCCTACAGGAGAGCTGGGGAAGGACTTTTTACTTGGGCATGTAGTGATAGGACGAGGGGGAATGGCTTTAACCTGGAAGAGGGCAGTTTTAGATTAAACATTAGGAAGAAGTTTTTCACTTTGAGGATGGTAAGGCACTGGAACAGGTTGCCCAGAGCAGTTGTTGAGGCCCCATTCCTGGAGGTGTTCAAGGCCAGGCTGGACGTGGCCTTGGGCAACCTGGTCTAGTGGGAGGTGTCCCTGCCTATGGCAGGGGGATTGGAACTTGATGATCTTCCAGGTCCTTTCCAACCTAAACCATTCTATGATTCTATGTTAAACACTTGTGCCAACACATGGGAAAGGTTGGAAATGAACAACCGAGGCAAGGGATGACGGCACTCCCTTCTGTGGTGTTGCCATCCTTGTCTTTGCCCTCCTTGTCTGTATACAGAAGGACAGGGTGAAGGTGATCTAACCCAGGGCTTGATGACAGGGAGGGTACTCTTTCTTCTCCTGGGTATGTCGGATCTGAATTAGAACAGAAGGTTAGATCTGGGCTTCCTACAGCACACTGAACTAGGGAGCAAGGGAGGATTAAGCAAAACTGCAGAGAGAGGATGCAGTGACATAGACCTGCTCAATGTGCAGCTATATCTTTCTTTACACACAGTGTTATAAGCTATCAATAGCAGTCGACTGTGATAATTACTTGAAATAGCCGCTAAATAGAAGGCTGGCAGCAATCAGCTGGCTTTGTTAAAAAATAATAGCTCTCTGACTTGCAAGGAGGAGGTGGGTTACTTGTTAAAGTATCAGACTTCAGAGGAATCACAGAAAAAAAAAGTGAGATAGAATTACAGAGCCATAAAAATAGCTGCTTAAGCACTCATTTCCCTACTTCAGGGCGCCAACTCTACTGCAAAGAGTACATAGTCAAGAAAAGCTAGACTGTCTCTGTAAAGGAGGCAGTTATCAAAAGCTCTCCCATAACAGAACCTCTTAGCAACTTGACAAAGCATAACCAAAGAGGAAACAGAATAACCCATCTCAAATCAGCTGTTTTTATGCCCCTTTTTCTCCCCCATCATGTTGACCCTCAAGACGTTTTAAAGACTGATCAACCAGATTTCTGGGAGAGGTGACAAATTGCAACCCTGGTAAGCCAGCCAAGTGTACAAAGTTGTGCTTTGGATCAAGAGCAGCAAGATGTTGAGATGTTCCAAAAACATGTGACTGCATACAGCTCTTCTCCAAATGGATAATTCTTCCAATTGGTATGAAGGAACCAGGAAATAAGATACTTTGCAGAGCCAAAAAACATTTATTTTCCTAGCGCAGAGTTCTTCAAAGGTATCTTGACTGATCCCAGTCAGTCAGATCATCCACAGCCCTTTGATAAAGGAAAGTTAAATTGTCTTTGGAGAGTTTACAGAACCACCCAAATGATTGCTGCTTTTTACATGTTTATATCTGCCTATTGTTTTGGCTTTTATGTTTGCCTTCCAGAAAGTGCATTTCAGAAGCTTCTGTTTGATAATTATTTTACCAATAATTCTGATTTTTAAAAAATAGTGCCATTTCCACTTACACTAGTCAAATACAATATTATTTACTTTTTTTGTTTGTTTATTTGTTTAAGAAGTGTTTTGCGCTGGGGGCCAGAGTTAATTAGCATTCAACAAACCCAACTACCAGAAACATTGTCCCCGAGCTGAAATATAGATGATCCCCTGTAATACATGTGTAAACTGGTATTAATGTCACTTCCATACAAACAGTAAAGCTAGACAATAAATACTGCAAAGATAAATTAATTAATGTTGATGGATGATCTGCTCCAATGTTACCGTTAAAAGAGAAGCCTTTCTTTGTATACAGCCAGAAAGTTCTGCCCTGGGCTGCACGTTCAGTTTGAAATGATGGGTTAAGCATCATTTACCATCTGTACAAAATTATCTGGAAGCGTTCCTCTCTTTCTACTCAAGTCTCCTTCCTGACACCAGCCAAGGCCCAAGGATCATGGAAAGATTTGATAATCATTTATTTTAGATTTTGGAGCACCATATGTTCTCAACGGGTCCTGAGGTGCATGACTTACATCACTGCAAAGTTTTTTACATCCTTCTGAACCGTATTTATAGGGCAATCCTGCACACAGGCTGATTGGAAATCAGACTTGTTTAGGTGAGACATGTTCCTTTCTTTTACGCTCTGGTAGGAGGCTATTTCAATTTAGACTTGACTCAGCTTAGAAGACCTCATCTTGTTGTGACAGCCTCACAAAACCTGCACTATTTTGCCCCAGCTCAGAAGAAGATGGGGCACAATCGGTATTGTGGGAACATGCGATCTTGGAAAACGCTAAAGGGAATGCTGCTGGGGACTTAGGAGTATAAATTATGGGCAGAGGCAGAAGGAGGAGGACCAGCAGAGGAGAATGGGGGAGAAGGATACCCTAGAGTAGGATCAGGTCTGCCCCACAACCTCACACCAAGCTCCCGTGTGCCCTCCTGCTGCACCACCACCACTCGGGTGGTGCAGTGAGGGCAACTGTGGCAAAACCCTGCAGCTGGTGCAAGCTCTGCAGCAGGGCATGTTTGAGAGTAGGACTCTAGGAGACCACCAGAACAGGCGGCTTCTCCTGCTACGTGAGCCCAGGTGCAAGGTCCCTCTGAGGTCCCGGACTAAGGGGAGGTTCTGGTATCAGGTGGCCAGTGTGGGGGATTAGCACAGAAGCTAGGAGGTGTGAGTCCTGTTGTCCTCAACAAAAATTAGCTTTTCTCAGTTCAGGTTAGTATATACCGGGCGCTTCATTAACAAATAGAGAAAACGATGGGGAAAAAGTCACAGGAAAACCTACCTGAAGTGGAAGGCGTTTTGTCTTGTTTTCTTTTTAACTGGAGACCTGCTGGAATCCAGAGAGGACATTAAACTTCCTTTTAGAAAAGGTAATTGAAAAGCAAAAGACGATCAAGGGATGAACAAATGAAGCCTTTTCTTACCACTGTATGAATAAAAAATGTTATTAATAAGCCCTTTCATTTCAGGCTTCCACTCTGCAGTCACACATTTTGAAGTCTACCCACACAGATGAAGGTTTTTACCTCTTAAGTCCTTCACTGCACTACAGATGTTTTTGAAAATAAAGGAACCACAGAAGGCATAGACACACAGCGATAGAGGCTAGTGAGGATATAGATTTAATCAAAAACCCTTTAAAAATGACTCTTCTGTTTCTCAATTTTCAGTATTTATATTCCATAACCAATTCTTTACTAAGAATAGCTGGTCTAATTTTACTGGGTTTTTTTGTTTCAAACTAAAAAAACATGGACTCTCCATGGGCCTGCAAAACAAAAGTATCCATTTGGAGACCTTCTGAGATTTTGCAGAAAGGAAAATAATAACATCCACTTCTGAGTGCAGGCTTTCAGGCTTTTTCAGCACTCTCAGGACATCTGCAGAATGTGACCAGGATACCAGTCTCTTTTTGGGAAACACAAATCTTGCAGAGGTATTCCATCAATGCTTATAATTCTGTCTCTTTGTTGATGGAGAGATATTAAATGGAAGGTAAATACTCACCTGCAAGCAGTTATCTAGAGGAGAAGGACACGATCTGAGAAGATTTGAACATCAAATAGTGGGTGAAAAGCCAAAATAGTTCAGTTGTGGTGCTGACGTCAACAGGACATTGGAAACCAGAGGACCTGTTGCCAGTTAGTGTTGCCCTTTGAGATTCCCCAGTGAGACTCTTCGTGTGATAACCAAGGACTGGACAACCCAAGGAGCACGGAAGGAGAAGCTACTAAAAAAGGAGAGATGAAAGGGAGAAGGGAGCTCAATATTGCCTATACGGTTTACCTGTGATCAGGAAAAGTGCGCCAGGTCCTGACTATACATTTGTGAGTGATTAAAAGGAAAATCTAACTTGCTTATGTAACTATGAGGAAGCTCAGAAAGCTAATGAACATATAAGGAAAGAGTCAGAGGCAAGGAGAGCAGCATCTATGTGCTTCTGATTCACTTCCAGCTAGAAAGACCTGGAAAAGCTAGAAACAGCAGCAGGCTAGTAAAATAAGGGTGATGAGAAGAGAAATCAATGTCTTATGCTGAATGCAGTCTCACCCCACAGAACCTTTCTCTCTTTACGTTTCTGTGGGGAAAACATTATTTTATATATTCATTTTTGTTTATAAATATAATGTTAACTTTTTGCAATACTCTATGCCTTAGAGGAGATGGTGGCAGTATTCATTTTGGATAGTCACAGTAAAATGAGAAGATAGCAAGAGGCTGGGGGTGGGAGGTGGGGGCGAACATGTTGGTTTGTGTAGTAGTCTTGAAGAAATATTGAATTAAACTGATTTTCCCTCTCTGGTACCCTCAGTGCCGTTAAAAGGAGGTGTTTGAGTGTGCATGTCATTCGCTGATGCTCGAATTAAGTAAGGTTTAAGAGGGCGGCAGGGTTTCCTCAGACCCCTGCTGGTCATAGCAAAGAAAAGCAAGTTTTGCAAATCCAATTCACTAAACACTGCAGAGGTTTTATCCCTATTGTTAATTGTATTAACCTACAAAAAGATTCAAGAATTAATTAGAAATAAGGACCAGGAGATGAACTGAAAGTTCTCAAGGGAGACACTAGTATGTATTATCCTTGAACTGTATAATTATTTGGATTCTTACTTTTTTAGAGTCGTGTGCTTACCTGAATGTAACCCTAATTGCCTCTTTTATTCTTAGCTTCATGGTTTTGTACAGATTGCTAATCATATTCCAAACCTGAACCACCTACCAAAGGTCCTTAGAAAGAAGAGTGGAAGAATTCTTAGTGTACTAATTTGAGAGGAGGTTATAGCACAATATTATTAAGATCAAACTGCTTCCTGCCTCAAATCAAGAATAAAACCACTTTTCTTTGACTCAAGTCAGGTAGGATTCTTCTCCTCAGCTTGTACTCAGGTTTTCCCTTAGGTTAATCTTTAGTCAAAAGAGAAGTGGTGCCTGATTAAAAGGTGGGATAAATGAACTCAAGTGCTTTCAGAAGGGAAAAGCAGAACTCAGGGTTCTCATTTTGATGCGTGACAGTAATACCGTACATCGTTGGGCTCGTCTTCAGCACTGGTAACAGAGATCTGTCCTAGTCCAGAACACTATCTGGCACATCAGAAAGGCTACAGTATACACCAGCTGGGTTTAACCAGGGATTGGCTTGCCGTGGAAAGATGAGCTTTCCATCCCTGTCACTTCCCGCAGGCTGTTGAAAGCTTTCCTACCAGTCTGTGGCTGCCTTTTTGTACCACTGTACCTCTAAGTAGCATCCTTAGAAACTGATCGTGCTCCCTTTTAAAAAGATGTGTTAAACATAAAAGTAAAAAACTCTGAAATACATATTGATAAGCTGAAAAAAAGGAGAAGGCAGAAAAGTACCTTGCAGGCAATGTTAAAAAAGCAGGAGAAGAAACCTTTAGATCTGTTTCTTTCATCCAAGCTCCCATTGAAATGACTGTGAAACCTTTCTCATTCATGTCAATGCAAATATGTGACTGTTGTGTTTGAATATCGAACAGCTGGTATTCTTTTTCTTTTTTTTTTTTTTCCATGCCAACAAGAATGTGATGTATTTTACTACTTCTGAGAAGTGTTGTTGGTACTATACAGCTACACAACAACAGTAAAATTAAACTTTGACAGTAAACATAAGGGCCAGATTCCTCCATCTACTTTATATAACTCTTTCCTCTGGTAACTAGGAGAGCGAGGCACCAGCCATCAAGAAGCATCTACCCTGATTAGATCAAACAGCCGGTACGCTCCCAGTATAGTCCAATCATCAATTGCAAGGAACGCTTTTCAAGCCTGAACAACTTTGTGTTTTCTAGACGTATTGGGAACTAAACAAAGTAATGTTCAAAAGCCATGAGGTTGTGTGCCCTCCCTGTATTTAAGCCTAAATGCACATTGGGAATTCTGGATATTTGGGACCCTGATCCAACACTCGCTCGGTGTCAATACGTGCGGTTGACTACAGAGGACACCCTTGTAGCCCAGCAGATATGAATCTGGCATGTGAACCGGACGAGAGCTGTTGAACAGATCTGAGGCGTTAGACCAGCTTGCAATGGTCTCTGTAACTGCTGCCTTTCCAGCACTGGCTGCGAGCCTGCCCGCTGCCTCATACGAAACGCATTTGTCATAGGACCTGAGCTGAAAGAAGTCAAACAGAGTGGAAATCTTTTGTCCATAGCTTCCAGCATCCTCTCCTGATGCTGGTGCAAACACAGCATGTACTGTTCACGGGTGGTGACTCATAACAAGTCTGCGGTGCAGCTCCTAACCTGAGGTGAGCTTTTTATTGTAATGCCAGGTAAGCAAACGATATAAAAGGGGTGGATTTGAGTTTGAAGTTCAAGAGGAGGAGAGAGCAGGCATGCTTCCCTTGAAGCTATCTTAGCAAAATTTATTAAAGCAAAATGCTTGGGGAGGGAGCAAGGGAGGGAGTAGATTTCAGCCCAGTCTTTTAGAGGAGCCAAGCAAAGCTCTTCGCTTCCCACATACTGTGTGTGCTCTGTGGCTCTTTTGGACCACTGTCTTTGGCTGTTTGGGAAACATTGGGTCTTCCTAAGTTACGCTCTGCACTAGTCAGATGGCTGTGCGGATGATGAGCCAGTAAGAGACGTGACCCAAAATTGTTAGTGAAAGCCTATATCCAGGTACATTTTCTGTTTTTTTTTCCTACTTTGCCTCTTTGTGTTTGTGGAATGATTTGAGGGCAGATGAAATGCCACAGTGCACATGACTGAAATGTGTGAAAACTTAATTAATAGAATAATTACACAGTAGAAATGAGAGCTTCTCTCAGTGAAAATCTGGCAGGAAACTTGGGCCCTATGGAGTATGAGTCCAAATATTTAGTCAGTGGAAAAGCCATTAGTCACAAAGAGGCTGCATCTGCTGGAAAGAGTTAATCAGGTTCCTAACTTCAAAGAACACAATATGTCTTAAAATACCCTTCTCCAGGCTTCTCAGGCATGCTGTAAATGAATATGTGATTTTCTCCCACCTACCTGGGTAAATCCGCATAGCTCAATTAACTTCAGTTGATTTATGCCACTTACACCAACAGAGGATCTGGACAGAACCTAATAGCATCTGTACATCTAATAGCCCAGCACGGTGTGTGAAAATTGGGCATTATTCTGCATCAGCCAACCCTTTGCAGCCAGGATGAATAGCAGAAGGATTTATGATTTATTAAATTAATTCCTTTTCTAGAGATTTGAATCTACACTGCTTCCCATGAATTTCTACACTGGCAGACCATGTGTCTCTTCTATGTACCATACATTTTCTGTGAAAAATATTAAGATAATCAGACGGGCAGTGTAATTTTCTTGATATCTGGTTAGAGACACATTGCCTAATCATTTTACTCTTATCAATAACAATTTGCATCATGCTAGAAATTGATCACCTTGCTTTTTTCTTACTATCTTCTTAAATTATTTTAATTTTCGTCTATTGGACAAATTTAAATCCTAGGTATTAATTTTAAAATAAATGAGTTTAGATATTAGTTCCAGTTCATTTTTTTAAGCAGACTGTGGGGGATAAAGCTGTTTTTTTTAATATTCCTCTTTCATTTTATTTTTCATATAGGGCAATATTTAGGCCAGTGAGTTGAAGCAAATCCTGCAGTGTGATTATCTTCTCATTGAAATGCTCTCTATTGTGCCTATTTGTTTGATGTGTTTTTCTTGTACGTTGTATTTCTGATGGCTTTGGGGTAAAATAATCATTATATGTCACCCATACTATCTCTTTTAATCTCCAGAAGATTAAGCATGTTTATTTAAAAACCCCTTTGATAGTGTCTTCACTAACTCAGCTATTTTATAAAATTGGAAATAATGAATCAGGGAGATGCAATTTTGATAATGCCATTTACACAACTCCTATGAGGCTAGCTCGCAAAATAACTGGAGATATGTAAGTATCTGACATACATACAGTGAGAATGGGAAAAATATTGTAATTTCATGTGGGTTGTGAGGCGCTGGAAAAATACAGTCAGCAAAAGAGCAGTTCATTTAATGAATCACATTCTTCAGAGACTGGTGGACTCAGGAGATGGGTAATGGGATCAGGAATGGTTCCTTTCATCTCTGGGTCACCGGTTCAAATCCAATATAGATAGGTAGCAATTAAAAGTCACTGTTATTTGAGGGCTCTGTGATGATCTTGAAATGGAGCTGGTGAACACATGGACACTGAAAAAAAAAAACCAACCAAAACCAAAATGTAGAATATCTGTGAAACTCACATGCTTCATAGCCAGTAGAGTGCTCAACAGGGCTGAGCAAAACTTCATAGACCTGCCGGAGGTCAGTGTGGGCTGTTTGTATGTGCTGTCATGTGACTGGTACATGCCCATCATTTAAGGAACACACATCTGAGCTTGTGACAGAGGGGTCTGCATGGACAGTCACCGGTGGCTCTCCTTGAACTAAAGATTGCACACTAATGAGGAGTCCACACTACTCACCTGCAATTACGGCTCTTGCCTGGCACTCAGTTGGGTCTAGACATGGCCCTGGGACACCACTCCTCCTCACTGGCCTGGAGGAGGTTGGTAAGGTCCTGGGCTCCTAGAGCTCTCTAACTCCCAGCCATTCTCTGCCAGCTGGTAAAGATAGGGCATGCTTTATCCTGCAGGCTTCCTGAATGTCAGGTAATCACGCAGCGGTGTGAGGATTAATGTTGCTCATCATCAATCTGGAGTTTCAGACCACAAGAGGCAACTGGGAGGTCCCAGTGCCCCTAGGGTTTGAGGTGTTGAAGTTATCCCAAAGGAGGGGTGCAGACGAGGCTGTGGGAGTGGAAAGGCACATACAGGGCATCACCTGCCAGTCAGCACTGCAGCAGGCTACCAGAAGATGTGCTCTAAAAAGATAGTTTAAATAAAATCTGTAAGGCTGAAGTATACTCAGATTGTACAGATGAAGTGCTTACACCTGGCATTCAGGAATTTAAATTTACACTTTTTTTTTTTTTCCTGCCAGTGCAACATCAGAGGGGGAGACTCCTGAGCACCAGCCATGGGTCACACTGTCTGCTTTCCCAAAAAACAGTTCTAGGCAAGAGCCATGCCGGTTAGCACAGGACAATGTTTTTTGATGATGTATACCTTTCTTTTTCTGAAACTTTGTACAGTTTTAGGCTGTAAATCCAAATTCTCTGGAATTTGTATAAGACTATGGAAGGATCCTCTGTTTTCGGGAAGGACAGGGTTCTGTAGCAGCCAAATCAAAGTCTGAAGAGATGAATCTATTTCGCCATCTGAAACTGTGATTTGGCATATAGTGAGAACAGCTGAGACAGTGGGGGAAATTTCACGCAGATCCCGTCCTGCTAGCTCTTAAAGAAATTCCATTTGCACTCTGCACTTTGTTATCTCCTAGAAAATAAACTCACCAAGCTACGCAGATTAGCTGGTCTCAGAAAACTGAGACAAAGACTAAGACAATAGATATTCTTATTCCCAAGGGCTGGGGGCGGGGGGGTAATGAGAAGAAAAAGTGACACTCAGAAGAGCAGAAACCCAGAAATTAGGCATATCATTATTTAAATACCTCAGTCCTTGCCTTGGTCCAAAAGTGAATTAGCTATTCCTCATATTGGGGGAGGGGATGCGGAGATTGGCTCGTATTCAGATATGTGAAAACACGACATTTCCAATAAGCGAGATGTGTCTCGCTGGGCTCTGGGAAGGTTTTCCACAAAAGACATGCATAATTAAAATCTTCATTGCCTTCTTGGCCCAAGAGAAGTTAATGGCAAAACAGCTGCTGGCAACCAATAACTGTATTTAAGTGTTGTTTATAGGGAAAGACTTAGGTGCCTTTTGGGCACTGAAAATTAAGACATAAATACATGTTAGCCGTTATCAACATACATACTTGTAACAAACTGCCTTCAGGGACTGAAGGCTGCAGCCACATATTTCAAGTGTCACTGATAAGCATATGTGTAAAAAGAGCAGTTTATCATAGGAAATATACTATAGGGGATGTTTCTGCATTTGTATGGGAAATGAGGCCTTCACTTAATGACCAAGTTCTTGGATATTTCAGTTTTGTTGCTTAAAACATCAAAACATAGAAATTTTCAATTATTTTCACTTCATAGATTTCATATGTACCTTTTTTATTTTTTTTCACTAAAATTTTGTTTTTTAAATGAAGAATTTTTATTTTCCTCTTTCTCCTAGAAATGTTACCTTTTTCCTAATGTAAAGAAAGATGCCCTGTAAATCAAATCTTACTTTTTACTAAGTCCACTTTCACAAACATTCCTTGCTTCTGATAAAGTTAACGATCATCAGTTACAGACCTTCCTGTTCCCTTTTTCCATTTGGAAACTTGTCCCCGGGGTGAGTTTTGAAAAACTATGAGTGGAGAAAGAAAGGAAACTGGAGAAAAGGGAACATTGCATGCCTTTTATTTTTGTAATACATTTAGGGATAGAAAGCAGAAAAGTATGATGAAAAGGGGAAAAGCAGTTCTATAAGCTGTAGATTTAGTGTGGCTGTTTTCCTATGGCTTTGAATCTGTGGGTGTTTAGAGCTCTGTTGGAAAATCTCCAAATGTTGGAACATTTTATAATGTCTGTTTCTCGTGTGAACTCTTCAATGTGTAATGGGTGAACTCACGTTGCTGCCTCTCCTTCCCAGAGCTGCTGACAGGGTCTCACTCTATCTGCACAGCCACCCAAAGGGTGTTCTGAAGACAGTCAAGATCTGTGGGCCTTCATTATTTCTGAGGACTCTGTATCTTTGTCAAATTTGGCTGAACTCAGGCAAGAGATTCAAAACTTAAAGAAGGAAGATGTAAGCAGACACAAACTGATATGCAGGCAGCATGATTCTATAAATCATGAGTTTTCATGAGTAAAATGTTTTCATGAGTAAAAATGAAATGAAAATTTCCATTTGAAATGGCATTCAATGTTTCAATTTTGCATCAGATTTCTTGTAAAATTTAGCCGAAATGTAGTCGAACACCCTGTTATAGTGAGTTATTTTCGTTTTTTTTTAATAGGAAAATTTTCTTCTGTCATAAAGCTCAGCCCATTCTATTTTCAAAAAACAGAGAGTCAAAGAAATATTCCTCCTTCCTCTGGCCCCAGTGCAGACCTCTTTTTTAGCCTCACGTGAGGTGACCTGGCATGGCACGGGCTAGCAAGGATTCCCAGCTCAGTCCTCTCATTGGCAGCAATAAGAAATTCTCCGCGTTGTTTGCCATAAAGATCAGAATGGCTCCCCAGACCTAGTGTTGGCCTGTAAGTATAGATGGGAATAAACTGTTTACTGAATAGGTATACTGAGATATACTGAATATCATTTGCTCTTCCCTGTCACTGGGGAAAACTGTTCATCATTAATTCAGCTGTACCTTGTAAGCCATCTTTTTCAGCATGGCTCTTCTCTGTGGTGTAGACAAAACAAGTATTCCCTCTGAGATGAATCTCTGCTCCTTCCTCTCTACAAGTAAATGATCTCCTTGCTCCTTCCCAGGATTGAATGTTGGTCTGCCAAGACTGCAGAAAGTAGCAGGCTTCACATGATAACCATTCCTCAGAGAAAGCCAAACCAAAGAGCTTCTTGACTTATTGGTGCTATAGAATCATAGAATCATCTAGGTTGGAAGGGCCTTTAAGATCATTGAGTTCAACCATCAACCTAACACTGCCAAAACCACCTCTAAACCATGTCCCTAAGCACCATGTATGCCCATCTTTTAAATACCTTCAGGGATGGCGATTCTACCACTTCCGTGGGCAGTTTGTTCCAATGTTTGATAACCATTTTGGTGAAGAAATTTTTGCTACTACCTAATCTAAACCTCCCCTGGCACAACTTGAGGCCATTTCCTCTTGTCCTATCACTTGTTACTTGGGAGAAGAGACCAACCCCACCTTCCTACAAGCTCCTTTCAGGTAGTCACAGAAAGCGATAAGGTCTCCCCTGAGCCTCCTTTTGTCCAGACTATCACCCCTTATAAAGCAGTAAATTGTTGCAGCGACAAGATTATAAGGAAGTACATCTAAGACATAGGAGGCAGCCAAGTTTAAAGGTCTTCTGTCTTGTCAAAGATCCAAGAAGGCCTGGCATCTGCTTCAACACCTAGAGCAAAGGACTTCCTATGGACACAGATGTCAAGCAGTGGATCTTTTATAGTGGCTTAGTAGCTGGAGGCAATACATCTGTCCACTGCCTTTTGCTAGTTTTCGTGTTAGCTCCAACTCTGAAGTAAGGCAGTCTGACTTGCCTGACACACTTGTTACAAAAGCTTCCCCTGCTGAGGTTCCTGCCAAGAGAAGCAGACAGGAGACCAACCTGCACCACAGGGAGGTTGCAGGTGGGCTGGTGAGGAGGAGAAGAGTGATGCCTCTGCTGGGTTGGCATAGGCTGCTTTGTGGTGGCTTCTTGAGACAGCAGAGATGTTAGTGGGTAGGCAGCCATGTGCTCTTTGCTCTGGTAGACTGGGGTTACCCTCCTTCCTGGCACTGCAGCTATCCTCATTTTGGCAGAAGGTGCCAATTTTTGTTTCCCGAGTATACCAAGAAATAACATCATAAGCTAGGAAAGCAGAGAAGCCAGTTTGGGGTTTCACTAAAATACCTTTTCCCTCAATATCAAAGCTGGGCAAAACTATCTAAATACAATGAGGATTTTATAGCAATACGTCTAAATAGGTATGGATAACTAAGGGAAAACATATGTACGTACATATATAGGAAAATTACTTCAGGATAAGTCTATTCCACTTTGACCATGAGTTTTTTGGCACATGAAAGGAACAAGCAGGCCATAAAACACAAGCAAACCTTTTAGCACAAGCGCTTCCTTGCAAAGAGGATGTTGCTGTGGGTGACGTCACCTCCGTATGCTCTCTTGGGCTCCAGGGTAGCACTGGTCTCCCTCTGCCAATCCAGTGCCCCGGGGTTGGCAGAGTCCCTGCCAGCCCACGGAGAAGGGCACATCTGTACTTCTGCCTCCCAGTGTCTGGAAAGAAGGCGTGGGCCATGACATTCAGCAAGACCAGAAACCAGCCAAATCAAGCCTAAGGGTAACATGGAAAGGAGAGAAGCTCCAGATCCAGAGAGTAAGTAGCCTTTGTTGGTCTAGGTATGTACGGCGAACCTCTGAGTGTTAACAAAAACACTGAGTGATATAAAAAACCAACATCCAAGTGCATTCTGACATGACAAATAAATATATCACGGTATTGCCTGCAGCTATTGGTAGCAGTAGATGAAAACCAACTCTCCATTAAAAAAGTGGTTTCATGTAAATCAGAGTATTTTGCAGAAGTTCAATTTTTGACTTTTTATAAGGAAAATTCAAAATATAATGCTGGAGTATTTCATTTCGATGGGTTGTTTAAAGTATTGTAAATGATTGCTATATATTATCTGTGTATGATATTAGGCATATTAAATATGTACTATTACAACACTGAATGTCATAAAACCGAAGTGAAATGATTCAGAGCAAAATGTTTTAAAATGATCCTTTACTGATTTTTTTTTTTTTTAATAATTGGCAATTTCAGGAAACGTTTATTTTAGGAATAGCTTTTATTCTAACTGGGAGCTAGAATTATTGAAATCCAGTATAGCCTGCAAACAAAAATTTCAGTTCCCAGCTGGCTCTGCCCACTGGTTTATTGACTTCTTTTGGACACTGCTGAAACAATCCATGGCAAAGGCAGTAGATAGCTCTAGGAATTTGCGCAGGCTGTAGAGTCAGTTGTGGGCTGCTGGTTCAAATCCAGAGGGCCTGCATGGGAACGAGGAAAAGTTGATAGCATGACTTCAGCCATGTGGTATGAGTTTACCTCCCTGGGTGTAGGTGACAGCAACAGAAATAGCGTTAATTAGTCCACTTCAGCAACTCAGACAAGGTTTGACATGGCAAAGCAGGGAAGCCTACTGTGCTCCAGGCTGAGCTGGGCTTGCTCCCTGGGTAAAAATATAGCTTCCATATTCCAGGTCCAATCCAGTTTTTATTAGTACTGTTGCTGTGAGGCCAAAGGAAAAGCTGAGAGAGCTGCTTAATAACTTAGCAAGAATAACAAGAAAGGATCAGACTTGGTAATTGGTTAGAGATAGTACCCTGGGAAGACAGGGACAAAAGGCAGTGAACTGTAACCAGACACACAATCCAAGGTAACAAGCAGTCAGCGCTGGATTAGCAACCAGGGCAACATTAATGATTTAACTATAGTGTTCACAATAATTTTCCCATGCTATCCAGAAGACAAGGCTAATGGTGAAATAGTGAGTGAAGCCAGAATAAAGTAATATTGCAAAAGTTTGTAAGTGCTAGCACATAAAAGAATCTCCATGGAAGAGGCTAATTTTCAAATTTTTTGTTCTTGCTTTCTTGTTTCCCGAAGAACATAAAAGGCAAGTGTTTAGTTTTCGGTAGTTGTTATTTGCTAGACATGAAGGGAAGACGGGCTGTTTCAGAAGTTCCTATTGACAGCCGACTTACAGAGTGTGGCAGGCCGACATATTTTGCCGTCTTTGAAAACTGAATAACAAATACTTTTGCTATTTACAAGTCAGAAGTGAAGGAAAAGACCTGAGCTACAGAGCACCATCCCAAAATATACAAACCCCCCTCTGAATGCCCCACTTGCAAACTCTGCCTTCATCTAAGTTAATATTAGGTTATAACTCAAACTAACTCGTGGAGGTTGTGAAAAAAAGTACAAAGAGAGAACATAGGAGTGCCATAGCTCAGAACAGGCTCTCAAAATTTATTTTATCGCTTGCCTACACACAGAGTCATACCACTCTACCGCTGTGATTAAAATGGTAGAACCTCTCTCTAAGGATTACACCCACTACTCTATCACTGAAGATGCTAGCCCGAATAAAATCCATGATCTTCCTGTGTTGCATTCTCTCACTCTGGGAAGTCAAATTCTTTTCTAGAAGTGACAATGTAAAATGGCTGCTGCTTTTACAACAAGGGCGCTTTGTGTACGTATTGATAGGCAGAGTTTTTACTTTAGTGACAAAAAAAAAGCATTTTTACAATCCTTTACTCACACTAGCATTGTGGAGTCCATAGAGTTAGAAAAAAATGAATTAGATTCGATTGTGGCTCCCACGTCCTGATTGAATCACTACTGCAAAGTCCTATTGCAGCAACAAATTCTGCTAATTGCATTGTGCAAACTAGCTACAGAGCCTGAGCTGAAGGAAAATTGAAACTCCCAAGGAAAACACAAATTTATGTATACATACTGCATGCTGCTCTCAACTTCAAGTTGCAGTGGCCCACCAAATCAATTCTGGCACAGTTTTGGAGCACTGTGAATTCCCTCTAAGTTGGAAACTGTGCACATCCCAAGAGATCACCAGCTGCTGGGGATATTTCCTTTGGTTAGTTCTTGGCTAGTTCTAAGCACGCACTGAAGAAAATGGTTTCTGCTCCCATTGACAGCATCTCTTCGAAAGAACTGTATTTATGAAGCCCAGTGGAGGCATTAGGGTAGTGGTGGGGGTGGAACTGTGATATTTAGATTTTGCTCAGTTTACGTGCAAAAACTATGTCAAGCCAGATTTCCTTTTGTGGGAAGTACATGAGAAAGGATACAGAGATTGCAGATCCTAATGTTGTCCCTACATCCCTAAGTACATTGTGACTGCTGTTACTAAACTTATATTGGTCACACCAGGCAGAAGGGTAGCCCCAATCACCCTGGATCTAGAGGATGAAAAAAATTCAGCCATATAGAGGAGCAAAAAGGAAGGCTACATTTGTCTTTATTCCCCAAAAATATTACATTTTTATGTACTCATTAACTACGACCTTCCCATGGATGTGCTTGGATGATTTTTCCTTCCCATTCCTGTTTGTCACATCCTCTCCTTTCACTACTTATCTTTGAGGAGCAGAAACCAGTCTTGGCTTGCTACTGATAAAAACAGATACAAAGAGATGCCTTCTACATCTCCCTCTGAGGACCTCATGTCACAGCCAGCAGAGGAATTGGCACTAAATCCCCATAACAGAATATCTTGAGGCATGAGCTCCATCCAGCCTCAGTAGGTATTGATAGGCAAAGACATCCAATAAAAGAAGTCACCAAGGAAACTCTGCAGAACTGATGTTGGCAGGTGACTAGGAAGCCCTAATCCCTTTGGGTCAGGACACATCCATGTGCTAAAAGGCTCAGTCTTCAGATTATGGAGAAAACTAGAATTTTTGCCAAGATCCCTAGATTGTTTAAGACAAATTGGATTAGTCAGAAAGACTTGTTGTTACAGGTCATTTTTAGTTTTGAAGATTGTCTTCTGAAAACAAGAACTTTTTTTGCCGTCTTTTTGATACATGCAATTTTGTCGTGCACATCCTTTCCCAACTGATTGAGTTGAATGTTGCCCTGGAATGTCAAACCTCCTCTGGATTTCAGGCATACTGCAGCACGTCCACCTCTGGGATGAATCTCTGTGATAGAAGCAATGATGCCTTCAATGTTTGCATTGTAATTAATTTAAAATATATTTACCAATTTTGTAAGATCTCAATGAGATTTATAAAGCTTGCAAAACAATTTAGGATCCTTAAAAGAAATCTAGCACAAAAAGAAAATGTTACTTATAGAAAATGTGTCAGGATATCATGGGCGGAAGAGCCATATTCAGACCACTTACAGTGGTGCACAAAGTGAGTTTAGGACTCAAGAGTGTGCTAAGCAAGTTAAATTGCCTATTAGGCAGTGCCAGCTGCACCAGAGGCTCTTTTCCTATATGTTTAATGGGCAGGGGTCCAGCATTACTGTCATATCTACTTCTATCCTTTGCCTGTCCCTGCAGTATGTAGTGATACCTTCATATCTTACAAAGCTTATTTAGTAGTGAAGCTACTTTCTCTGGCAATGTTATAGCTTGAAGACTTAGGCTAGGCAAAAGAAGAAATCAAACAAAAAATGACCACCAACCCCCCCGCAAAAAAAAAAAAAGTAGCATTTTCTCCAAATAAAGAAAAAGCAGTCTTTAGCAATTTAAAACATCTGTTTTAGAGGGGGTACTCCTATGGGTCTCCTTTTATTTTTTGTTCTTATCTTTTAATTACTTTTCTCTTAACAGCTCCACATGACAAGACATCATTCTTCCCAGCCCATGGGGAATGACTGAAACTCCTGTTTGACTATCCCAGTGCTTTTCTGACAGCTGTACTGCTAACTTTGACTTTTTTTCTTTTTTTTTTTTTTGGTTTTCCTCTGGAGCTCTTGGGACTGGCTAATAGAATATCTCTGTTGTGAAGCCCATCTACAACATGGCAGGGACAGTGTTTCTCTCTGGCAAATGAGTTATTGCTTGTAACAGGTGAGGATGAGTTGGTGCAGACAACAGCAAGCTGTGTGTAGTAGTAATTCCACCAACTTTCGGGGTCTTCTATCAGAGGATCTCCCTCAGTGATACATACAAAAAGAGGAAGGACATGAAGCTGATCTCTGGAAAGGAAGTGCAGAAGAAGACTTCTGAGGCTGTGCTAGACCCTGGTGAAATCAAAGTGGGTGCCCAAGAGTCCCATCATTGTCCTTAAATGTTAGTTCTTGAAGCATAACGGGATGGCAGTCCTACCGAGAGCCTCTAGGGGCTACTGCAGTTCAATAAATAGCAATAAATAAAATGCAAAACCGGTTTTGAGTCTGATACAGGCGGTGTTAATCTCTGGTGTACTATCTTGGATTTCAGAGGAGTTACATGCAATGGAATTTGGCCCACTGAGTCTTTGCTGTCTGCTCCTGCATTGCCACGAAGGAGAAAGGATGGCAGTGAGCACAGACTATTCTCTTAGGACGCAGTGTGTTGTCTTGTTTTCCTGGGGGAGGAATCAGTCTTTCAGCACTCTTTCTTGCTTTGTTCCCTGCTTTCTGATAATATTATAAAAGTAGTATCTCATGTTATGTTCTGCAGAGAAAACATCAACTTTGGGTACATAACAGTTATTTCACTCTTTGATAATGGCTTCATGAAATTTGCTTTTATTTGAGTTAATAAGAATCCATGTTTTACTAATTTGCTCTTTAAAGATACTATACACCCTTGATAATTCTCTCCCACCACATGGGGTTCGGTTCACTGTGAAGTGTTGTACGCAGCGTACGAGACGCAGCGAGAGAGCGTGCATGTGAGAGAAGGGGCGAGCTTGAGTGCAGCGTATTTAAGAAACTCAGATTTTGGGAGGAAATCTCTACAGGATATCAAGGCAAATTTCAATCCAAGAAGGTTTCACTGTGTCAATAGATGTAGCACAAGGGCTGCCTGTTGTTTCACAAACAATGAATCTTCTCCAGACTATAAATAATGTAAAGACAAGTCTCAGGATTTTTAAAAAATTCTGCTAGCTGGAGGCTACCTACCCAGCATGCCTCCTTGTTTACAACTTCCAGTACAAACATATATTGTGTTTGTTTTCAGACAAAACATCAGCTTTCCCGACTTCTGGAATTAACTGCTGGTAAATATTAGCGGCAGCCTTTTAAGCAGTTGTTACGTACGGAGACGTTCAGCAGGGTGACAGCGGAGGGCTGTGCTCTCGCACAGCCGAGCCGTGAGCTCCTCGGCATGAAGTGTGCGGTGCGGCCCCTTCACCGTGCGGTGCTGACGAGTTACCGCAATCAGCCGCCAGTCCCTTGGCAAGCACCTCCTCTTCAGGTAAGCACTCTAAAAGCCATTTACAAACGTAAAATGGAATGGCGCGTTGAGTAAAAGTGCTACTGCACCTTACATAGATCTGGGGATATAAGCAGGGACTGCACAAAGGAATGGATTTGTGAAATTCCATTTTTTTATTAAAAGGTAGCAGGTATGTTGTCGTCCTTGGCGTGCGAGGGCCTGAACTCCCGACATCTCCAGGAGTGCAGGTGAGTGCCCCAACTGCTTGAGCCCTCCTCGCATCTCATTTGTCTCTCATCCCACAATTTCTGTATTCTTTTTCCTGTGCAGATGCAGTGAGCCCAGTGGAGAGACCCTCTGCCTCGGCTGGTCTGTCTCGCCAAGGTTAGGACCCCTTCCACAGGGTGGAGATACGCGCCTGAACCCTGGCAGGCTGCAGAGGGCACAGACCCCATCCTGCCACTTCCTCACCAGCAGGCTCTTCTAGGACATACAGGTACTTGTCCCTTTTGTGTGGTGCGACTGAGGTATACCCCATAACAAGTATTTGTCTGCATAATTTTTAGACTCTTATTAGACTGGAGATACTCAGACAGAGGGTGCTTTTATGTAGTCAGGAAAACAGAATCCTGGGCACCTCTAGAGCTTATGGCAAGGAAAACAAAATGCAAGACACTGATGGAGTGTGGGCAACAAGGGAGATTTGGATAGCAATTCTGGAGTTAAGCACCTAAAATCCACTTTCTTCCAATTTCGGTCACTTTCACTCTTCATTGGAATTCTCCTGAAACAGATTGTTTCAAAATAGAGGGACATATGACAAAATAAAATTTGGGTCAGGGACAATTTAGTCTATGGCTCTGTCTACTGCACTTTAGATGAAAAAGTTATAATGATGAAAAGCTTCTGTCTGGGACTTGAGTCTTGCCTACTTCTAAATGTCCTCAGAGTTTTATCTTTGTTGTTAGCCCCTTGATTTTCCTGAAGGCATTTCAAAAACGAACCAGAGGTTTTCAAAAGTGAATGCAATTTATTTAAAAGCACATTTGGGGGTTCAAGAAGGGACAAATGATTCACTCCAGTACAACATAACCAAAACTACGATGGAGTATGGTCCACACCCCAGAGCTGGATTGAGTTGGGATCAGCTGAGGAACAACTGCAAGTCATAACTGTCCATCAGCTTTTTGATGCTTTTTAGGAAGAAGCGTTCACCCAGATCTTACCAGTTCTCTGAATCTTCGCTGACAGGTGTCTGCATCATGAAAGCAACCCAACTTTGCTCGGCCAAAATTTAGTGACCGGCCACAGAGTGAAATCCCCTCTCCCCTGATTCACTCAGGACAGAAGGGAAGTAGTTCCTTGGACAAATTTTGTCTGTAGCCGTTGTGCCAGTGGTACCCATTTAGGAGCTTTCAGCCTGGTAGTTACGTAATCATAAAGTGCACCTGCAAAATGTATGCAAGAAAAAGTTGGAGTTGTATGAACTTAAGAAAGCAGCAAGGGGGAGGAAAGGGTCACCAAGTCAGCTGCTATTGCTGTCAGTCACCCAGAAGGTGATCTTTCACTAGCTCTTAAAGGTATTCCAGAGGCTAATCTAAACTCCAGGCCCTACATAGCCAGCTGAGGTATTACTTCCTTACTGCCCAAGTCAGGTTTTGTGTTCTACAAATGCTCTACAGCAATATCATTATAAATCCATAGCTGAAAGAGCCTGTGCATCTTAAGTGCTCTTTCGTTTTCCACCTCTGAATATTCTGCCAGCAGAGATTTAGAACATTGGCTCTGTAAATGCTTTCATGTCAAGACTAAAGGCAACACTTGTTTAATTCATTCTTTGACCCAACAGTAGCTTTATCTTAGGTTATCACTTGTTAAGCTCTCGAGAATGTTTTAAACATGAAGGGGGCTGCTGTGTATATATATCCAGTGTACTGTATTTTACTTGTACAAATTTGACAGTAGTGATTCATAAACATCAAAACCATTTCCTTTCTGTGCTGCAAATTGTGCTTTACTTTGGCTCCATTCACAGGATGTGCAGCCCATTCTAGAAAAAAAGAAAAAAAGAAAATTGCATTTATCCTTTATCCAATTTGTAATTCTTTATTGTAGGTCACAAGAGCTCACAGATTTTTATATATATGCTTGCATGTTTATATTTATATACATACTTGTGTGTATAAAAGAGAGTTTTTGTGTGTATATATAAATATACCTGAATATATAGTTTGAGTGCATATGTATTTATAAATAGAAATATGCACACACATAAGGACAATTGTAGCAATGATGTATGCTGTGGTGTAAGTGGAGGACTGGATTTATACATCAAATGTACTGCAACCTGATCAGAATAACAATTAAGGTTTGCTGTACATCATTCATTGTCAGTGTAAAACCAAAAAAAATTTACGTTACTCTGTGCAACTCCATCGCTTCTGTCAGCATAGGATTAATCCCTAAGTTGTCAAAAAGCTACAAGTGTATTTAAAATTAGCATCTGACAGTGGCCACAGAACTGAGGTCAACAGAATCATTCTGTATTTGCATCACATCACAAGTACCAGAAACTCAAAAGTTTTGTATTATAGAGTCACAAGACTAACTTGGTAAAAGTCTGCATATTTACTCCCAACAATGATGTTGTCTACACCATGGGACAGATAACTTTTCATTCATTCTTGCGTTGTAGCCTGATTCCTCCCTCCCCAAATGTCATTACAAGACCTGAGTACTTGCCATCTTCCTGTTGCCTCTTAAAAAACCAAAACAAAACACAACCCCAGTTGTGTGGGAGCAAAGAGGGAACCGCAACATCCGGCAGTAAGTTAGTTCCCCAGTCCAGATAAACAAGGGACCAAGGACTGCAACGTAGACAGAGCAGCTCAGTCCTATGCAGAGGGGTGGGTGCTATTTCAAATAGTTTGGTCTCAACATCCATCTCATCTTCTAGTTACCTGCTGTGACATCCACACCAAAATATTAAATAAGCATGTAATATAATACCAGAATGAAACTGCAAACCTCACTGTTGGTTCAGGGAACATACCACCTGCTACTTGGTCATACAAGCTTCAAAAAATACATGCTGCAGTCCCTGGCGTACCTATGCCTTACAAGCCAGAGATGGGGAAGCCCTTGGCTGCTGGTGGCTGTGCTGTGTCACAGAAGCTCATGAAACTCTTGTAACCCAGTGCCGATCAGTTAGGACACAGGTGCTGACAGCAGCAGACCTCTGTCAGATGCCTTGGCCCTGAGTGATTTCTCAACAAGATGTGTTAACAGGAGTAATGTGAAGAAAATACCCTGAGTGAAAGAATAGGACAGCTAAAACTAAAGCTCCATCAGGAAGGAGATGCTTTAGAAATGTGGGAGACAGATAGACAGGGTTTAAATGATCTGCTTTGTAACTGCAAGTAATGGTTGCCAGCAGCAAGGGGGATACTTAGAAGAGAGCTTTCTTTTTGACACCTGCTTGTTTTGAAGCACTGTATGGTTTTAATAGTTTTCAGTTAGTGCAGGCGGCAAAGCCTAGCTATGAAAATGCAATATAGAACTGCAGAAAGAATGTGACACGTGCAGAATTAACCTTGACAACACATATCTTTTTAATGAGGAGTAAGAAAAGGGTAACTGGCACACAAGTGCGGTTTTCTCAGGGTGAAGACACGGCTTTGAGGTTCTGGCAGCTGAGTTTCTTGTGAGGGACTTGGTTGTGACTGGGGACAAGGACAAAAACCAGGGTCAGCAAGAACAGCACGCTGAAGTCACTTGGGCTAGCCCTGACTAATAAAAACAACAGCGGATGTTACCCACAGTGGGATTCATCTCCACCGGTCACAGCTGTCAAAAAGTTAGATGTCTGGTCTACACTAATGTCTCAGGCTTCTGTACCGTGAGGCACCAGCACAAAAGGCAGCTCCAGACATTAATGAATCCCAGCTATTTGGAAGACACCTTAAACTGGAAAGATCTGCCCTCCCAAAGGAGCAAAAACAAATACTATGGATGATAACGTCCTTACTTTTTCCACAGCTCAGTAACATGAAATGAATCTCATCTACGACCCAGACTGATGCTCACGAGAAAAGGACAGTGCTCTCACACAACGGACATGCTGGAACAGCCAAAATGCTCTGTTATTTATGTGTGGTTGGGGTAGGAGGCAAATAAACACCTGTGTTTTGTAAAATACCACACCAGGTGCTGTGGAAGGTGGAGACAGACAGTGGGAAGCATTTCTGCTAAATCTCTGGTTCTGCACCATGAAAGGTAAGGGGTTTTAGCTGAATTAAGTGAGCAAAGTGAAATAAGTGAGCAAAATATCGAGCCCCAGACAAGTTGGACTGAGGTCACTGAGGCACCTGAAGCCAGAGAAACATTCAATTGCTGTCAATTTGGTTTACTTCTGAGTTCAGAAGGGCTTCCACTTTAATTTGCTACCATAACCCATAACAAAGGAAAATCATAGCCCACACTGCACAACAAAACCACACTTTCTGTCTTTTTTTTTTTTTAAGAAAGTGCACTGATTTTTAGGAAGGATAAACAGTTAGAAAGCCCTAAGACCAGCCGATGCTAATGATTTTCTATTTAATGCATGGAATTGTCCTAAGTAAATAAATAAATAAATCAGCTGTCAATCCTGTGCTTATTGTTGCATTAATGTCAAACCCATGAAAAGGGTAAGTATGTAACACAGTATGCTCCACTAGTACCAAGGCAATGACATCTTTTTTAGAGTGTGAGTAGGAGAAATGATTCCAGCCATATATTTTGAATATCTATTTGAAGCTATCACTTTGCAGTGAATAAAATGTGTTTTATCCTTGTTAAGTTGGAAATCAGCTCTAGCGCTGTGGCTTAGCGGGCTAATGTTCTCATCGCTTCAACTTTCTTGCTTGGCAGGGGATCAGCCTCTCTTTGCTGCTCACATTGAGCAGGCAAACTTGCAGATTTCAATCCTGCTGGCATTTGTCTCTGAAATAAATGGGCTATAGCGTACCTTTTGGCCTGACAAGGAGATCGTGAATCTGTGAGCCTTCCCCTCAGCCAGTGTAGGACCTCAGAGAGGGGCTGATGTTCCTTCACCATCAATGTCATTACAAACAATGTGGCTCCTTAGCAAAATGCTTGAAACACATGCAGAGAATTAAATTAGCCATGGCAAGAACAACAACAAAACCCAGCCTATAACCCCTTAGAAAAAATACTTAGATGAAAGCTATGGGACTAAATAACTTAAACTTGAATGGAATTATCCAGGGGTTTTTTTCTGTTTCCTTGCAGGTCATGTAAGAAGGGAAAACAGCGCTGCACCTTTGATGTAGTTTTAATAAATATTCAGAGTCCCTTCAATTACTGCCTGAGTAATTAGTGTGGATGCAAATAAAATGGGGAACAACAGAATGACTTTCTGGGCTTCCTCAGGGGACTGGACTTTGGAAGTAGCAGCACTGTATTATATGTGATGCAACTTTGAAAAGAGAGTAAAGGAGAAAGCTGAGAATAGTAGATGGTGGAAGACTCTCAAACACACTACATTGCTAGCTGTGCATGTAGGAGAGTCTACGTTAGCACTGCAACCTTCAACCGCTGTGATTTGGCAATCAGTTTTGGAAATGATACTTCCTTGCTCTTTGTGCCCTGAGGGAAGTCTGTGCATTACCCTGCTGCCTGCTTGAGTGAATCCTTTATAGCAAAACAAACCTGACCATGAGAGACAGAGAATGTTTTCAAGCCAAAACACCTATGAAGAGGCTTGTGTTTGTAGTGGGAGTTTAATTCCAGGGATCTCATCTAGCCCATCTTATACTTCGATCCAGCGGTTCCCTGTGGCTGTCAGCCTTCTTCAGAGGCACCCCAGGATCCTTGTGATTCCCCATAGTACTTCAGAAACACTAGTTTTCCCAGGAAAACAGGCAGGACTTTGTGGTGGCTGTTTTTAAGCCCTTACTGTTGATGAAAATATTTTGGACTGTCTTGGTGAAGAACATCAGAGGGTCTATATGCTGTCTTGAATAAGGCTGATAGATACCTCCAAGTCCATGGATTAGTCACAGTGTTTTCCGATTGTAGAGGTCCCAGAAAGCCTTTCATTCATACGGAAGAAGAGATACATCTTGTTGTCTCACTCCATCTCTCAAGCTACCAGCTGGACAACCATGTGATCTCCACCATGACGCAGCGTAGGATCCTACTCCCAGTTCTTTTCATTCATTAATTTAAAGTTCCCATCATAGTTATCATTTCACCTGACACTGTGGTTGCAAGGATGGTGGTGTGCGTCAGTGGACTCCATAGCCTGCCAATTTTCTAAGAATTGTAACATAACATACTATGTAGACTTATCCTCTCTGTCTCAGAGAATCAATTAGCAATGACTCCAGCACCGTGTGGATACAGAGTCGTCTCTTGTGATGCCGTCATCCTCCAGTGAATCTGAAATGTGCTGGTCTTAGCAACAGTAGAGATTTCCTAAAACTTAAAAATGTGGACAATATATTTGAGTATTTCATGCCTCAGTCAGGCCAGCTGAAAGACTGAGGACTGCTGGATGAGCAATGAAACCTCTGGAAATCAGAACATGGATGGAACAGTTCAGTCGCCTTTCTGTATTTCAGCTTCCTGTTGTCCATTTTACAATTTCTAGCAGCAGGTAGCTGCTTCAGGGAATCTGTATGGGGAATGCTGTGCTTCCTCTGCTCCCATTCCCATAGACAGGGCAGTCTCTGCTACTGACTCTTGATACTCACATTTCTGTTTTGGAGGATGCAGCCCACATCAGTCAAAACTTGTGAGTGACAGGGAAATCCGCTCAGGAAACAGGATCCTTCTGTTCTGCTATTGCTGGTTAAAAAAGACTCCCTTTCTGATTGTCATTCCAGTGGTCCACAGCTTTCTGGGTTGACAAGGGGCTATATTTATTATCTGTTGCCTTCTTCTGTGACTCAGCAGCAAGCAGGCCGAGATTCACAAACAAAAGTAAAATGACATCAGAAGTTGTCAAATAGAAGAAGACAAAGCTGACAAAGGCATTTGGCTTTAATGCTTCTAAGCGGATATTGTAAATAACAGAGTGCACACACATACAGAGGAATATTCAACATGGAATTTTACAGCAGTTGCCAGCATCCGCATCTTGGAGAAAGAAAAGTCACTGCCTGCCTCAATAGCAATTTGTATTTTAAGTTCAGCTGATCAAAGATGAGCACAGCAGTGGCTGCAGGCAGCTGCAGCAGCGGAGCCAGTGAGCCCTTGCACGGGGACGGAGTCGACAGCCGACAGCCGGCAACCAGGCAGGCGGCACCGACCCGCAGCATCAGCCTTGTAAAAGACCTCAATAGCACGTGGGGTTGGTGCACGTCCTCCCAGCCATGCTAGGCACTTCTCTGCTGCTACAGCTAGTTTCTGTATCTCCAGTACTGAAGGAACAGGAACGGATAACGGCACGGTAGTCATGGATCACTATCTGCTACTCTGTGGATGATCATTGAGTTCCTATCAACGACCGAGTCACCCACGTTATCCACATACATGCTCACTCACTGATCTTAAGCTCAGGGAAGACCCTATGCCAGGCTTTTCTGGAGCAGCATTAGAAGCCCTGCTGAACATCATGCCCTGTGAACCGCTTGGCACAGTCAAAACAATCCAGTAAATTCCTTGTCAGCGCCTGATAATTTTCTTTATCTTTCTCCAGTTTTCTATGTGACTCAGGGAATCAAGAGGCTAATTCTTCCCATAGAACAGCTTTCTGCTATAATCAGGTACCTTGTTTGGCCTTTCCTTATCTGATCAGCTCACCAATTATTTTCCCTTGTACAGAAGGATGAGTAAATGACGACCACTCAGATGAGAATTGATCAGAGTTTGTTCCTCAAACAGAGCCCAAATCAAACCTTTCTCTGAGGCTCAGTGTATGTTACCCAGCTTTAAAAGACAGGCGCTCACGTATGTCTTTCCTTTCCTCCCCACCACAGTTCTAACCAGAAAGAAAAAGGGCCTGAAACACAGCAAGAAATATTTTTCGCTGTGGGCTTATATTCCTTCACCTCTGCTTCTCTTTCTGCCTCTCCTAGGTTCCCTTGATCAAGAGTCTCTTGATCTTTTGGTTCTGAAAGTCATCTCACCAAGTTTCAAACATATCCAGTCATTCATAACTTCTCCCTTCGAGAAATGTGTCGAGTTCCTTTTGCATGTTTATTTCTGATCCTCTTTGCAGATATGTTTAAAAGCTTCCCTACGTTAACATCCCTACTCTTCACCTTGCTTCAGAAGATTCCCTTTTCTTTTCAAAACTAAACGCCAGATTTTTTTTGATCCCAGGAGTGAAAGCAACTTTTTACCTCTGTTTTTTGAATAGCTGGGAGGAAGCATTGTCAGTTCTGAACAGAAGTTTAAGCATAGCCAAAGCATGTGTTTTTCACCTTAGATAATACGCCAGTTCTCTAAGGGCAAGAGGCTCAACAGGTAAATTGACGTGGATTTTACTGAAATCAGCTATCTAAGTTACACCAGCTGAGACTCTGGTTGCAGAAATCAAAAGCAATCCTCTCTGGAAAGTAAGTACAGTCACCAATTGACTTTAAGTTACTTCTCTTGTCAGTGCGCACTTTCGGCTTGAGGATGTCAAAGACTCTTTTCCTGAATCTCCTCCGTACTTTTTTTTGTGGTCCTCTTTGTGCTATTTGGGTGTAAATTCTCCTTCACCCAACATATTCACTTCTCTTGCACCTTGGCTGGGTGCTGAGCTGATCTCTATATGAAAGCTGGCTGACATATCCTATGGATGTCACTGAGCAAGACCGAGTGGCCTCTTTTTCTGCTCAATTAGTTTTTCATACTTCAGTGACTTTGCTGTTCATTTTTGGAGGGCCCTCTAGCACCGCTTCATTTCCTACACAAAATAGCTGCTGCAGTTGAGTAGGCTGAAAGGATCCATGCCCATTTCTCTTCCACGTTGCCCTTTACTCATGCTTTTTTCTTCCCTCTCCCTTCAACAATGACTGAGTTAGGTGGTAGAGGATTGCCAGTCCCAACAAATAAACATAATGTGGTGACTTCTTGACTTTATTGCATCTTCTGTAATGAACGGTATTCTTCTCTCATGTATGTGGGAAGGTGTGCATCAGTGGTGCTGCCTGGCCAGAGTGTTTTTGGGAAATGTAGTTTGACTGAGGGCAAAGTCCCCAATAAAGAATGGGAACGGGAGGGACTTGAGACCTCTGGAGTGCTGTGATGGCCCTTCAGCACTGAAGTATTTCATCTAGTTTCTTGGTTTGCCTGCTCAGGTTTTCAATGAAAAATTGAAATGTTCTGTGGAAAGCAGTACCATTTCATGAAAAATTCACTGCCACTGAAAGCTCCACTCTCTGTTGCAAAACAGTTTGATGTAAAACTTCTCAGTTTGTTCCAATTAGGACAAATGTAAAGCACTCTCTGTGCTATCCCAGGGCTCAGAAGGCAACCTAGCTGTTGTCCTGTATCTTCAGTAGCAATAAATGTTTAATCAGCTTGTGTGCTCAAGATATAGGCTTGAGAGGAGGGAAACAAGGCCTGGTTTGCTGAAAGCCCCCTTGAAGTCTCCTCAGAACTTGTATGACTTGCCATTCTTTAGGCCAGGGATGAAGCTTTTTCTTCTTGCTTGTTTCTTCCTTGAGTGTTTATGTTGCACAAAGCCCTATGTTTGTTCACTCATTTGTTTGAAAGTTTTCAGCCTTATTTCCAATTCTGGCATCGCACTAGGCATGTCGCCTGTTTGTTTTAAGTTATATTTTTCACTGAGTTGGATTAAAGTATTCAAATACCTTTAAGCTGATGTGCCTCCAAATGAAACACTGTAATAATTACTGAGGAGATATACTGTAAAAAATAATTATCCCAGTCTTGGTGTAAGAGAGAAAAATGAGACTGCCAGTTGCTGCACAGACAACCTCAGCTGACAGGTCACCACAAGCCTTCACAGCTGGTTTGGGAAGTTTTAACTGCACGTACGTTAGTGTCTCTTTCAGCAGAATATGTGCCTTTCAATCCTCAGGACTTCCAGAGTCAGTGGGCACCTTATCCCTGCCCATGTCCTCTGTTTTCTGCCTGATTACCGGAATATGGGCAACATTTGGTGGAGGTGGCACATAAACCCTGTGGCTGCTTTCATCTTTCTGTCAAAGGGAGGGGAATAATCAAAGAGCTGCAGCAAGAAAACAAATGGCCAAATAGCTGTTGAAGCAGGAGGTTCCAACTCACTGGAGCTCAGCTTATTACAGGCCATATGCCTGAGTGGCTCCTCTCACCGAGTGCTGCACCCAGCTAGGGAAACAAGTGTGAAAGTGCCTGTGGTTCATCAGGCCTGATTTGTTATAACCATGTACAGCCGCTGAGAGCACAGAAAATAAGAACCTGAAGAGGCTGTGGGGCTAACAGGAGAGAGAATCTTTTACAAAATACAACATTAATACACAAATCCCCCAAATATTTATGTAAAGATGCTAATGGGCAATAATAATTTGTTTTTCAAAGCTCACAGCAGATGCTCTTCTTCTAGTACACAGGCTATATTCATAAATAATGCAGCTTACCATAGGTAGGGAAACAAATTGATATGCTCTTTTACTTTATTTTAAATATCATGGGGTTGAATTAATAGTTACTGTTGACAGATATCACTACCTCACGCCCTTTCAGCTATGCCCAACGTTTGCAGGGCTTGCTGTGTAAATGAGGGACTAAGCACATGACTCAGCTCCTGAATGATGGATGTGTTAGAGACTGAACGACATAGCTGGCAGAATAAGGAGAACAGAGAGGGTGGAAGAAGTCTGTTTTTAACCTGGCATTTCAGTTATCTTTACTTGGCAGAGCTCCTCCCAAGAGCGCTGAAGGCTCAGGCCCCAGCCAACCATTTCATTTAGGTGTTAGGAAATCTTAATTATCTAACAAAGGCAAGTGGCCATCAGCAACCAAGAGCTTGCTCTACAGCTGCCGTATTCCCTATCCTCTCTGCAGAGTACTTCTTTCCTCACAGGGCTTAGCTGCTTAACGACTTATTCTGGAAGACATGTTCCTGCTAAAGTGGCTTCACTAATTCAGAAAAAGTGTTCTTATTCCAAAAAATGAGACACGCACATTCATTTATTCTGGAGGAGGTAGTCCACTCTAAGTTCATACCACGTCCTTAATTCAAAAGGGTTTCGCTAAAGAAGCTGATGCTTCTTCTCTCTCCACCTCTTCTGTACTTTTGAGGCCAGGTTGTTCAGTTCTGTGGCCTTTTTCTCCTCCAGACTGGGGTTATGTCATCTGTCTAGTAGCTCTTTGCACACGTAATTCACAATACTATCCATAATTCAGTACAGCTACGTCAGTCCACCCACATTTCGTAAAAAGGATGATGACAAGCTCTGCTTCATTTCATTTATACTCCCCCTATATGTGAGCGACTCCTGTCCTACCTGTGAAACCTTTCACCTTTTTTTTTTCCACTTTGGTGGCCTTTTGTCTCCCCTTTCATATTGCCCACTTGAAAGCTTTTTTACTTGGGTTGTGTGTTTCGCTTAACTTTCCCAGCAGCACACCAAGAAAGGATGCACTTTATAACTAAAATGAGCTGTGTTGACAGCTCTGGTCTGCCTCTGTTTTGGTTTGAAACGCTGTTTCATGAAATGCTAGGAAGGTGTCTAGACATGGTGCAGGGTAGGCACCGCATACACACTGTTACCAGACATTACTAATCCCTCAGTGCCATTTGCTGTCCTCCTCCATGTTAGTTCAGAGGAAAAAAAGGTTGTGTGACAATGTTTTCACCTGCACAGGATGGTTTTAACAACCTTTCTCTTCTGGTAACAATATGCAAAACTGCATATGGAAAGCTGTTTCTTAGAAATTAAAAAAAAATCACCTTACCAGTTTTATTAAAATTTGCTGTTCTTTGCCTCTGTGTCACATAAGGGTCCATTAATTATCCTGCTGTCTCTGAACGTGGCTCCAAAGAACAGGGTGACCACCTTTTTCAATAAAATTGCAGATTTACAATTTTCCAGCTCAGTGAATTGCTAGTGTTTAAATATATTGAAAGGCCAGTGCCAGGCTGCTCTGCCTCCTGGTGCGGCATTTTATTGGGAAAGGGTTGCTAGAAGGGTGCGTGAGGAGAGGAAGAAAAGGGGTAGAGAAGGAAAATAGGGCAGACAGATACGGCAGCAGGAAAATCCCGCAAAACCAGAAGGGATTAGAGTGCCTGGAGGCACCTAAGGTTCAGAGGTGACCCTTGGTGCCCCCTCAACCTTCCTCTTTCTCCCAAGTGGGAGCGATGAACATTACTGGGACCCCAGGCAGGGCAAGGCTGGTCTCTCCTGAGAGGTATGGCCCATCACTTTGGCTGTGAGATGAGGACCATGCCAGCCTAACTGCCTTCTGCCTCTTTGCCCATTGACTTGCTGAGGGAGTATCAGGAGAACAAGACACAAACTCTGCACTGTGCGTCAAATCCAGGTAGGTTTGACACAGCCATGCGGAGGTGCGGGATGATTCATGCTTCCTGTCAGCTCTGCTTGGTTGGGAAGGCGAAAGATGAGCCCACGCAGGATTTTCCTGCTGTTGTCTGCAATTGAAAATTTGTTTTCTCCATCTGCGAAATTGTACGTTCATCTGGCAACAGGGAAGACAGGAAGAAAAAGAGTGGGAAACAAGGTAAAGTGACTGAAAAGAGAAAATTAATGGTGATCTAAATAAAAAAAAATATGAGAAGGAAGAAGGATGGGGGCTAGTGACAAAGGCAGAGCTGGGGGTTGCATTTTTGTGCCCATAGCATTTGATCCTGACATATAACTAAGCAACCTCTTGTGGCTGCCTTGCTTGACTATGACAAACAGCCTTTCTTACAGACACAAAATAATAAAACATCCAACTCCTAAAACTCAGTCTCTTCTCTCAGTGCTTACGGTAACGTTCATGCTTCTGAGGGCACCTGGTGACCGCTGGCAATGGACACTGCTGGTGGAGGGAGCAGCACTGCAATCTCCTGCTAACAGCTCAGCTGAGTCCCAGGAGACAAATTTAGGGGTGAGAAAGGACTTTAGGAACACGGATCATCTGCTGAGAACAGTGCCAGCTTGTGACTGGATTTACACATGGTTGGACTGGCCCAGGCACATCCCTCCTGCCTGGCCATGCAGGGGTAGCAGGGCTGTGCCCAGCGCAAACTCCCTGCCACAAACTCTCTCCACCTGTTTTGTTAAAAGGGCTGCAGGGACAGGAGAGAGGCCCAACGGCCTTTAAGTATTAGCTCCCTGAATTTGCTTTGGCTCTCTGTTTTTGAAACAAAGCTTCTCTGAAAACAGCCAGGAGGCTTTCAAGGCTGTCCTCTCCCTTTGTAGGAAATGTTACTGGAAACTCACTCTGGCTTCCAGGTTGCACGCATTGAATTCTGCTGTGTGTGAGGCTGAAAGAGGAAATATCCTTTTCCCCTGGGCGAAGGCTTCCAAGAGCCTCTGAGGGAAGTCGTACCACTGAAATAGTTTCTTCCCCTTTCCCCTCTTCCCATCATTATTCTTCTTTTTCCTAACGCACCACACTGCACTCACAGAGGCCCATTCATGCCTGTGCCAAGTAGTACTGGGTGAAGATTGTTTTTTGGTTAGCTTATGTCTGGGACTCAGGAGACCTAGATGTGGGTCTCGCCGGGGGTGCAAACTTTCTGTAAGAGTTTGGCATATAGGGTGGAAATGATGTTGCCTCACCACAGGTGACTACACTGTACATCTGAGATGGTCACTTCTGTCTCCCTCCAGAAGCTAGAAATGAAGAGGAACAGATATGTCAAGAGTGCATCGCATCAGACTTACTTTACTCCTGTCTTAGAATGAGATAAATATCCCCTAGAGGGAACTGCTTCTTTCTGGCCACCTCAGGGTAGCCATGTTTATAGTGGGCATCTGTATTACAGATAGCTAGCTTTAGCCAAATAAATTGTACCTGCAGCCCATCCCGTGTTTTAGTTTGCCCTTTATGATGCGAAGGTGGAACAGTCATTCGCCTTTTGCAGAAATGTTGTGGAACTGAAATCCAGTAACTCTTGTGTGGCATCTACATGGGGAGGTGAGAATGGCATGGGAATGCCTACCAAACTGTGAACATGACGAGCTGCTCTCCTAAAGGCTGTCAGGGAGGAGTTCTTCTGGCTGTGGCACCCCCATTCAACACCATGTTCATGAGGATCCCAGGGAGTCATCTCCGTGGCCTCGTCTTCTTCCTGATTTGTTAGTAACATGCGTAGGTCATGAAGTAGACGGTTCATTGCGGCAAAGGCAACACTTGAACCTCAGCCTTTCCAGATGCTGAAGCTCCTCAAGAGAAGTCGCGGCCATATGTTGGCAGAAAGCATAGATACTGTGAAACTATTATCAAGGGAGACAATGGAAAGGGAGATTGATGTAAAATGTCTTTTTGATTCCTTTTTATTGAAACTGTCTCACTTTGATTAGATTTATCTCTATCACACACACAAAAAAGCTAGGATTCCAGCAGAACTGTATATATTTTCAGTTTGTGCTATAAGTAGGAGGTTTTAATTTTGCCAAAAAAAGCAATGTTTTTACCAAAATTCTTTTTTTTAAGAACATTCCTTGTCCCAATACAAAGAAGCTGTACTCAAATCTTTTTTTCTTTCACATGACGCATTAATAAATCAGTTTTGCTACTTGCTTTGGTGGGATTGGGAATTCATCCAAATAAATGAGCATGTCTGTTTGAATATTCTATTTTGCTGTAAAACATTGTTCATGAAAGTCATCCTGTTGACCATATTCTTCATTATTAAGATTCTAGCCTTATTTTTCCTAATTTTTGAAATTTTTAGTCAGTCACAGTTCCTTGTTCCCACATTCTTGGTATAAGCATGGCAACAAATAGTTGTTTACGAGGCACAAAAATGTATCACAAAATTAACGCAAGGCTGGGGCTCTGCTGATGTTTGCTTACATTGTTGTGGAAGAATATGCGTGTTTATCATGAAAACTTACCTTCAGAAAAAGATAACTGAAACTCGCAGATAAAAACCAAATTAATTTCTTCAATCCATTTTAGTATATTTGCCAAATGCACTAATGAGTGTGCTCTCCTGAATTGCTCATGTGCATTTGAAAGAATGTTTTCCTTCTCTCCTCTTCTCACAGGCGCGTGCACACACACACACACACACACACTCTCACACAAGTGCAAGTGCACAGAAATTCCATCAAGTATTTTAATACCAGTGTCAGGCTTCTTAGCTCAAAGTTATTTTTTGCATAACGAGATTAGGACTTTGACCGACTTTCTATGGCATATGGAGAATGAGAAGTATAATAAAGCATGCTAAAGACTAGAGACCAGACAAAAGTACATCAGCAGCTAATTGATGTGTACACCATACAGCTGCAAATGAAACACAGCAAGAGACATGAACAGGTTCCATTACATAGGATTATAGTGATGGTCTGAGAACAAAACTGGAAATTTAGACCTATAAAAAAAAAAAAAGAATATTTGGAAGTCCTATGGAATTTTTACAATTTTTTAGCTGGAAGGATCTTCCTTTAATTATTTTCCATAGTAGAGCTGCATCTCCCTCAGGTTGAAAACAAAGGCTCTTGCCTGCTTTCTCAACTCAGACTAGCAGCAGTGATAAGTGTTTATCTCCTGCAGGATCCTCCACATTTTTTCATAGCTTCTGTGCATTGGAAGAGCACAAGGTGGAAGGGAGCTGAAGCTAGGCACTGTTCTAGAGCAGGGTCCTGAGCACAGAGGCTCTTTGTGCTTTGTGCATCCTCACAGCAGTCAAAATAGCAGCTCCGTCGTGTTTCGCTGTACATACAGTGTGCTCTTGCCCACTCATCACCAGGCAGCAGGGGAGGCAATTGAGCTGGAGCCCTTTGGGCTACACACAGCCCAGTGCTCCAGGGCTGTCACCGTCCTTCTTTCAGAGATGGTTGTGGCTGGCACTAAGACACTCTTTCCAGCTTCCTTCAGTCTGCGGGGGCCACTTCTCAAACCTTCGGACAACTGGGCCCCATCCCAATGGGTCTCCATCTTACTCAGTTTAAAAGGGTTTCTTGTTTTATTTAAATGATGTGTAAGGCCCTGCTGTAATCTGATTTCTTGTGGAAGTGCAATGTATGTGTTCTTAGGTAAAGTGAAGAATATCACTAGGCAATGACATTAGTACACAGAGAAACTAAATCAATACTCACTGATTACTTCAGAAGTGCAGGCTGCTCTGTGATGCACTTGCATAGCAGAGCGGCTCAAGTCTTCTCATGTGGGAGGACAGCAGAGAGGGTCTTCAAAGGATTTTCAGGTAAACCACTCCTGTGTGACTTTTTGAGCGTGACTAATATTGAAGATGGACAGTTGTCAGAGATACAATTACGTTTTCATTTTTGTTAAATATACAATTTACAATAGTGCTAGTTTTTAGTGTGTTGGGTTCCTTTTGTTTTGTTTTGGTTTGTTTGTTTCTTTATTTTTCCCATGGTTAAAAAAGGTTATTTTTCAAAAATGTGGCTAATTAAACCATTTCCAGTCCCCCATCTCCCTTGCACGTACAGCAAAACATACTGAGTTTCCAAACAGTATAAATATTAAGCATAATAAGCGCATCCTAAAAATGAGCTCTGGGTTGCTTTGAAGAATTCAGAAACCTGTTGTCCTGCAGCTTTACTGAGATAAGTGTATTGTTATTGGCATGCTGTATGTTATAGTGCCTTGTTCAGAAATACAAAAACCTTATAGATAGAGAGCGTCAGATGGATAAATAACTTCTCTGTTTGGAAGATTACTCTTATATTGAAAATATTTTTGACCCCACCAGAAATAGGAAGTGAGACTAATCTAACAAAACAGCTTTTAAAGCATACTCAGAAGTTAACAGCGTAAAATATAACCCATTTTTGGTTTGTCTCCTAAAGCTGTTGGCACACTGCACAGTCCTTTTTCACGATGCAGCCTCATGCAGCCTCAGCCCACAGACTTCCCTGGTTCGGGCTCTACAACCAGACTTGGAGCAAAAAGTATGCTGCTCTGCGTGTGCTGGTTTGCACCCAGAGCGGCTGAGTGCTCAGTGGCCCCACCAGGATAAAATCATGCCGAGTTCCTGCAAACACTGCTCCAGAGCCTACAGGTGGTCTCTTTGCTGTAGGGACACCATTCACGCAGTGAGATGCTATCTGAGGTGACTACAGGTGGCAGAACTGCCTCTAAGTGAGTACCAGCCAGTGAACTGTAACAGCCCACAAGCTGATGTATACATCCTATACAGCAGAAGGGACCAACAGGTGCTATGAATTCCTCGTAAGGCTTTGGAGTAGTTGATACTACCTTGGAAATATGTTTAGGGCAACCAAGATTTGAATCTGCCTCTAATTTGGGGAGGAAGCAGCTGCTGGTTTCAGACTCAGTGGATGGCAGTGGAGGAGTTCCTCGAGGAACCAGACAAAATTACCACCCATTTGTAATAACGTAATAATTAAAGTATAATAATAATAATACCTATATATTTATGTATTAGGTAACATAAAATTAGTAAATGACATTTCCAAGCTCCTGTGGTTAAAATTTCAAAAGAATTTCAAGGACATGAACCAAAAATATGAGCCTGGTTTGTTTTTTTATTTTTTTTTCCCCAGTACAAATGTGGCTCTGCACACAGCTCTCTGATGGCTACAAGTTAAGTTTTGTGTCTCTCTGGAGTAAGAAGGCAATTTCATTGTAGTTGTGTCTTGTGCAGACAGTGCGGCTGTAAAAATCTTCACTCATTCATGTTAGTCACAGAAGTTATAACTGCATTACTGGAAGACTGAACAGAGGCAGATTGCTGACGTTTTTGGGTAATGATGTCTTCTCTTCATATTTATTGTAATATCAGACAAGGTTTTATCAGTGTCACAAAGAGATTTGCTAATAACATGAAAAAAGATTTTCTTTCTGGGAGATTCTGGGTTTAGATAATTTGAATTTCTCTTTTAGATTTTATTTTTGTTGGATCTTACTAAATATTTCCCTGTAATTGTTAACACATCTCATTCTAGCATACTGATTATTATCTCTTCTCCTTTTACCACGCTGAACTTTTTAATTTTTTCAAACTACTTCGTAGAGTTTTCTATTTCTCCCCTTTCACCAGGTGGGTTACAGCTCTGCTTGTATTTTCTCTTTTTATTTGCTTTTCAGGCTGCTGAGCAAAGCCAGGAATTTGGATGAGCAGTCCCTGGACAAAGACAGCAAGGTGAAGCCATGCCAAGTCAAGACACCTATAATTTTTTGCAAGCAATCTTACCTTAACATACCAGCACTCCTGTGCTTCTGTTTTGATCTGCTGGAGTATGTATAATCGATGTAGGGGCTGGGAAAGTCATCTGACATCAGCATAAGGAAAATGTTAAGCTCTCTCAGTTTCCAGCACATGATTTTTAAGACATTTTAATCCCCTCTTTTTCAAGTGTGGATTTACTGGGGAGGTCAAGGGGTCAGTAACACTTCCCCTCCTCCACCACCATTCACACGGGCCAACCCAGCGAGGACCGGTGTTGTTTGGTGCTATGATTTCATTCACACATACACTTGCTTTTTTTTCTTTCCTTTCAGCCAAGCCTTCATCATCCTATTTCTCTAATAGTGTTTGAAGTTTATAAATTGCCTTTCATCTAAATATAACCAGTTCAAAACCCCAGTCAGAGACCTCACAGTTTTCAACCCTTGTGGAGGTCCTTGGGGGAAGGAAGGACATTTGCTCACCGTTGTCTTGCTTCGTATTGCAAGGACCAGCGCTGCAGCAGTGACTGTACATCACTCTCTGGGCACTAGAGAGGGGCAATTAGGCAGCCTCTTTATGCAGATTAACAGAACAGATGAAACTGAAATGGGATAACTGGCACCATCTCAAATATGGTAAAGCAAGGATAGTTCCTCTGCCTGCTGTAGAGGCAAGGTGATACTCTGACTACGTAGCCTTCTTTGAAAATCACTCAAGGATGCTCAGTTTTATATAGCCAAATACCCCTCTGTGTGTAAATAACCTCATTTAGTCAATGTCATTTTACAGTTATGTATGCGAAGGCGGAAGGATATGACATGTTTTGCATGGGGCACAAAATTAAGCTAGCAAAGAGTGTCTTGTGTGTCTGTTCTTTCCTGTTTTCTTAATGGTAAGCTTGTTGGCCTTATAGATGGAAGAAATGAGCTTCAGAGGCCTCCTGGGCATACTGCATCTCTTGCTGTCTGGAAATGGAGAAAAAAAAACCTAAAACACAACCCATGTACACAGAATAGATCAAGTCATAAAGGAAGTGTCTCCTGTTAAGTAATTTAATGCAATAGAAGCTGAAATGATGACCATATGATGTGTAGGGAGAGCAGTGATATAGGAGAAAATGGCACATCACCACAACATTAATTACTTAATGACACAAAGCTGGTGATATAAAAATTGCTGTAGGTGGTCAAAGTTGAGTATAGTCAGGCTGGTGTAGCACTTTGAACTCCAAATATCTATTTGACATTCTGCCTCAAGTTAATTTTTTTTTTTTTCTCCCTTCCTGAGACTGTCTGGTTTCTTTTTTATTCGTATTTTTTGCTTCCTTCACAGTATCTTGTTTTTCCCCAGCCTAGCCCTCCTGGGACAGACTAAGCTGGAAAAACTTCAGTTTGCTGCTATTTCACTCTGCTTTACTTAGCCTCATAAAGTTGCTTTAGAGACAGTCACTTTCCGGTGTATGAGGACAAGGTGTCATGAGGCACATCGCAGAATAGTAAACCCAGGCTTTGATCAACTGCCAGAAATGGGGATGGGGAGAGAGAAAAAGGGGGAGATTTTTAAAAATATATATATACAGGAGTAAACAGAAGTGAAAGATACCACAGCTCAAAGAAAATATATCATATGGGGTCAGTTGAAACCTACTAGAGTCTTCCCCTAGAGAATACAAGTCCCCCTCCCCCTGACTCAGCCATGGAAACTGGCTACCAGCCCTGTTTAGTGACATGCAGAGGCTAAAACCTTCTCTGTGATCATTATTTTCACCCAAAGCCAGAGTTACCTGACCTTCCATGTAGCTGCAGGCCATTGCCACATGATCTCATCTTCACAGTTAACTAAGCAAGAGCGTGGCTCTTCTGCTCCCAAAATGCCCAGCCCTTAGCAGTCAGCTTGGAGAAAAAGCTGAGCAGATCCCTGGCAGTTTGCTGAGCTGTTCTTGTCACACTTTGGGGGGGGGGGGGGTGCGTCCAGCACCTGCCGGCGTATACCAGTCACTTGTCTCACACCAAAGTCCCTTGCTGAAGTCCCTTCTTCACTTAAAGGGGACTGGAGGCAAGAACACACGTGCTTTTCACTTTTTTCTATCTTTTAAATGTGACCTCTTGTCTCCTGCTCGGGTTTATTTATATACACTGGCACATTGGAAAAGTGTCTGGCTATGTTAAGTACTGTACTTTGATTTTAGTGGTTTGTGTAGCATCCAAAACCCATGAATAAAGTACGTTAAAAAATCGCTGGAAATTGACATTACATCTATGTTGATGCGCATTTCTGTTGCCAAGAAAAGAGCAGTTTGGCTGAAGGATCCAACAAAATCTGCTTAGTGGGTCTTCCTTGGCGAGAGCCCACAAAGCAGACTGCTTTCATCCAGTACTCCCTTAATCACTGTAAAGAGGTTTCAGAGAGATTAATAATAACTAGTGCAGTTGTTACACCCACGCGCAGTGACTCAGACACACCGATGAGGCCCGGGGAGAGTCTTTACCTGTGTGGGCCACACAGACAGATGCCAATATTTAGTCCAATAAAGTTGTCTTTCCAGCAGCATGAATGATAATCTTGGAGGCAGATGATGACAGGGCCTGTCAAATAAGCCCCTATACTGAGACACAGCCCAATATATAACAGCATCTCGCTAGGGCCACATTAAAGGCTGCGATGGAAACCTCGCTCGCTCTCCTTCTGTCTCAAACACCGGCAATCTTGATTAAAACCAAAAAATACGTAGTCCCAGCATCACAATGCGCTGCACCAAGAGAAGACTCTGAGAGTAATGAGCACCCATTTGGTTTAAATGAATTTTCGGAGAGTCTTTCCTGAGCACAAGGCTGGGGCAGCTGGCTGTTAATCAGACGCGATGCAGGCAGGAGATGATCAGGCACTGCTGCGTAGCGCCGGTGCTGAAGGAGTTCTGAGCTGCTGCCGCCACTGCTGATCATGATAAACTCAGGTTTGTGGGTAGCCCTGGTGCTACTGACTCTCTGGTAGATACCCAACATTAACCATCCATGGTTTTGGCTCATTTGGCCTTTGATTTAGCTTATATTTTGTGGGTTTTATTGTCATCCTATCCCCCTTTTCTGACATAAAAGAGGAGCAATTGTCATTTGATTAACCTCTCTGGGAAGGGGGGAGTGCTCATGAATACACTGGCCAAGAGTGTTTAGTCAGATACAGATTAGCAGAGAATAATAATTCAGTGGCCGTTACAGTGCAAGTTGCATCCAGCAATCAGAGTTAACTAATTATGGATTGCCTCCTGCTTCTAGCACATTTGATGGCAAAACTCGTACTGACTTCAACGGCGCAGGATCAAGCTTGCTATGCCCGGTGGACTGTGGAAGCCTTGGACTAGCATGCAAGGCAGAAGTGAGCCAACCGTAACATTAGCTATGGAAATAAAAGCCTTCCAACAAGAGAACCAGACCTAAATTGAGGACAACTGTGAAGTATTTGACCTCTTCTTCCTACCTGCAATGTGGCAGGAGGCCAGGCTCTGAATGAATAAATTTTGTGGCCAAAAACAAGTAAGGCAAGAAGCCACTTTAGAGAGGAAGAGAAAAGGCAGGTCCTCTGGACTAACCTGATCTTCTATGACAAGGTGACTTGCTTAGTGGATGAGGGAAAGGCTGTGGATGTCGTTTACCTGCACTTTAGTAAACCTTTTGACACTGTTTCCCGCAGCATTCTCCTCGAGAAACTGGCTGCTCACAGCTTGGATGGGCACATGCTTTGCTCGGTAAAAATGTGGCTGCATGGCCAGGCGCAAAGAGTGGTGGTGAATGGAGTTAAACCCAGTTGGCAGCCAGTCACAAGTGGTGTTCCCCAAAGCTCAGTTTTGGGGCCATTTCTGTTTAATATCTTTGTCAATGATCTGGACAAGGGGATCAAGTGCACCCTCAGTAAGTTCACAAATGACACCAAGTTGGGCGGGAATGTTGATCTGCTTGAGGGTAGGAAGGCTTTACAGAGGGATCAATGGGCCAAGGCCAATGGTATGAGGTTCAACAAGGCCAAGTGCCGGGTCCTGCACTTGGGTCACAACAACCCCATGCAGCACTACAGGCAACAGGGTAAGAGTGGCTGGAAAGCTGCCTGGTGGAAAAAGACCTGGGTGTGTTGGTCAACAGCCGGCTGAATATCAGCCAGCAGTGTGCCCAGATTCCAAGAATGCCAACAGCATCCTCGCCTGTATCAGCAATAGTGTGGCCAGCAGGACTAGGGAAGTAATTGTACCTCTGTACTGGCACTGGTGAGGCCACATCTCTAATACTGTGTTCAGTTTTGTGCCCCTCACTACTAGAAAGACATTGAGGTGCTGGAACACATCCACAGAAGAACAACGAAGCTGGTGAGGGGTCTAGAGCACAAGTCTTATGAGGATTTGCTGAGGGAACCAAGGTTGTTTAGCCTGGAGAAAAGGAGGCTCAGGGGAGACCTTATTGCTCTCTACAACTACCTGAAAGGAGGCTGTAGTAAGGTGGGGGTCGGTCTCTTCTCACAAGTAACAAGAAATAGGACAAGAGAAAATTGCCTCAAGTTACACCAGGGGAGGTTTAAATTGGATATTAGGAAAAAATTCTTCTCCAAAAGGGTTGTCAAGCATTGGAACAGGCTGCCCAGGGAAGTGGTTGAGTCCCCATCCCTGGAGGTATTTAAAAAATATGTAGATGTGGTGCTTAAGGACATGGTTTAGTGGTGGAGTTGGCAGTGTTAAGTAAATGGTTTGACTCAATGATCTGTAAGATCTTTTGCAACCTAAATGATTCTGTGATTCTATTCTATAAAAAGCAGGGGAAACTGCTCCTTTTCTGCCCTCCAAGGGCTCTTCCCGTGCAGAAGGGGTACAGAATTGATTTCTGTGGGGCAGCACAATGTTGGCTGGTTTACCTAAAGTTTTCTTTGCAAGTTATTTCTCTAACCCTTCCACCCCCAGCCCAAATCACACAGAAAAGACCACAGGAATACGGGGAAGGAGTAAATTCATAACAAAGTGTGCAATACCATGTGCAACTAAAAACAGAAAGGATTTGGTTTATTTTTTTAGACAGGAATTGGAATTGACGTATTGTTTAAAGTTTTTGTCCTTTTTTTTAACCTGCAGAAAAGCACAAATAGCTTCAATAGTCAGAATAATTTTCAGAACAGAAGTCACATCATCACTCTTTTGCCATCCATCGCGAAGCTATGTTAGCTCACTCCCACAATTTTTGCCATGAGGTAGGCCACTCCTTCAAAATCCTAGTGTTCAATGCTGTTGCTGTCTGCATTGTACACAGCTAATCAGTGCATTTACAGAGTAGCTGGATAAAAGCAGTGTTTCAATAGCCAGCCTCCTATATGCATGTATATAGCCTAAAATATACTATCAACTCACTTATTATTTTAAATTCCGGGCTATTTGCCAGAGAAGTAGCATGCAACATATATGATAATGTGTGCGTGTCTGCATTTATGGAATGTGCATGTGCCAAGATAAAGCTAACATTTTTTTTTTTTCAAATCTTTATTGAAATTGGCAGCTTCAATTACTTTGCTTGGATGCAAGTCGCCTGCTTTTCAAAATCTTATTTCTCATGTGTCTTGTTTGTTTTGCATACTCCATCAGAAACCACATGGCAGAGGGTACCAAAGAGCCTCTATGGCACAAATGGCATGATGCGTTATTATGTACGGAATCCCCTCTTCAGTGGTCGGCCTTAACCTGAAGTTACTTTTCTTCAGTTGTCAAGGCTGCCCAACTCAACCAGAGTTGTAAAATAAGAAACAGAAATAAAAGGCTCAGCCTATAGGCTTGTTTTAATATGCTAGACAGGAAGGACAAGTAAATCAGTAAAAAGGTTAGAAAAAGAAAGGGAGTGGGGAGGGAGGGAGAAGAGGCTGTTAAGATCAACAGTATACAGAAGGAAGCATTACTGTTGTGAGATCAGCTGTCAGTTAGGAGATAGAGACAATGACAGAACTAAACCAAAGCCACCTAAGGTCAGAGAAAACCCGTTGTAAAGTTTATACATTATGGCGAGGGTCAAGGACGTGGCAAGGAAAATAGAATAACTGGTTGCAAGTCCAAATATTAGAAGGATAATCAAAGACCATGGTGGGACAGCTGGTAGGATCAGGGCATGCATAGCAAAGTGTGTGCACTGTTCAGTGCACTGTGTGGAACAACAGTGATATGGCAGTTTAATGGTAACACAACTGTAGAACAAGTTCAGCTTAAAAGTGACACTACTTTTGTTGAAAAACATGAAAAAGTAGTGTCACTAAAACAGCCGTAGGAGGTTAATTTTTATTTTTCCTGCATTCATTTATACCATCCCTCTGTTTTAAGTGCAAAGCTCTCCAGTAAACACTAGGAAGAATAATTTTGAAACATCTTCCATATTGGGTCATGAGTACTACACAGACGTATAGTTGCTGGTAGAGTTGAATGACTAAGTTTCCAGCAATAAAAATGTGAAAATTTTACTTAGTCATATAGTCCATTTCTTTCCTGTCTATGAACCTCCTTGAACAGTCTAGGTTGTTATCTACCTTATTCTTCATTTTGACTTACTCTGAGGATAATTTCCAAAAACTGTAGGTTGTTTGTGAGCAGCTTTTTGAAGTTTTTAAAAATTCAAAATCAAAATCAAACTGGTTTGGATTTAATGTGTTAGTCACATGGTATTTCTGTGCCTCTACTGGATAATTATGTCTCTGAGAATGTGTTTGGTTCAAATTTCAGGCATTCCAAATCTGCTACCAGTAAATACTTAAAATATTGCCTGTTTTCAAGCACACTCTTGCCAGGAAATCTTTCTGCCAGAATATTCATAGGAAGCAAACATAAAATGGACACAAACATTGTCAAAGAATATTTATTTTAAAACCTGAAGAAATCTTTGCCAATTCTTTTCAGACAACTGCAAAAGTTCACGATCTTCTTCAGCCAACTGGAGCAAAATCACTATTCCAGTAGTTTATTCAAGGACATTAACCAAAGCCATATTGTAATTATCCTTGCAAATCACTGTAGTGCTTAATTTTTCTTTTTGAAATTTATCTCTGTGCAAAGGAAGGCACAGAGGGCAACTTCCACTTGGTGCCCTCTCTGCCACACCTACCAGAGGTTCACAAAGGATTTCAGTATCTAAGCCTTTTTGTGTTCTCCCGCCCTTCTCTCTCCACCAGAGGAGGGTGAAGCCCCCACTTATGACATCAGCATTGGGGATGACCTTACCATGAATGGGATAATGTAGGTCAAATGGCCTTTTTGACACCTGCTCTGCCAACTGAAAAGGCTGCTCCCCTTGATGGCCTGTTGATACTGCAGTTTCTCCACTTACTGAAGGCATGGTGAGATGGGATAGCTACAGGGCACATATGGCTACCATTGACTAGGAGGAGCCTCAGGACCCCTGTACCCATACAGACCTGTGAGTGGAACTGTGCCTGACTGTGCTGGAGACAGAGTGGTGAGGGCTGCCTACCAGAGGGCTACCTACTCTCCCTCCTGCCACCAGAGTGGGAATGGGAAGGGGCAGCATATCCACACCCTGCCTGGTCCACCTTTTCTTTAAAAAAAAAAAAAAGAACGCACATGTTTTGATGTGATTTCCAGACTGCCCTTCTGTCTTTGAGAGTTAATGGTGTGCGTATCCCTTTGTATCAAATGCTGTACTGGGAATTAATGCTTAGGAGAGTCCATGCAGTGTCGGAGCTCAGAGGGTCACAGATATCCTTCTGTTTATCCCAGTGCAGGAAGACAGGGTTTAAATGCTCACTCTGAGATTCCCGCTTCCAGCCTCCCCTGACCCAACCTGGAGCTGGCCATGACTAATTAAAAGAGAACAAATATGCCAGCGCTGACCCCAGGGATCATACAGAGACAGCTCTTAATTTCCAGTTTTCAGATGTAGAACTGTGTTGAAATAGTAGCAGAGATACAGCACTTAAGAGTCCTATTAACTCTACTTTGTACAACCTGTATACAAAATCTGATGGCATGAATGACTTTGACTGTACTTCCCTTCACTCCCTATCTGTAACCCAAGATACCTTGGTTGGGATAGATGCTATCGACACCTTGAACAAATGCTATTTGTCCTGCTATAGTTTTCCTCAGCATCACAGCACATCTGCTGCCCTTGTCTTCCCTTGCCATGACCAGTTCTTCAGTTTTCTGGAGGGAATCACCACCTGCAGCCCTGCTAGTCCTTCCTTACCAAATTTACATGCATTCCAGTATCAAGGAATTGCACCGAGGAAGCTGCCAGGAGAGCACCATGTTTGGTCTGTGTGAAAACACTGTATGAGGATTTGTCATAGCAGCAAGCACTGTGATTTAGGAAACAAGAGGCAAAGCACCAAACTGGCTGATGATTCACATCAGCTAGCCTGGCTGAGCGTATAACCCCATGAACGGGGCTGCCAAGCCGAGGGAACATAGAAACCAGTAAACCTGCCTTCAAAAGGCACCACAAGGTGCAAACTTCAGGCTTGTCAGTCTGTAACACTGTCCAATACTACAAATCGTGATGTTAGAAATGAAACTCAGCTCTCAGTTTGCCCAGGATGGTGCCAGTCTGTGTCTGAAGCACACCTGAGGGGACAGAAAGCCACCGGATGGCGAACTGAGCAATTGGTGACAACCAGTGCTTCTTCCACACTCAGCAATCCTGGGCAGGACAACAATTCAGAGTATGTTCAGGGAAGAAACTAGGACAGCAAACTAGCCCAGAAGTACATGTTTCTCTGCTGTGATATTTTTTTACCCTGGTTGAAACCTTCCCACGAACTCCTGAGCCCAGGTTCCTGGGAACATCACATACATCTTGTAGAGCATAGGTGTCAGGGAAAATGGCACAGGCCAGCCCATATTCTTCAATGTGTTTACCCACGTTTGTTCATTTGCCCCTTCTCTACTTCTTCTGGTCTAAGAGGATCTTCTCCTGGCATCAGTTGCTTTGACTCAAATAGTTACTTTTTATAACCTACACAGCTTGTTTGTTTTAAGAAGAGGATGAGGTTGTTTTTTCAGTGTGTCTGGCTTTTGAGGAGCTACTTGCAAAAGAAGGCAGAGTTGAGCTCGCGCACACAGCAGAACTGAGATCCCAGTGCATGTGAGGGCATAACCTGGGCCTTTTGGTTGTGAAGGTCCAGAGGAAGAGTAGAGAACTCTGAAGGTCTTAGTTTGCTAAATAAAGAATCCAGGCCAGCTACCTTCAAACCTGCTTAAGGGGGTAAGCAAACTAACAAAAGTGCCCCCTAAAAATTCATTGTTTCTAAATGTCTGGAGATTAACCAGTTGCCAAACATGACTGTGGCCAGTCATCCCTGTTATGTAAAGCACAGAACCTAAAGAGACTGGCAAGCCCATTGAGCTGCACAGGACCATGAAAAACTACATTAATCCGGATGGGCTGAATCTACAAGCTCAGTCAATTGGGTGCTACTCTTTCTGTTGCATAAAGCACACTTTCTGTCCTCCTCTCATTGCTTTTATAATAAAAAAAGAAAAAACCAAACAAAAAAATTTACAATGGGCTTGTGTGTTGAGATCTTCAGGCAAAATTTGCCTGCCAGTTCTGCTGGTGTCACTGTTTGGAGTTGACTTGAGTTATTATAACACCAAAGTTGACTGCAAAATTCAGCACCATGCAAGCAACATGTCCCATAGGCACAGCTTCTGACCCTCTTTCTGGCCCATGTACTGCTTTTCCAAAAAAACCCAGCAGGATCAGGACGTAATGTGACTCAGATCTTTTCTTTCTTGTGACAAAGCGATTATTTGCTTATTAGCAAAATGGTGTCAAAATATGACCTTAGCAATGGGTTAAAGAAATCAACCTCCTTCTCCACATGGAAACATGAATGCACTGCATTTTTTTTTGTAGTTTTTAAGCATATCTCATAGTGAAAAATAAAGTGGTAAGGAACACATTTATTTGGTACTTCCAGGGCTTTATTCTTTCTATTCTAATAGTCCTAGCAGACTAATTAGGACTAACTAGGACTAACTAGGACTTTTAGGGGACCCTAACTTTTAGGGATAGAGTTTGCTATTTTGATCTATTCCCCTAGATGAAAGATATTTCTATAGCAGCTATTCTTAGAAGCATTTATGGGAGAGAGGGAGGGAGTGTACCACCAGAAGAGGAGTGAGTCACCACAGCACTACTAATTGCCAACAAAAAACATCTTTTGCGTTGCAAATTAGGGAATCAGCTGCAGAAAAAAATATTTGAGAACCAGACACTGCGCATGATCTTTCAATATTAAAACCATATGGCATGAGCGTGCAACCGATAACCAGTCACAGACAGACATCTGAAACTACTCCTTTCTAGGTCTGTATCTCTCCACATCATTTGCCTGCCAACCCAGTTTCCCATTGCTCTTGCCTCTTTCTTTATCATCCCTGCAACATCTGCTTGCCTTTGGTTTTCTTCCTCTTCTGTTGTTCCATTGCATGAAATATTTTAAGTAAAAGGTAGCTAAGGGGACTGGTAGCAGCCTGCAAAACTTACAATTTCTAGGTCTCTGGCTAGAATTCAGAGAGGTCAGTGGCAACTGAAAGTTGTTACCACCTCATGTCTGCTTGGTGACCTCACTGACATTAATTGCTGGGCCGGCCACAGCGGCAATCTCAGCAGAGAAACCACCCACTCTCTGTGCTGAAATCAGGCCATCCTCTCCCCTGAAGATTCAAGGTTGTGGCAGAGCTACTTCCAGCAGGCCACAAAAAAAAAGACACCTTCATCTTCCTCATCCCTTTAACTATGTTAAAATGACACAAAGGTAGCATGAGAGCTGAGGCTGCAGTGTCATGTGTTTAAATACTCTGTCAGTAACTTAACAATAAGCATCACTGTATGGGTAACTAAATAAACTAACTAAATAAGTAATTTATGAGGCACAGAGTGTTTCCAATAACACAGCTCAGAGCTTATTGGGGTGACACATTACCTTGCTCTCGAGGTGACTGGTTAGCTTGACGCATCCAGGGAAAAAGAAAGTGAAGAGAAATTCTCCACATCTCATGCTGCAGCCTGCCTGCAGACTGATCAGAGCTGTTTCCAGGAGAGCTGCTTTCGCGTTTCTTCCTCTCCTCCTATGTTATTTGTGGCCTGTCAAGACCAGGAACTGGTTTATCCTCTGGTCACATCTGCTCTCTGGTCTCAATGTCTAAGATAGAAACAGCAAAGTTTGCCTGCCTGTGTTCGTTCGTTCATTCCTTCCTTCCTTCCCTTTTTCCTCCCTCCCTCCCTCCCTCTCTCCCTCCCTCCTGACTACTTTGTCAGTAGTTTTCTTAGTGTAAGGGCAAACCTCACACCCCATAGGAGAACTTATGCTAGTACCAGAAAATGAAGTTTTCCATTTCAGAGGAGAACCATACTGTCAGATTTTTATTAATATTTTACCCTTTTCAGTGCTCATGACAAATCTTGCCATATTCTCTAGTTTGGAGAAGGACCATGGAAATCTCTAGCTTTTTTTTTTTTAACCTTTTTTTTTTTGTTTCTCTTTTTTTCCCCCCCCCAAGAAACCTCAGCTGCCAATATGAGTTTGGCCTTTTTTCTTTCACTTTCTCGATATCAGAGAAGAGCATGAAAATATGATCTCTGCAGGTAAAAGCAATCAAAGGGAAAGCAAATTATAACATAAACCCTTACTTAAGGAAACAAAGAGCTAGCAATGTTTGAAACTACATCAAGGATGTTTGGAGCCTGCCTCGACATTTTGCAGTGCTTTGGAATGGCTACACAAGTTTATATCAGATTAACCAGGATTTAAAGGTCTTTCTATTTAAACCCACAAATCACAATTAAGCTGAATTTTATTCCCAGAATAATGTCATCTAAGTCATCTTGGTTAAATCTTTCATATTCATTGTCTTGGGATGTTAACTTTTTATAAAAATTAAATTAATTTACTTACAGATAGTTCCTGTAAAGGACCGAGTCACAAGCATTCAAATTTAGATATCTAAATCTGAACTTTTAGTGCTGGAAAACCTTGCCTCATTGCTGTCTAGCCTTAAAGAAGGGAGATGACATTTTTATTTAAAACTCCATCAGTTCACATCACTGGGGGAATATGTCCCTGACCTGGGTGTGTGAGTTGACACACTGGCTAGAGGTAAGACACATCTCAGTCCCTGGTCTGGGTGATGCTCTGGTGAATGGTGTCCCTGCAGTTTTGGGTCACAGAAACAGACCCAGGGCTCAGGCCCCATCTCATACTCCTTGACAGCAGCTCCAAAGTGGGGAGGATGAGGTGGCTTACAAAGTGAAGGAACATCTCATGCCACCAGTTAAAATACATGATAAATCATTTCCTGCAGACCTTCATCAGACTGCCAGGCCAAACTGAGCAGATCTGTTCCTCTGCTATGATGTCTCTTCATTCCCCAAGGCTCCCGCAGTAGAGGAACACTTTCAGACTTCAGTCATCTAATACAGGCACCCAGGTCCTCTGCATATTCACCGGGGAACAATTCAGAGTGCATAAGTAAGGAACTGTCTTTCCATTGAGTAAACAAAGCTCTTTAGCATAAACACACGTATACTGGGTCAGACCAAAGAGCCAACTAAGCCACCACTCTGTCTTTGACATAGACAACAGCAGATATTTAGGGAAAAGCAGAAGCATAGGGCATTCATATCTAAACCTTCTTCCTCAGTTACTTTTTTACCCATCACCTGTATATATCTATCACACAGACTTCCTGATGTGTCTGTGGTTTGTACAAATTTAGACACCTTATTAATTTGCCAGTATCTCTTTGAACCCAGGTAAGTATTCAGTGTCTACAATATCTAAGACTAGGATTTATAAAGTTTAACTACATGAGTACTTTCATGGGAGATCACTGTGAAACTGCAGGTATCTGTGGGAGCAAACTTAAGAGACGTGAGTGATCTTGCAAGCAGAGCAAGATTTGTTTGGCCCTTTTCCTGCTACTGAGATGCACTTACATCCTTTTGCTGCATGAAAGGCATGATGAGAGCAATGTGGGAACACCCCTTAAGTAGATGCCTATGTTGAAGGTCCCAAGTTGATTAAGTGCATAGGTCAGATGCTGCCTACAGACCATGAAGTTTTTGGATGTGGCCAGCTTAAGGATATTTCTTATCATGGTTATCACCAACAGACAGGACTGTCAGGAATCCATCCTAAGCAGGACTTGGCTTCAGAGCTGCATAGGGTCTAAGTGATGAAGAGGTTGGGCTGGAGAGGTCATTCAATCACTAACAGCCTACTGAGCAATTTGGCAGCACTCCATAGATTATACTCTTTTTTCTCCTTAGAACTGTAAATACTTATGTGGAAAAACTTCTCAAATGTGAACATTAATAAGCTCAATCTGAGGTCACATCTGCCCAATGATCACTTTTTATCAATTCCTTGTATTGCACAACAAATCTGAACTCAGCTTGCCGCAAATTGTCAGCAACAAATTCAGTTGGTTGCAGCACCTTGTGCTGTGACTGGGGTCATTGTATTATGCATGGAGTCAGCATGAAGGGCGCTCATGTTATCTGCTGCAAAATCATTTTTCACAGACACAGTATAATGAGTTTGTGGAAAATATGATACCCAATTACAGGTTATAGAAAAGCTTTAGTAACCCTTTGAACCTTGTCAGGATAAGCATTCACTCTAGTTACTCTAGTTTTAAAAAAGTGCCACTCCTCATAATAATATGTTTCTAGTTATGCTTCTGTTAAAAACACATTATCAAGTAATATATTTCAAAGATCTTTAAGGCAGTACACTCTGAAGCTACCAAAAAATTTGCAATAGGAGAGGGTTTCTGTGGGCTGTGAAAAGGCACGCAGTCAAGAAGAAACAGCATTTGGATGCATAAGAACATAATCTGAATGAGCTGTAGACTGGACTGTCTGGAGCCATGGGCAGGGTATTTAGCTGCTTAGGGTGGCAGACTGCTGGGATTTTGCCTATGCCAACAGATTTTGTCTCTGCCAAAGGCTCCTATGTCAGAGCCATTGATAGCCAGGCTGGCTTCTCCTGCTGAGGAAGACGATGGACTACAGGCTGTGGAAACAGCANAGGCTCCTATGTCAGAGCCATTGATAGCCAGGCTGGCTTCTCCTGCTGAGGAAGACGATGGCTGTGGAAACAGCGCAGTGACTCTTGGCAGAATCACCCTGCCAAGCTACAGCATTTTATGTCTCTAGCTCCAAGGTAGCAGCAACTGAGGCAGGCTCTTTGTCTGAGTCCTTACCCCTCTTCACAGAATTTTGAGGTTGGAAGAGACCTGTGGAGGTCATATGGTCCAATGCCCTTGCTCAAGCAGGGCCACCTCGTGCCACTTACCCAGGACTGTGTCCAGATGGCTTTTGAATATCTCCAAGGAAGAAGATTCTTCAACCTCTCTGGGCAACCTATTCCAGTGCTCAGTCATCCTCACAGTAAAAAAGTGTTTCCTGATCTTCAGACAGAGCCTCCTGTGTTTCTGTTTGTGCCCATTGCCTCTTCTCATCCACACGAGAAGTTGTCCAGGCCTGGTCTGGTCTTGACCCTTCAATCTTGAGGTGCCTAATTGTCTGCATGGCCCTGTGCTAACTTTGTAGCCCATAGCCAGAAGCTAACTCCAGCCTTTCAGTTGCTTCAAGATTGTGAACTTCAACTGCATAACGAAAATAAAAATTAAATATGTTGTGTACTGCTTCAGGTGAATATGAATAGATCCAGACAAATGTCATTGTCTTCTTTCTTCATCTAGCTAGCTTGTTTCTGAGAAAACTCCTCCAGAATATAAAGGGCAAGCAAAAGCCATTTGACTTATATCCAGTTTATAAATTAAGTTGGTTTTATCCTATTTTTCAAGCCCTCATTTATATCTGATTAGCTAATGTCACCCAAGAGCCTGACCATTTGTTTAACACTAACTGCTTCCAAAACATTTCTCTTCATATCCTCTAGAAAAACTAATGTCAGCTCTATAATGAAGCAAAGGGTTATTATCATTCACAGAGTTGTGTAACTACATTTAATGCTAGGTTTGATACTTGCTCTGTAGCTTATGGAAATGAAATTTCCTTTTTTCTACATCAACAGCTTAAGAAAAACTCAACTCCAATAATGCTCAAATATGTAGAAATACATAAGGGGTTTTCTTACCCTTGCCTTTACAAAATCCATTAAAAGACCAAAAGATTTGTTTAGACTTGATCTTTGTCCCATAAATTTCAAGGAGCAACAATAAGCAAATAATTCACAGTAATTAACTGAGAACTTATAATACTAGTGCACATAATAAACTACATATGCCAGGAAGGTGTGATTTGCTCCTTAAATCTGTCTGTAGGAAGTGCTACACGTTCCTCCAGATATTTAAGAAGTAATTCAGAAAGCTGTATGTTAAAAACAGAAAAAGAACTTGCAATTTTTTTGTACCAGACTGACTGGACAGTGGGCCCAATGCTCTTTCCTTTTCTATCCTATCTTCATGTGCTCTCAATTGATTTGCTTGGGACTTGAGATGGAGTAAAACCCCATGTATATGGACAGGACCCCAAGGAAGGGATCACATGGGTGCACTGTGCCAGAAGACCAACAATAATATCTTGATTTGGTATCCTGGTCTCCAGACAACATAATCTCTGCCCTACCTCGGGTGCAAGGCTGCACCTTCCTTTTGCAGGGTACAGACCCTTTTCTCCTTGCAGGACTGTGCAAGGAGATTGGGCCAGCTCTCCCAGTTGTGCTACCTTCCGAGCCAGACCTGCAACACCACTGGCACAAACAGTTCGTCTGGGTAGGACACCCTGCCTGTGGGGCAATAGCCCACCAGAAGAAACACAAGTTTGTAACAGTCCCACCCAACAAGGAAGCCAGCACTTGGCCCAGTCAAGGCACTTAAGACGCACAATTGTATTTAAAGGTAGCTGTCATTGACTTATGGAGGAATACTGACCGTTTTCTGCCTGTAAGTTTAGATAACAAGCTCAAACTCCCCAATGCATTTTAGCAGATACAATAGGCAAGCTGGATGGGATCTCAGCTAATTAATTGAGATTCAGTGTTTTTCTAACACTGGGGTGGACATTCAACCTCATGCCCCCCCAATTAGAATAGCTGTAGTGAAGGAAGGCGTAATAACCTCAGAATTAATTGGATTTTGCAGCAGGCTGTGACAAGCTGTCCGACACATATTCATACGGTCCACTTTGCTTTTACAAGCTAAAGCCACAGACTGCAATTTATTGCTGCTTCTTGAGGTTGAAATTAGAAAGAGTATTAATGTTGGAAGGAAAATATATTAGCAGAAACACTTGCTGGAGCTGAGAGATCTGCCTTTTGGCTGAGATCAATAACCAGAAAGCCCAAGGCTGATCTTTATCAGAATATGGAATGAATGCCTAGGAGAATGGATAATAAGTACTGTCCAGAGATTTCATTCTCTTCCTACAACCATGTGAAAAATGTAGCCACTGGGTCCCACAAAATTATAGGCTTCATTTAGATGAAAACTTTGGTTTGCTTTTATTTAACTAGCAATACAAATTTTGAAGCACTAAAAGCTGCAAACTGCTGCTGTAGCTTTCAGCTGCAGGCATAACATGACTTGTCCTCACTGAATGAGATAGTTGTTGCAAGGACTTTGTTTCCTGAGGTGTTTGTACAGCACCTAATACCGGCTGGTTCCCAAGCTCGACAGAGGACAGCAGCTGCTGCTCTGGTGTACCAGTTAAGCAACCATAATTCACATTGATATCTGGCACATTAAGACTCTGTTGAGTATCTCATTGGAGTAACAAGCAAAGGTCATACATCCACAGCCATGTGGATTCTTCAGTACTACTCCCGGATGAATACGTATATATTTTGACTCCCTTGCAAAGGCTGAAAAAAAGGGAATCACTGCCTACTGCCATTCTTGCTGGGAGATTCAAGAGGATGAACTCAACTAATTGCTCCTCTTCCTTGAGGGCTGTGTCCTGCTGAACTCAGAGCCATCACACCCTCATATGCCGGGGGAAGTGGGATGTGTGTAACCTGTGACACTTCCAGAAGGCAGGGGTAACTTATTAGATTAGGAAGTTCATGCCCATGTGAAGTGTTAGACTTGCCATGGATGCAGACCATGTATGCGTCTGTACAACTACCCAAAGAAGACGGGTCCAGATTGGGTAGTGACTGCATACATGTCTGAACAGAAGGTCTTGGACTTGGCTTTTTGATGCTGACCACACTACAGCCACCCACGTTTCTGTCAGCTAGACCAGCTTCTCATAATGTGCTCTTTGTTACGTATATGTGTGTCTTACTCTGAAATGGCAAGCAAGGCAGAGAAGGACCACCTGAAGGATCTGCATTAGTGACGACCTTCTTTAAAACTGAAGGGACTTGCTAGACGTGCACATTCAGTAACAGGCCGTTGATGTCAACAGTTTCTCCTTCAGTCATCCAAAAGAGATGGAGTCTGTATACCTTTCTGCTGTACAGACTTTGCCTCACAGTCTAACAAATAAACCTATAGCATCTGTAAATGCACTGGGCAAATGAAGTGGAGAGGCATTCTTGACCTAGTGAGAAAACCTTGCAGAGGGCACTCGGATACCATACTCAATTTATTACCTATGATTTGTTTATGCTTTGTCATGTAATGTGTCCAGACAGAAAGAATAGATGATGATTTAGTAATTCAAATAAAATAAAGAATATGCATACAGCCTGACTGCCCATGCTCTTGGAGAGTTCAGATAGTGAGTCAAATTTAGCAAGTGACAAAACGAGTAATATGGGATGGCTCAGGGGATCAGGTAACATCCGCAGAGGAGCGGGCCACTCAGGATTCAAAGTGATGTGCAAGTGCTCGGTACTGTTCATGCAGACCGTGAATAAGGATGATGTGCAATTCACAGGGGGCACGTGGCAGGGCGGAGAGGGGGGGGAGGGGGGTGAAAAACCCAAACTACACTTGATTTAAGCATGTAGGCAGATCTGTTAGCTGAGCTTGCAGAAAGCAGGCCTGATGATGTTGTTATAACCACAGAGAACAAGTCCTCTGGAAACATAGTTAGCTACTGGCACACACATTCCCCTCCATGGTACCCCTACAAAAACGGGATCCTGAGGAAGCGGTTTTGTGGCAGGATGACAGACGATTACAAACCTTGTCCTGATCTGAACTGATGAGTTGATGGTGACTCAAGGCTGACATCTGATGACTGGCTTCATCCATGGAAGCACCCTGGAAATCTCTGTGCAGCCTGTGTGCATACAGTGCCCGGCACCGCTGTTCGCTGGTGTGCCTCTGGTGAGCCGCCACAGCCAAGACCCGGGAGCGAAGTGTGCCTTTACAGCCCGTAAACCGAGGTCACTGCATGTGATCTCTCCCAGTCAGCACTTGGGCTTGCTGAGGAGACAATAAGGCGGAAGTTACATTTTCTGTAATATATTATAGGTCAAAACCTTCAAGCTGAGCGGCGCTAGCAAGTACCCAATTTAATTAAAAGGATATATAGAGTGAAATAAAAAGAAATGGTGAAGAAAATCTACCCGAGTACAAACCCAGCTCAAGATTTAGGACTCTGCGAGTAAGAGATGATTTGGGCCCTCTCTTCAATCACATGCGGTTTTGCAGTTCAAAAACCAGCTTGAACTTAAAAAAAAATGAAGCAGTTTCCAAAAAACAGTGTTTATTTGAAACCCAACCAGCTGTTTAAATAAATAATTTATTTGCATTCCAACAGATGGGTTGTGAGCTGACTGGTGCCTGAAGGAGCTGAGCCCCTTCAAAGGCCTGCCAGTTGTGGATGCTCCCATCTTTTCAGGTTCCCATCTATTTCTCTCACTCTCTTCTATATCCAGGTACTAGAGACTTTCTAGTTTTTTTCAACATCTCAATAAAAGTTGAAATGATGGGTGAAAGAACATCATCACTGCCTACAGAACTAGTGAGTTAAAGGTAGTGATCCACAGGCAGTGCTAGGTTGCGCTATTTCAGTCTTATTTCACTGAAACATCGCCAGTGGAGCCCAGCAAATGCAAACCTTAACAAACATGACAAAAATAGCAAGAAATGAAGGTCCTCCCGGAAAGAACACAGCTATAAAAGAAACTAGTAAGTGCATTTGCTATGAAGTGACTTTATTTTTATTTCAATACAAATAAAAGGGACACAGAAAATGCATTAGTAAGCTTCAAGTTATATTTCTTTTATATATAAGTGCTGGATTTTAGATCAAAGCTAATTGTTTCTTTTTTTTTTTAATACTTGAGTGCTTTTTAGTGGAAATACACTAACATTGATATTTTCTATAGCAAAGATGAGTAGCACTGCTAAGGGGATAACAAATGCTTTGCTCTGTATTAGAACCCTAAGTAGCAGCTAATTTACAAGCTTTCAGAAAAAGTAGGGCAAAGAAATGGAACAAAGTTAATTCATTTTTTGCCACAGTGCGATTTTAATTTTGCTGCCCATCTGGGATTTTGCTCTGCTTTGAACCAGAGCTGTACAAATCAATGTGAACTGTTTTATAACTTGTTAATTGTTCTGTCTACCTATACACATGCATAACAGAGGAAAAGAAATGGAGTGATCAGTGGTTAATTACATTACAATTACTCTTACGTGTTATATGATTTAATCTTTTACAATTATACTGATACTTATCAGGAAATTCATGTGCACTTAGATAATTTTTCATGAAAAATTGGTTGTTAACTAGAGTATATTCTATAATTTTCTTATTCTAAGAATAACTTTCATTATTTCACATAATTTCTTATTAAGCCCTGAAGTTTTGGGGAAATGCTGATTTGCAGCCATATTTAGGTAACGAGCATACATACAGTATTACTTTTAACTTTCAGTACATTACAAGATGATCATTAAAATTTTGTAGAAAATGTATTGTCCTTTAACTAATATGAAGTCAACAATCAATAGGTATTGAAGCCTACCAATATCAAAAGGTCTTGCTATCTCTAAGCCTTGATTTGTACCCGTATAAAAAATTTCTTGAGACCAAAGGAAATAAATGCCTATTGAGATGAGAAGGTAGTGGTAGAATAGTGGTAGGCATGGATAACTATCTCAATCGGTGTTTATTCCTATCAGGCTTGAGACTGATGTTGCTCCTGTTAGCACCAACATATATCAATAGTGAGAACTTTCAGTGTCATGAGTCATTCATGCCTATCAATTTCAACATCTATGGATGGACATCAATGTCTATTGATAGATATCAATATCTTTTGAGTTCAATAGGCATCTATACTTATCGACCTAGAGACTGCTTTTGATATGAGTAAATATTGAGATCTATAAATAACAAGACTTTTTGATATTCATAGACATCAATATCTTTAACTCTCCATAGGAATCCAAACATTTTGGTCGCAAGAAACTTTTTGATACCGGTAGAATCAAGACCTGCAGATAATGAGCCCTTTTGATGTAGATAGGCCTCGATGCCTATTGATTTCAACATCTATATAAAGGTGTTTATATCAATAGTTTATTACCACATCAATGTCTATCAATAGGCATCCAAACTGATAGGCACTGATGCCCACAGATGTTGAAAGGTCTCACTACTGAGAGATCATGGCATCGAGTGATATCAAGAAATTTCTTGAGACTGAGAGATGTAAATGCTTATTGAGATCAAAAGGTATCAATGCATATCACTAGGTATTGATACTGATACTTACAGAGAGGTCTTGAAATTGATAGACATTGGTGCCTGTTGATATCAAAAGGTTTCACTGTCTCTTGGTCTTGATGTCTACTGGTATCAAAATTGGTCTTGAGACGAATAGGTATAGTCACCTATTGAGATCAGAAGGTACCTATGCCTTCTGATCTATATCTATCCATCTGTTGGTATCTGTGCCTGGAAACAGGTGTCTGAGTTTACAGGCATCGACACCTAATGATATACAAAGGTCTTGCTATTGATAAGTCTTAATGTCTACCAATATAAAAATCATTCTCAAGACTGACAGGTATAGAAACCTATCAATTTTGAAAGGTATCAGTGCCTATCAATAGGTATCAATATTCTTCATCGGCAGTGCCTATGAATTTCAGGTGTTGGCTCTCTATTGGTCTTTGAATCCTACTGATATCAAAGGATTTCTTGAGACCAATAGTATAGATGCTTCTCAAGACAGACACGTATCAAATGTCTATCTGAAATAAAAGCAGATTCATTGAAATGTATGGGTTCTACTAAAATGAAACTGACTGTAAATAAATATGACTTGGTAACATCCTTTTTGAACTATCACCTGGTGACGATTTGAAGATGACTCAAAAGGGCAAATCCAGATATATTACATATATTCGTATAGTTCCTGTAGGTAATACAGGTTTTGTGGTTAATGAAAGAGATTTTTCCAGTGAACAAAAGAGTTTTTTGCTAGCTGCCCTGAGAAGACCAACCAGACTTTTGAATGGCCAAAAATCTTCGTAAATATAATAGCATTCTGAGTGCCAAAAACATCTGTGCATTGTAAAGTGGCTTGAATTTATACATACTGAAGTCACAGGCGAAATTGTCTGCTCTACTTTGCCTATTTGTTCCTATTTAGAAATTTAGTGGTAATTGTGCATCTCATTTCCCCTGGAGGGCTGAGAAGTGAGGCCTTCTGTGTCTGGCTGTGCTGTTCAAAGACGTCTTCCCTGTTTCTGGCAATACAGTAGTAAAATTTCATTTCATTAGCTGCAATGGCTCTGGTATTCCAGGACTACTTTTGTTAGCACTGTACCATACTGCATGGTGCAACAGAAATGTAGCTTCAAAGTCAGAATGGCAAATCTAAAAAATTCTCCATTACTTCCCTTATGTCCTGGTTTGAGGTAAAACAGGACCTATTTCATTCAGTAACTTTACCTTTCAGTTAGGCCTCTTCTAACTACTGAAATTAACAGCATATTGTGCAGAAACTGTTCGCTCTCAGAGTGATAAGACCAATGTTTATAGCTGATGCCCAGGCATGGTATGCAGAGAGGCTCTTGCTTAGACTTATTGCTATAACACCCAAGGGCAGCCAACTTTGTTATTTGGCCCACCGGAGTGTCAGAAGTGGAAAAGCGTAGAGGGGTCCCACCTGCAGGGAGGAGTGGACAGGACAGGTGACCCAAAACTGACCCACAGGGTATTCCATCCCATCTGCCCCATGCTCAGTATAAAAGCTGAGGGATCAAAGGGTCAGCTTTCTTCAATAACCGGCATCTGAGGAGGACTCTGTCTGTTCGTCTGCCTTTGATCCCAATCCTGAATCCAGATCTGGAATCCAGTTCCCATCTAACACTGAGTCCAGTCTGGGACTTCCCCAGTGCCAGCCGGTGTTGTGATTGTCATCTGGGGAGCTTGAGACAGTTTTGTATATATTTTAATATTTCAATTTTTATTTTATTATTGATATTTCATTAAAGTAGTTTAGTTCCTTCTAAACTCATAAGTTTCTCTCTTTCCTGCCTCTCTTTGGAGAGGTAGAGGAGAGCATCTGTCATTCTGCCCAGTGGCTGGTTCGGCCCAAACCACGACACCTTATTTCTCTTACTCTTCTTCAACTCACTTCTCATCATGTAAAAACCTCAAAATTTTAAAATACATTTTAGTTAAATTAGTGTGCAAGCCATTGTAGCATTCTTGTTTTAGATAATTTTGCCTTTGACTTACCCTCAAAATAATGAATATCTTCTTTAGTGTTTTGTACTGATTCAACTAAATTAGTGTAAAGACACTGGCAGTGAACATATAAATAATTAAAAAACAGTTGCAGATAGAGAGCATTATTGCATTATGGCTCAAGTTCACTATGTCTATCCCTCAGCAAAGCGAGAACAGGTTATATGAGCAGCTTTTCTCTAGTCAGTGCTGTCACTGACAGTTTAAGGCAAACCGTTTGACTTTGCAGTGGAGCGGATGAGGATTGCTCACACAACAACACAGTAAGTGCTGCCCTGCCAGCACTGAATCCAGCAGAGACTTGGTAGCAGTCAGGTGAGAGGAGGGCCAGTGATAACATATACAAATGTCACAACGATTTCTACAACAAACCCCTGACCCCAGTTTCTGCTGCACTGCACTTTCTCACAGGCCGTGAGCAGGGAGGTGAATGATCGCTGCAACTCAGCTGATAAGCAGTTACTCACGACTCTACAGAAACTTATCCTGAGCCTGGGTTCTTGACCACAAGTCTGTGGTGTTATTGTTGATGAAAATACTTGCTGAAGACCAATCTTTTCATGCTTATGACCTTGAGGAAGGAGTGTAACTGTTAACAGGTGTTTAACTTAGTACAGAAAAAAAACAACAAAAAAAACCCCAAACAAACAAACAAAAAAAACAAAATATTTTTTCCACAGACTTTTTACTCCCAGACCTTTCTAGACACCCTGGTGGCTCCTGCCATTTTTCCCCAGCACCCTCTTCTTTCTTCTTTGGCCCAAGCCCCTAGAATAAGTTACCATTCTTCTGGCAATGTGTGCCTGAGTACACATACATACACTGTTCATAGATCCCATGATATCACTGATCTTTGGCCAGAGCCCTTCATCTGTGCTTTGCACTCCTACTCCAGACTTGGGGAATGGCAGGGGAATAAGGGAAGGTAACTGAATCTTTAAAATACACACACATAACAGATCATGGATCTGCAACCAAAAACACAGCCATAAGAACAGGGAGGCTAATTTTCAAAGGAAAGCATAACAGACAGATTTCTTTTTAATGCTTCTAATTAGACATCATTTTCATGGGTCAGTCAAGAAAAACGTGAAAGGAGAAAACTATTTCTCTCTCTGTAGCCAAAACATTAAGAGAGACAGAAAAATGAGAGAAGGAAGGATTAGAGGCTTCTTCAAAGTAAATGGCACCTGTGAACAGTCTGAGATTGGAAAAAAAAGTTCATGCAATAAAACATATTTGAAAAAATCATTCTCTTTAGAGAAGGACATAATATTCAAGAACAATGTGTCGTGGTTTTGGCTGGGATGGAGTTGACTTTCTTGCTAGCAGCTGGTGTAGTGCTATGTTTTGGGTTTGGGATGCACAATGTTGCACACCAATGTTTTTGGTTGTTGCTAAGCAATCAAGGCCTTTTCTGCTCCTCACACCACCCCGCCAGCAAGCAGGTTGGGAGTACACAAAAAGCTGGGAGACGACACAGCCGGGACAGCTGACCCCAGCTGACCACAGGGATATTCCATGCCACGTGGTGCCGTGCTCAGTATATAAAGCTGGAGGAAGAAGAAGGAAAGGGGGGATGTTCGGAGTGATGGCGTTTGTCTTCCCAAGTAACTGTTATGCGTGATGGAGCCCTGCTCTCCTGGCGATGGCTAAACACCTGCCTGCCCATGGGAGGTAGTGAATGAATTCACTACTGTTTTTGCTTTGCTTGCATGTGTGGGTTTTGCTTTGCTTATTAAATGTCTTTATCTCAACCCACGAGTTTTCCCACTTTTACTCTTCCGATTCTCTCTCCAGTCCTACTGTGGGGGATGTGAGCGAGTGGCTGCGTGGTGCTTGGTTCCCAGATGGGGTTAAACCACAACACTGTGTTTTAATTCTTCTCCCCTATTAATGACATCAAAAAAGTTTGGAGGATAGACTGATGATTCAAGGCAAAAAGTAATATAAAGCATAAAAGGTATAGAACTAAAAAGGTTATTTTTATTTCTTTTATGTATGTCTGCTGTATGGAGTCAGCTATTTCAGAAATAACATATAAATAACCCAGCAAACATTATTGCTGTTAAAGCAAGTTCTGTTCTAGCATTTAAAGAAATTTGGGGAGATTTCCAATACATCCTTTAAATAATGGGAGTTCTGGTTTTCTGTTTCATCTTTTTTTTTTTTTCTGGCCAAAATTATTCATGGATAAATACTGGTTTTGCTACTTTTGCTAGTTTATTCTTTTTGTACATCTTGGAGGGACATGTTTCAGTTGCTCATAAACCTCTTCCTTTTGCTTAAAGGCCCATATTGATAAGTATATTTTCTGAACTGCAGATGACTTAAAAAAAAATTAAATCAAAGGATTAATGCCTTATTCTCAATTGGCAATGTGCCTGGGGAAGAAAATTACCTCAATTGAATGTCAATGGCAAAACTCCATTGACCTCAACAGGCCAAGATTTCAGCCCTTGTTCTTTGCCATTTTGCTGATATGAAAATTCAAATATCTGTATCTTTTGATACAAGGCCAATCTCAGAACATCATGCATTTGTGAACATCAAATAAGAACAGGGAACAATTATGTTTGTTAACTAAGCAAGCATTTAGAAATGGAATCAGTGCGTTCGAACATTTTTCATAGCACTTGCCTTTCATTATTAGCTAAAAGCAGCTTTCTTCTATTGCTTTCAATACTTTTGTTTCCCATGCACCAGAACTGCAAATCCATACTGAGCCTTAGCTCTCAAGGTTGTTGTCTCAGATCTGGTCAAGCTCAGCAGTGAGGGAACACTGTCACCATTTGACAGCTGTTTGGGGCCTGTATGAAACGCCTGATGGGTTCAGTGCAGTCCCGGGGAGCTGCTGTCTACATTTTTGTAAAAAGTACAACCAGAAATTACATTAATTAACAACTCTGGGAGTTTCCAGGCAGTCAAGGACTGAGTAAGCTGCAGGTGATGGAATTACTTTGGCACCTCTGGGGTAGCCCCTTCTGGCCAGAAATACAGCTCATTGGTGAATCTGGTGTGAAATCTTGCTCTGAACTAACACAAACTGGTGAAGGATTTTATTCTCCAAGGACGCCAGCCCAGCACCTTTCATCTCCTCTAGAAATATGGTGAGTTGCACACAAAGAAACAGCAGAATTATTTCTCCTCATTGTCCCAGCAGTTTGGCTCGGCATTATTTTACTTTACAACAGGGCCAGTGGGCGTGAGCTCTGAACTCTCAGCCCCAGGAGTAAATTAAGTGAAAAACTCATTTTAGAAAGTAGCACATTAAACTAAGAAAATGCATTTGTAAACCTTTCCCCTGAGCTCTGGAGCAGTCTTCCTGGAGCTGGCACAGCCTCAGTGTAATGGATGGCTACACAGCTGCCTGGCAAAAATGGCAAACTCTCCCACTTGCATGTGTGCAGAACAGGAGAGGAGCCGGAGACCTGAAAGCTGCTGACACCACCTCTATAAATATGCAACCGACTTTTCTCAGTTTTCTTTGTTGTCTCAAACAACTGCTGAATGATTTTTCAAGTAAATTTCACACTATTCTTCAGACAACTCATTCAGCTCATTTGACTTTATTTATTCATTCCTTGCTAACAGAAGTGGTAGAGATGAACAACTCAATATGTACAGCAAAACAAATATACAAAATGAAATTCTAAAGGAAAGAAAAAAAAAAGAAAGAAGTTGTTGTTTTTCCTTGATCCTGCTGGCAAATCCAGAGGAAAGTGGACAGTCCTGCCTTTGGCTGATGGTTGAAAGAGGGATTCTCATGACACAGTGAGTTCCTCATTTCTGCAGTGTGCCATTCACCTGCCTGGGTACACAGCTGAAGACATCACAACCTAGAAAGTTCATCCAACATTGAACTCCTGTCATTCCTCTAAATTTCATATTGTAATAACCCTCCCTAGACACACTAGCATCACTAGATTAGGATGTTTTACATACATATTTCTTATCTTGGGGAGAGAATTAGTATTTTCTAGTCAATGTAATTTACATGAATGTGAGATAACTTACAGTGTGCAATATTCACACTGAACGTATCTGAACCTAATAACAGCTATGAACTTTACTTATTTGTTACCTCCTAGAAGTAGATTACACTTGCTATTAATAAGAATAAGGGAAGGTACACAGTCGTGTGATTGTGCTTCAACATAATACCCTTGATAAATGTTACCCAGGTGGCAATTTACTTAGTCAATGTAAGCAGGTAGCTCAGCAGTGATGCTGTAACACCGCAGTCTGTCAAATCTCTGCTCCCAGTGTTTCATCCCTGCAGAGTGGTGGCTGCTGGGGATCCGCCATTTACCAGCTCCAAGGAAGAGGAGCCTCTTGCTTAATCTAACAAAATCTGGTGCAGCTGTGACTGATGCTTTCCTTGCCCAGTGGTTACAAAGATCACAGCTTGCATCATGATGTCTAGATTACATGGTACCAAAAAAAAACACCCCACCCAAAACCCAAAAAAAAACCCCAAACACACAACAAAATAACCCCACACCAAACAAACCAAAAACACCAAAACCAAACTCAAACCAGCAAGGTCGTGATAAAAAAAGAAAAGCCTGGATAAAATTCAGGACTCTTTTTCCTTCCCAGCACCTTCCTTTTGGCTTCTCCCACTTCTTTCCTGCTGCCTGCTCTGTTCCTGAACTCCTCTCCTGGTTGCCTGTTTGGATCTCCTCCCACTCTTATCCTGGAGCTACCACTTGAACCACTTCTGTTACTGATGAGGCTAATGCTTTTCAGTCACTTGAATGCCATGCCCCCTCATCATTGCACCTCAACACTGAGGCCCGCTCTGCTAGGCCTAGGTGTGGAGTGCCTCTTCCGTATTTTATACTTAAACAGGACCATTTCAGTTCCATCAACTTAAATCTTTTCTGAGTCATTTTGAACAAAATGCTCTTCTGGGGGTGCCTAGGACATGATGAGAGTGATTCCATCAGTCCCGTAGGGCTCAGTTATTACAGCCAAATAATCGTCACAGGCAAGTCAGCAGCAGTGGTGCGATTCCCCAGGGATCTTCCACTAATGGTCAGGGATCAAAGGGAGCTCCCAGGGCCACCAGTGCAGAATAAAGACCCTCAGAGTTGCACTAAGGGACAATAAAAGGATTCAGCTGTGGACACAAATCCTGTGCAGATACAGCCATTGTTTTTCACCTCTGGCTGTGGAACTGGGTGGGCGGGGAGAGGTGGGGGTCACACGCTACATTTAAGGGGTCTGTGAAACCCAATTAAGAAAAGCTAAGTCCATAACTTACCTATGGGAAATTTCTTAAAGGGTGTGCAAATTTACAAAAGCACCAGTAGTGCCGGATTGCATCTCTGGGATACAAGCCCGTCATTTTATTTATTCATAATAGTCTTTGTGTTACTATGGCTCTGTGAACAAAGTTCAGGTGTTCACAGTGTACCACTTTTGGGGGTGATGCTTGTATTAGAGCCCCTGAGTATGTGACCACGTCTTTCTTTGCTTTGAAGGCCTTGCTGCTATCTTCCCCTCTATTTTTAGCTATTTTATTACTATCTTCCAAAGGAGGAAAAAACCCACAAATTATCCAAGCACTTAGACATCTTTAGATGTTACAGTTCAATAGCAGTTTACTGCCATTTTGGTAAATTGTGCTCAGCAGTGAGCCACAATTAAATGAAATCTTCATTCTAAATGTCTCCAAGATAAGGGTGTAGATTTACTCTCCTCAGAATACTCTATATCTTTATTAAATGCACATGTCATTACAACATAAAAAGATTGGCTCCTCAAGCAGACTCTGAAAGATGGCTACATTTATTTTGCTTTCTTCCTCAGATGACTATCAGAAATGCTTAGAGCAACATTCTGTTCCTGGTGGATATTGGGCAAAATTGGAGCTTTCTCCTTTTGCAGACCTACCCCATTCACTGGCACTTGGCTTGTAGGTTTAGTTGGAGGGGAAAGGAGGGAGGGTGGGAATAAAAAACACACAAGCAAAAAAACTCCCAACCAGTAAAACCTCACCAGAATTCTCACCCCATTGTTTGAAAAATCCACTTGCTTCAAGCTGTATCCATAAATGCAGTTAAGTACTCCATGCTTAAGTGTCCAGCTTATTGCTAATCCATCAAACTCAGCACCATTTCAAAGAGACACGATAGGAAAGAGCTGATCCTGCACCTCATACAACAGAGCACGACCATTGACTGTGTTGGAGAAGCTGGGAGAAAAAGACTATGTAGGTGGTGCTCATCATTTTGCCAGCAGTCTTGCATGAGCAGGGAGCGCTGGAGAGGAAATCTACCTCAGCCTCTGCTCCCAAATTCTGCCTTTTTATGTGTGTGTATGTCTGGGNAGAGGACACGATAGGAAAGAGCTGATCCTGCACCTCATACAACAGAGCACGACCATTGACTGTGTTGGAGAAGCTGGGAGAAAAAGACTACGTAGGTGGTGCTCATCATTTTGCCAGCACTGTCTTGCGTGAGCAGGGAGCGCTGGAGAGGAAATCTACCTCAGCCTCTGCTCCCAAACCCTGCCTTTTGTGTGTGTGTGTATGTCTGGGACTGACTGAAGCTGGATGCTGCGCTTTCTTCCCTGCAGGGATAGGCAGAGCTCCAGGAGCCCGCCTTTAGCACCCACATGAGAAGTAGGACCCCACTGAGTGCAGGGCTGACCAGCAATGCCTTTTTATCATGAACGTCTACCACTGGGGCATGCAGGGGAGGATGAAGTGAGAAGCGTAGGCCTGAGACTTGCCTCTCCAACAAAATTCTTAGCTCACAGCCACTCAAAAGCTGCCACTTCTTTTCCCTTGATGCTTTCCTAAAAGACCTGATGAGCTGACTGTGCACAGGGCAAAGCAAAATGCAAATATACTCCATATGTATTTCTCAATGCTTTTTTTGTGATTGATATCCCTATACAGCTTAAAAAAAGGTTAAAACCCCAGCAGCATTTCACTTGTTCCATAGGAAAACAACAGGTTAGATAGCCAGTCTTACCAAATCCTGAGTACCCTCTGCAAGGTACAGAGTACCTCCAGCTGCAGAGGGCAGCCTCAGGAGGAGAGGTAATGACTGGTGTATTTAACACCTCCAAGGGTAGGATCCATCCTCACCTGCCTCCCATCACCACCACCATCCTTAGCAGGCACCACTGTGGCAAGCTTAGTGCTTTGGAGGAGCTCAAGAGTTAGAACTGAGTGAGGCAATGCGGGCACCAGTGTTTCAACACCGCCAGTTTGATATAATCTAATTACAGCTGTGGCGAGCAACTGCTGGGCTGTGTGGTGTTCTGCAAAGTAAAGAGCTCCTGACAAAAAGACATAATTTTCACACAAACCAGAAAAAATGAAGAGTTGTCTTCCAGATAGCTCCAGCTGACTATAGGGAACACCAAAGTGAGCAGCCTATTTATTATATTACATCTGACATTATGAGAGCCTGTGTAATGTAATTATCCATAAAAGTCCCAACAGTCTGCCAATTGTTCCTCACAGGTGTACTTGTTTTTAAGACAGCTATCCTAGACATCCGTTACTTACAGCCTCCTGCTTGCCTTTTTCTGTTCTCTAAACGTTATTAGGAGGAGTTCTTTTGCCATGAATAACTGAATGAAAAAATTTTGAAACTACACATAAGCTTTTGGTTTAAAAATATAGATGTATTGTTACTATAGGGTTTTTTATTTAATTCTCTGATTAGATAGGACATTTGATGAATTTATAACTTATCTTCCTCATCGATGTGCTGGAATGGAGAAGTTCTTTTGCAGGCTCTGGGCCTTACTCTGGTTCCAGGGAGCCACTGGGGTCCTGGGGTTTATTCCACTGACCTCTGTAACTTTAGTGAGGAGTACAAGGTGCTGTGCTTCTGCAAAGAAAGAGAAATTTTGCCATGCAAGATTTGTCAGTACAACCACTTAGGGTCCAAACTCTCTGATTTACAGAACAGCAGCATCACTCTTGGAAAGTGAATACAAGGACAGAGGACTATGATCAGCAACTGACTGAGACACTAAGGACTCAGAATAGTCTCCATTTAAAGAGGCTTTGGATGGCGAGAATGTTTTGAAATTTATGAATAGCATGTTGTTGGTTTATGCTATTTTTAGACTGGCTTTTTGATCCTTTTTATGAATTGCAGATTTTAATGAAGGCTAGGAAAAATAGAAAGAAATAAGGAGGACTTTTAATGAGAAATACTGAATGGTGTATGCCATCTCGTGCAAACATAAGCATATATCATGTACATTGCTGTGGATTTCCTATGGAAAGAGTTTGTGAGGTGTTGGCAAATTCTACATGTTTCACTGAGTCTATTATTAATGTCCTTCCAGGTAAATATATCATAAACTCACTGAAAAAGGGATGGTCAACTGCATTTGTAGACAGCAGTAATTAGCCTCTACACTTTAGGATATTAGAAGGTTGCCACAGTAATGAGAAAGTGGTCCTACTTGCATACATACAGTGAAATTATTTACATACCTGATGAAGCACATTTGCTTGGTTTGGGCTTCTTTAGAAAGGTAAGGTGCAACTAGACCACAGAATATTTACTTGATTGAACTATAGTGTACCTACAGGCTTGGAGTGTACCTACACCATTTCATATCTCTGGTGGTAACTGAAAAGAGCTTCCACAGACTAATTTCCAGGATCTGCAGTCATAATTCAGCTCTCTTGCCTGAAAAATTAATAGAGAAATATTGACTTGTAATCCCAGCCTCTTCATGATTGACAGATGTCTTCCTTAAAATGGACATTCTGCCACGCTGCTTGAGCTCAGGTGGCTTTATCCTGTGACTGGTAATGCCATCTGAAACGTCTCAGTCATGTTGATTGACCTGCACTGAAGGCCGTGGATTGGTCCTCTTAAGAGGAATTAGGTTCATGTTGTAGATCAGGGAAAGCTTTTGGTCTGCATTCATTAAGAGATTTGGATAAGACTTAGGAGCCCAACACACAGTTGTGTGTGGCTCAGTCTGAATGTGAAATCCTTAAAACTTCAGCTAAGCTGACTAGAGGTGCCATGGGAGGTTTCTCTAGATAGTTACAGCAAATTTACTCAAGCCCCCAATATACAGTTATGAGCTTGTCCACCTTCATTTTGACTTTTTATGGAGTTGCACATGCATACATGCAGGCAGGCAGGTGCCTGCCTCTACCACTCTTCTTAGAGATTGTTAGAGCATTTTTATGAGGAGAAAGGCACCATCGTTAACTCCTCTACCTCATTTCTGGCTTTTCTTGTTACAAGTCCTTCTCCCCCCTCAGCCTTTTGTGGATCTAATTCTTACACAACAGACTCTTTATACCTCATAAGAAGCCAACACATTTAACTTGGAGTTGTGAATCTTTTCAGGCCACCAGGAACCTAAAGTATTCCTAAAATCGCACTGCACTGCAACAGTAAAGATTCCATACAGTTAATGGCAAAAAATTCTTTCAGGTGCCTGAAGTAATACATGGAAAATCCTCATTGGAAGCTCCTGCCTCCTAACCGTGATGTTTGTGATGAGTGGAAGGAATTTCTAAACAAGGGTGGTTTTAACTAAGTATGATTTTAAAATCTATTATGAGAGTATTTCAATTAACCTATTTTGAAAGACTGGGTAAGCATGGAAAATTTGGTATTCACACATAGTATCAGGTAAAGATGAACCTTAGTCCTCCCTTGGTTGTAGGTACAACTTTGCCAGGCGAGAGTTTTAGTGTTCCACCTGACACTTCTTACAACTTTTTCCACCCAGTCCTAGGGACCCACTTGGAAACACGGGAATCACAAGAACAGATTCAGTTTCCAAGGGAAGACAATAGCTCTGGAAAATTAATCAGGCTGTTTGTTCGACGTTAGGATGGGAAGGAAGTGACAGGTATGCAGCAGTATGAGAAAACAAAAACCTAAATGTAGTGGGTCCTCTGCTATCCACAACCAGGCTATTGTGGCACTATGGGGTCACACAATCAAGAGAGATATTCACTTAATGATGAGCACCCTGGTTTAACAAAGTGAAAATATTACCTTTGCCCTGATAACTCCCAGTGTTGATTCATCACTATCTGAACTCCAGTGAATCAACTGTCTGCCCAAGCGCCATGTCATTAGGCAGTAAAGATTCAAATCCATTTGGCTGTGGCAGAGGGAGATTTAATTGAGGTCACTGGGACTTAGAGTGGCCCTTATGAGACCCACTAGATATACAACATGTGCTCGTATTCATCCAGCTGTGCCACATCCTAAATCGGATGGACTTTCCGAATGCATAGGCCTTGGTACACACTGAGTTAAACAGGGGGCAGTAATCGATCTCCTTTGAATCCATGCTCTGCTTTCCATTTATGTTTCTTCTTATTAAAGATATATAAAGAGAGGAATCAAGTGCTTTTTTGCTGCACATAGTGTCATGGTCTTGTAAACCCCACCTGCTATGTGTGCTGTGCTTTCATGCTGTAGGGGGACACTGGGTAAGATTATTTTCTGAAAACAGTACTGGCACCAGCCAAGACCCCCTTTTAACTGAAAGAAAACACAGCAAAACAAAAAGACATTGATGGAGGAAATCTCCCAGCAGCAGCTATAGGACTTAAAGCATACTGCTATCTCAACATATATGCTTCTCTTAAGCTGTTGTGTGCTAATCCTTACAAGTATTCTATAAATGGAATTACAGCTAAACATGCACAAATCTTAAGAATAATTCAACTGGTTCAGAATCTCATTATATTTATTTAACTAGATTTCAATCTTATTCAAACTCCATGCCAAAAAGCCCACAACCCAAGGCTTCAGGCAGCCTTGAAAAACACTTAAAAACACAAGAACATGGAAGATACAAAGCAAAAATTGATCTGAATGGCAACATTTCATCCATCTATTTTATCCCCAAGCATTTCAGAGGCAGTTCTGTCTAGTACATAGGAACCAATAAACTGACTTAAGAACAGGGCTTGACTCAGCCACTTGGCAGCTGCCTTGCGCTAGCCAAATGACTCTATGTTTTTTCCTGTCCCACCCTTTGCCAGCCTCACCAACACAGGCTGACAACCTTCTGGGGCTGGAACGGTCTTATTTCATGTACCTGTCCTCTGTCCATTGGTTCATTCCTAGATGAGTCTCAACCCTTAGTTCCTGTAAGACTTCTTGTTTCTCATGGCTATCGAAAAGAAGACCCAATACAATAGCAGAGGAAACATGAGATCAAATAAGCATCCAACAAAATTACAGGAAGGGTAGAAGCTAAGGTCGGGAACCCACAAGATTATAGGAAATGATTTTTTACTAGTTCTCTGTGACTTGTTGTGTACAGAACAAGACCATAGGAAAGAGGATTTCCAGGAGAGGACAGGAAAACAGGAACAGCTATGCTAGGAGACACACTGGTGATGGTTAGCAACTGAAGAGACAGATGACAGGAAGAAAGAAATTAGCAGGTAAGGAGAGATCTATTTGCAGACAGTCCACCTAGTTTGGGAGATTATGAATCTGACTTCTTTTAAAGATCTACTGTTTTGAGCAACCCATATGTTTTATTTCACTAAGCTTTCTATTTTCCAGGGTCTGTCAGGGGATGTCCATTTGTTCACTTGCTTTTTGCTGTGAAATTCCCCACGTTAAAAGTCCCCAAAGTTTGTATTTGACCACAACAGAGCTCACACACTTGAAGATGGATGAAGCTGGAAGAAGAGACATAGCCACAGACAGAAAAATATTGTACTGAAGGCAATTAACAGGGAAATACACTGTCACTGTGAATATCTACCTGTATAACAGCAATGTTCAGCAAGGGATCCATATTGGGTGTCCCTCTAGGCTTTGCAGGTAAGGCGTCTGAAAAGCCAACTTGAAGGAGCAGCTCTATCTTCTCCTGCCAAGGCCAGGAGATGTTGTTATAATATCTAGTATTCTTCCTGGAATATTTATGAGGAGTTTGGGAAGACTGGTTTGGCCACTGAGGACAGATATGTAAGCATCTGCTGTAATGGCAGTAAAAAGAATTAGACTCATCAGGAATAGTGATTCATAATGATAGTGGTGGTGATTGCTCTTTGAATATAAAGAATCTACTAAGCCCTTAAATCTAAGAATAACTTACCCTTCTACATGCAAGAAGAGCCTCCTTTTTTCCACAGCAAGAGTCACAGCCAGGAAAGGGCCCAAACGTGTGTGGCCGTGCATACAGGAGTGACTGTATCATCATTAACTGAGGTATCTCCTTTGTTGATCACCTCATACAAACAAAGGGGCATGCCATCACATTTGCAAAGACATTTGAGAAGTTGTTACTGTCTGAAACGACATAGATGAAGAAACCTGATGTGCAAATCAGGCAAAATAAACTCTTATATCAGTCAACACTATTTGCTGCAGAACTGACCCTAATTGGACTTTGGGTTCCCAGGGGATGCAGAAAGATGAATTAGGCAAGGTGGATGTCTTCCCTTCTCCACCTGGGGCCCAAGGAGATGAAGCCTGAACCTGGTTTCTTTTTATGTATTCCATTAAGGAAAAAAAAAAATGCTCTTCATTAACTTAATTAACATTAACTTTCCCTCCTTACTGAAATATGCCCAGAAAGTCATCCTAACATCCTAAGCAAGGATCACTCACAGTTTGATGAAGTCATTCAGACTGGGTGAGCCCCTGCCCCCTCCACCTCTGCTCCTCAGGTGAACCAGCAACATAAGCATTTTTTAACTAGGAATCTCCGTGTCTTCAGTTAACAGACCTTCACATTTTCCAGGAATAAGGAGTCCTAAGGAAAGTACTATTGATCTTAATAGAGCTAAACCCAACATTGTATTCTTAAAATTAGGACTTAAATAGCTATTTAAAATGCTGAACCACAGACCTAATTCTCCATAAAATTCTACTGAAAACCTTGAAAAAAAAACCTGCGGAAAAGATTTTCTGTTTAACTAAAGAGAAACTTGCCATAAATGGGTGCAATGGAGTACATCAGGCTCTCCAGAGACACTTAAATGAGCACACACCCCCTCCTCTTTTAGCCTGCGTATTCTCTGGTTGAGCCCGTGCATGCAGCTGAAGGAACAGCTCCTGCAGCACCATCCTGCTCTAAAAATGAATCTCCGCATGGTCACATGCTCTGCTTATAGCCAGAGCAGAATGTTTGTGACAAGTGTCATGTACGGGGTGTTTGAGAATATGGCTGCAAAAGATTAGCAGCAAGCAGGTGCTTGCTTAAAATGAGATAGACGTGGGAAAAAAACAGAAATGAAAAAGTTTTCAAAGACCATTGAAAAACCTCCTCCTTCTAAGGAAGCTCTGCCCACATTAGCAGTTTAAAAAAACCCCATGCTTATTTTGGTCAACGCCGACAACCTTCCTCCGTTGTGTAGTAGTTCCCTTCTCAAGTAGTCAGGTGTTCTCTGCAGAGCACAGTCCTACTCAGCAGAAGCAAAGCTGACAAAATCTGCCTCTTAGCTTGGCACATTCAGCAGATTGCAGAGTTTATACTGTATATTCGGTGAGTCAAGCATCCATGCTGCCAAGCCTCTGTGTGTAAACGCAGGCCTACCCACACTGGCACAGTACAGCAGAAGAGGTTCCCAGACTTGTTTATTGGAAAAGTATGTTTATTAAACAACTATGCTTCAAAATACAACTGCCTTTCCTTTTCTCTCCTTTTTCCCCATGGCCTCCTCAGAACTCTCTGGCACCAAAAATTCCACTGCAATTACAGCCAACAACTGCAACTCAGCCTGAAGTCCAGATATAGACTTCACACCCCTCCGGAGCAATCACTCATAATTTCAGGGGTTTAAGGAATTTCAAGAATTGCCTGCAAAGAGCTAAATCTTATAGAAGTATTGCTCATTCACCACCTGAGACATAGGGACTGTACTTTCTATTTTAACACTCATAAAACATGTACAAGAGCGGAGGCTTTTTTGACACATAAATCTCTGGTGCTGAAAGTTCACTCTTGTTCTGCTGCCTCTTACGGTTATTTCAGGCAATGTGCCACTCTCAATGTTTCTGGAATTGTAATGGCAGCCTTCCCCCCAAAAGCCCATAGGATTGCTATTACACAAACTTTGGAAGTTAAACCTCTTTTGTTGTTTCTTGATCCTTTTCTTAAAGATCAGATCCCACTTTGCTTGCCAGTCAGTCAGAAATCGTATTAAAAAAATGTTTTAGAGATATGGGCACAATATGTCCTAGCTGAATAGATGGTGTCCATTAATCTTGTGCTCCTGTGAATCCTTATTTTAGAACAAGAGACAGTGTGTACACCTGGTGTATATTCAGTATGAGCTAAATTGTCACAGGCACTGAAAAGGCTGTGCTGTGTGATCATGTGCCCCATCTGCAGACAGTGAAACAGGTAGTCTGGTTCCTGGCTCCCATCTACTCCTGGGCAAAAAACAGCTGAGGGGAGTCGCGCTGCCTGGTGGAGGTCACTCACAGCACTGCACCACTCCTGTTCTGAGAGACCAGGCTGAACGTCTGCCAAACCCCGACGTTTCTCTGCTCATAGGAAGACGTGTGGAAATGCAGAAGAGGAAGATTCCCTCCCTCTCCTATTGTCATATGAAAGAATGCGTTTAACGTAAAACAGTGAAGAAATATGGATCTGGCCTTTTATTTACTGGCAGTTTCAGAGCATGAGCCAGAACGATCCCTGGTACAACTCCATTGGCTTCAGCAGACTTTGCCAGAGGTCACGCTGTGCCATTAAGAGTTGAAAAAAGACAAGATATGCAGTCCTGTTTCTTTCCAGTCCATAAAACTAGTCTGAAAGGTTTTCTTTCTTGCCTTCATTTTATCCAAGATCTATCAAGAATATTGAGTTCTATCTTTGTTTTTGCTGAAGGACTGGTGAAGTGGAAAAAGCACTTTCTTTAATTGCAGGGATAAGGAGGCTTAATCTATAACAGAAAGATAGTACTTCCCAGTCAGTTTCCACATATTTTAATCCAGTGGGTGCTAACCAAAGAAAGCACAGCATGTTCAGGATGTTTCAAAAAAAAACCCCTCCCCTTCACATTTCCTCAGATTTAGTCTTCATGTTACAATTTATTCAAGTGCTTGTGCCATACTCAGCACTGTCATATCTGAGCTCCTTCCAGAAGTGCAATATTAAGCAATACGATTAACATTTCCACATGCTGTTTGGTTTTTTTGTCATTTTCAGGGCAGGTGTATGTGGAAAAATGCCTTATTTGGTCCTTTATTTGTTTTGTATATATCTCTGTCTGAGAGAAGGGGAGGTAAAAGAGGAACATTTTGCACTAGGTAAATGAGTGCAGGCTCAAATGTGGTGGACTAAATGGGCATAGCCCTGGAGCCATTCCTTCAGAACTGCCTAAGAAGGCACTGTCTGCTGGATGCTCCTTACTCCTTGAATAGACAGCCTGAGAGAGGGAAGGTGCTGCAGTCTCCCTCTTTCTTCTACCAAATTAGCAATAGTTAACAAAGATCTGTTATACTCTACACATCAAACCCAAAGATATACTGACGATGATAGCGTGACATTGCCATGGGTGATGTTTTCTGGCCTTTTTAAGCATGGAGTAATAAGGCATTTAGAAAAACTTTTCCCAACACATTTTACAGAAATTATATACTAATGTGTTGTTTCAGTCCCTTCAGCGTCTCCCACCTACAGCCTGAAGTACCATCAAGAGTATTTTCTGGTCAGGTAGAGCTTAGTGACCCTTTCAAGACACAGAGTTGGCTGGGAATTTCAAGCTGGTAAAATAACAAAGTTTATGTAATGGTCGCCTGTCTCATGTGTACCGTGTAAATTATTTCCTTGCAGAAGCAAACAACCGAACAACAAATGACAAAACATGATGCAACTCCACTGATGATCATGCTGAAATCTGAATTAGGTGGCATGGTGTGTGTCTACTGACATCTACATCAGAGGGGAGGAAAGACTGTAGTTTAAATTTCTGAGGCTAAATGCAACACAGATATACCCTGAAGTCAACACACCTTCACGTGTTATACATCTGTGCTGAATTTGCTTCCCAACATCTTGTTTCCTAGATTTCACAGGGGCAGATGGTGGAAAAGAGCTCCCTGGAAGCAGCATATTCTCCCCCCGCAAGGGATGCCCTTATGTCTCTCAGATATGAACCGTTTGGATGATTAATAAGCAGTGTTGTTGGACTCGGGAGAGAGTTCAGGTTTGCTTCTCTCTCCTGTAGAGTGGGACTTCACTAGGGCAGCGGTGTTAAACCGGGACTGCCAGAGATGTTTAGAGCAGGTGGTGAAAGCAAACGTCGGGGTGGGGAAGAAAAGAGGATGCTGCATCCCCTGAGGCGACAACCTGGTGCGCGTGGTGTGCTTGCCTGGCAGGGCAGCGTGGATGACAGGGCACCGAGCTGCGGAGAGGTGGTCTGTCTCCTCGGCCGTCACCGCCTGCTAGGCTTACCGATGCGACGTGGCCTCTCCAGGTCATTCAAAACACCCCATGATGCCTGGCAGAGAACCTGGCACAAAGTCTTGTTCTCTGAAAAGACTTCTTTCTTTCCCAGGATAAGGAAAATCCTTCTGCTTCTAAAGGAGACAAAAGCAGCCATTCAGTTCAGAGCTGGGGCTGTATTCAAGGCTTCCAGCAAACACACTGTGCTTCAGTATTGCTGATAAATGTATTAAATGAGAGCATGTTACTTTTAGAGGGCAAGTAGCTATTTTACCTAAATGCTACTTACATGTGAGAGTTAATCAAGAAAGATGTTCTGAACCAATTCTATAACACCATTTTTCCTTCCTTTCCCCAACCCAGCTTTTATATACATAGAGGGCATGAAAGACACTGCTGTGATTTGATTTATATTGCTACTTGTTTTTATCACTGACTGTCCATTTACTTTAACTTTACATAAACATCAGTGTTTGGGACAGTTTAACTTATAGACTTTTAACAGAAAAGTGGAGAATCACTGGCCATTTTACCTGACTCAAAGATAGTGGAGAACCAGAGAAATACCCCAAAGTCATATGTCCAACTCAGAGGGAGATTTTAAAGAGTGATAACTCAGGTAGTTCTACTGCAGAATCCATCCCTGCTTTTCCTAGAGAGACAGGAGAAGCAAACGAGGTAGCTCTGGGGCTGTGGGTGAAGCCTAGCAGCCCTCCCCACCCCACAGTGCCACGGGACCGGCAGTCATTTGTGGGAAAATCTCAGCTGTGACAAGAGCTAAGTAGAGGGGATTAAAAGGCCTCTAGGATAAAACCTAAGAGGTCCTTGTAAGCAAAATGTAGAACGGGGCTTTTGGGGGTATGTGATAACAGTAGCAGGTTAAGAAAGAAATGCACTGATTTAAATGGATTTTTACTGAGGCTGCTTAAAGCCTGCATATGAAGATGCAACCCCCTGCAAACTGAGCCCACTGGGACCAGTCTAGAAAGTGTGTATGAAACCAACACAGGATTTCACAGGGCTGTAGTTGTAAACTCTGCTTCTACAAAGTCTTCACTCAGACCTGTCAGTATTTACCGGGATATTTCTAGTAAACTGCCTGCAGACTTCAGCGTATGACAAATGCTACAGAATGAGAAAAATTAATTTCTTGGTTCTTTTTCAGGACACTGGAAAGGTATTTGAAAAAAAAATTTAATAGTCGTATTCACTTGATGTGCTTCAGAACATTAATGCAAGAGACTTCTTTTTCAAATAGATTCATAATATTTATAATAACCCTTATGCTATGCTGCTTGTTGCCACCCACGTGAAGGAGACACCATACAATGTTGTCTGATATTATTTGCTTAGCTGTAGAAATTTTGGCATGGTATTGTGTAGAAAATGAGAGGAATCAGCTGCGTGCTGCTGATATATTACCTCCTCCTGCAGCTTCAAATGCTTACAGCTCTTGTGTTGCACCCCAGAGGTGACTTCATTACGGTAGGTGAATGTTTTCCTGTGTATTAGGAAGTGTTTGTAACATTCCTAGGAATTAAAGATACTGGATGGATTTCTAATGGGACATTTAGTATAGCTGGCTGTCATATTGGAGACAGCTTCATTTAATGTATACTACTTCATTGGGTAACCCTTTTGCCAAGCCCCAACCGGCAGCAACAAGGATCAGGTTCTGTGTCTAGATGTCCACTTTTAACATCATCGAGAGATGTCAGATCAAGCTGTCAGAACAGTTAATGAGCAATATATTCCCCACTCACAAGCAGTGAATGAAACAGGCTTATTCACACAGCACATTATTTGGGAAAGAACAAAAAGAAGAGAAACAGAAAAACATAGTGAAACAATCTATGATAGATCCCTTTGCTCTCTGCTCCACTCCCTCCTACTCGAAGTAGATGAATAATAATTCAGATTGTCCTTCTTTTAGCATATTGCTGCTTATTGCCTTCCCAAACGAGACCCATCACTTGCTGACCTGTATAGATGTTGAACTGTCCAAATTTAGCTGCTGGGTGAGACCTTTTGAGGAAAATCCCAGCTGACTGTGAAGGGGCCAGCTCCTCTTTTCTGATGGTCTGTGCTTCTGTGGGCTTCACTGCTCACCTGGAATACAAAAACAGACGGCCCATGAACACCCCACTTAAAGAAAGGAGCTTCCTTAAAAGTAGGGTCCTTCCTCGTTTCCCAAGTTTCTTTAGCCCAGTTCTTTGATCCGCAGCATTAGACTGGGTGGCTGGTCACGTTCCGTAACACTTCATCGGTTTCAATGAAAATGTCATAAGAAATGTCTTAGGGCTCAGGGTTAACAGTATGTCTCAAAAATTTACTAAACTGTATGGCATCAAGACCCATAACTAGTTCTAATCTTCAAAAGTTGTCATTGCTCTCTGGAAACCTTTGCTTTTAGCGTATTGAGTAAGTCCTGAAATTTCCTGTGTCTGACTCTTCTCATACTCCAGCTGGCAATGCTCACTGCTGAGGGAACAATCTCGCTGTTATGCACAGGATTTTCAGAATCACAATCCTCTCTTAATCCTATTCATTGATTCCAGTCCACACATTGATATTTGTTGTGGAATATGATCTTTTGATCGGTATTAAACAGAGTTGTGTGGGGTTTTTTTATAGGTAAGAACATGGTAGAAATGTTAATCTGATTGGTTAACTAAACTGTAATATTAAATATGCAATTTTATCATCTCTTTCCTGTGATATGTTGACTCCTCATGTTCCTTCATATTTTTACAAAAATCATTTTTCTACAGTCTGTGTGGCTAGGCTGAAAAACATGGATATAGAGCTTGGCCACATATTCTCTCAACATAAAACCAGCAATAAAATGTGTAGTGAAGGCTGAGATGGACTATATATAACAGGCAGAGATGAAAACCATATCCTGCTGAAAACAAAGTTAGCTTTATCATTGATTTAATTTGAGGCAGGATATCAGTCAAGGTGTGTACACGCCTCAGGCTTTGCTCACAGGAACATGTCTTTACGTGTGCACCCCCGCTACACCTACTTCCCTTTCTTATCATGGTTTTCCCATCAGCAAAATCCAATATTTTGAGTACTGATGAGAGACCTGAGAGTCCATCAGTTACAAAAAGCAAGCACCAGGTCAAGGACAGTCTGATAGGTCCTGGAGTCGTACTTTCCACTGCCAGAAGTCACTGTTTCCAGCGGTAAATTCTAGTAGCCAAATGCCATTGGGAGTCAGATCCCCAGTAGGATCAGTATAGCTTTATTAAAGTTGAACATGATTACACTTACACCAGCAACTCATCTGATTGATTAGTGGAGTCTCACCTCACAAGACTGCAAGAGTGGGAGTGGCAGGAAGGAACGCATTTTCCAGTGCTCCCTTAAGTAGAGAAAATTCGGTATTAAAGGGACCATGGATGCCAATGTGTGTCGCTGGCTGTGGATGAAGGTTGCAGAACTTGTAACAACCTTTGCTGAGCACCCAGAGCAGTGGTAGGTGTCAAGACCCATTCATTTGGACTGCAGTCTAGACTGGGATGAAAACTCTTTTTTTTTGCCAGCCAAAGATCTCAAAACTGGAGACTTGCCATATCGTAATTGAGCTCAACAATCAGCTGGGCTACAACTGAATTGGGCAAGATGAGAGTTGAAATGGGAGCAAAATCCTTCCCAAAGAGGTCAGCTATGGCAGTAATGATTCTGGGGCAGGCAGGGCTGATTTCTGGTACTCAGGTGTCCTTTCCCTGTGAACAGGCACTTTCAAATAAAATTCCTTTCCTTGAGAAATTCCCAGACCTCTCTACTTAGACACAGAGATGCCAAATATAGCAGGAGATACTGAGAATTTAAGATTCACTGTCTTCAACAGTTTTGATGGTGCCTACGTGGGACAGAGCTGTTAGTGAAAGATTTACTCTAGGAAGGAAATATCACACAAAAAAAGGAAGAAAGATCTTGCTCTTGAAATGCTTTTTTTTTTTTCTCTCTTTAAACCAGAATAAAACTCATCTAAAGAGCAAGTCATTTAGAGGTTTTAGAATTTATTAGGCGTAAGGAAATAACCTTGACAAAACTTGCTTTTCTGTGTCGATACCTTGAGCAAGAGCAGGTTCAGACAAATGTAGCAGGAAGTTCTGAAGGAGGGGAAAAGATTTAAGAAGGCTGGGATGCTGCTGTCTTGTAATGCTGAGCTAATTCAATAGCCCATCAAACATCCTGGCACAAGCATACAGCTCTCTGTCACATAATCCAGACAGCAACCAGAAGCAAAACAAAATATTTCAATTAACGTACCACTAATGGTAACATGAAGTTCTTGTCTTGTTTGGATTTACCCTTTAACAAATTATATGCATAAATAAATAATGGCTGACATTCATAGCCTTAATAAAACTAGTTGTGCTCTGTACGGGGAGATGTGATCTTTCCTTTCACAGTATTTTCCTCTTCCACCTTTATCAACTTACTAACTCCATCATTTTTTCTCCATGACCCTCAAATTTAGTTCTATGTGGTTTTGATGCTGGTGTAGATAATGAATCTCATCCAAAACCACCTCTGGCACCTCAGTTTACTTCTTACCTTTTTCAGGGCTGTTTTCATGTATCATAGCCATCTCCCATACATGGTATGTCCCAGCCTTCCTCAGTCTTTAGTCCTCTCTAGGCTATCTGTGGTCTAGCCATGGGTTCTGGTAGTAGGGACAGCTCTTCAGCCAAAATTTCCGTTGAGCTGTTCCCCAGGTCATATCCCAGGTATACATCTTCCTTTCCCCTGTAAGGCTTGTAGCTAATCCAGTCTTGTAAACGGTGTCAGATGTGCTTCAGAGTGCTGTGCACTTCAGTGCACCCTGAATACTTCAGGATGTATTCAAAACGCCAACATCAGCGATATGCACAGCCAAGTGCTCCCTGTAGAGTCAACCTATTTTATCCATCAGACAAAGAGACATAACTGTCATCTTCTAAAGACATGTCCCAAAAGGTATAATCCTAAACTCAAAGCACTTCCATGAGATCTGTGTAAGCAAAATTTGCTGATGTTCTTTTGTTATGTCCAAAGCTAGATTTATAGGTGGCCTGGACTATTATTTCTCTTCCACTCTCCAGGGAACTCATCTTGCTCACCTGGATAAAGCTAACACTGAACCTTACTTGGACTGAGAGCCAGCACAATAGCAATGTCACTATCAGCTGTGTGATTTTTCAAAGATTCTCACATTTTCTACCTTTTATTTTTTTCTTTGCTAAGGAAGAAATGACCTTGTACCCTATTCCCTTGGCTTTATTAAAGGAGGGGCAAAATCACATTTCTCTCTTGGCTATTCAGAGAAAACTCTTTTAAACTAGACTGGTGCCCATATGGTCTTCATATTTAGGTGTTTTCCCAGCTGGGATTCATGTGCCTATGCCATTTCAAGGTCTCAACAAGATCATGTGAAATATTGCCTTTTTGACAACCGAGGAAAAGAAAAGGCTCTGTAATATACAAAGCCAACCAGTGAAAACATTTCTTCTGCACTTTGCCCTGGGGCGAGTAGTTTAAGTCTAACCTGCTGCAAGCGACAGCTTCAGAGTGCTACAAGCACAGCCCATGTCCATTAGCAGCATTTGCAGGGGAGAAGATCACGGGTCTCTCAACTCCTTAGTCAACTTCTAAAAAGCGCTTGTCCCAGGGAGGAGGATCTCTCTCACCCTCTCTCTTGTGATGGGTTCTCATCGTGGATGAGATTTACAAAAACCTCCAGCCTCTCTTTATATTTCCGTGACTGGGTCCCTTCTAGCAGCGTACTCTGAGCTCCTCACAGGACAGCCAGAATATCAGGTGGGCAATTAACAACCCTCTGCCCGCACCCCCACCCCCAGTGTATTTCAGTGTCTGACAGCATAAGAGAACACAACTAATGACACTTGCAATGCAGAAGAACAGAGGGAGGTAGAAAACATAATGAGTTACTGTAGAACAATGCACTTTTCCCTGCTACTGAGGAAATGAGCCATAAGGGGCACGGTGAAAGCCTAGGGTTTTGTGCAACTATGTGTTACTCCAGTCCATGTTCATTTCACTTTAATTGAGTCCTTTCTTTAAAATATTACTTTCAATTTCCAGTCTTCAGGAAAAATTATTAAAATAGGCTACTTTTCACCTTTGTCAATAGACTGTACACACATCCAAATGTTTCATCATTCTCTAAACCTTAATTTCTGAAGCAGTCATAACTCCTGAGCCTGCATGGGAGAAAAAGTACTTGAAATCAGAGTTTTATACACAGAGTTTATAACAAAATCTTCTGCATTTCCTACGCACCGCTAGTGATGATCCAATTCAATATGGGCAAAATAGTGAATAGATTCTCTCACATGGATTAAAAGAACTCTTTGAAAGTAGGTATAGTGGTTTGTGTTGTTTCTTTGTTTTCTTTTTTTCTCTACACTGGCTTCCATTTGATTCCTAGCTTAAGAGTGTACAGTCTTCAAAGCTGTTTTATTGCTGCAGTTTGATGTGATAGATCACCTTCCAACTAACCCTTGGGGGATCCCTCAATTCTTCAAGCAATTCCCAGTTTGCAGGTAGTAGTGCCCCCAATATCTGGATATAGTAGTCCCAGGCAGTGGGTTTTATGATGAATAGTGCTTCTCCCTAAGTACTTTTCCAGTTGTCTATTGCAGTCACTCAGGTCTGATAGCCATTTTTCACTCCAGGGAGGAGACAAGGACATATCTGGCTACTGGCCCATAGACTGTTGCTGATGGACTGATTTGTGCAGAGGCTGCCTTACAGCTGAGCATGGCTTTAACAGTCTCTCGAGCTATTACAGCCTGTCCTTTCTTCCCTCTTCCTCCTGCTTGCTCCCCCCTCTTGGCCCTCCAGTTTCAAGCCTTCTTGATCCTTCTCTGTGATGATTTTACCAGCTCTATCTGGCAGCTCCTTGCACTTTGCTAACACCACTTTATAGCCTTTGCTCTTCGATGGGTCACCAGGAAGTGTCCCCTGCAAGATCTCCTCAGAGTTTCTACCTCCTGCTCAAGCTTTTCTTCTCAGTCCTTCCCATCCCTTAGATAACCCCTCAAAAGGACAGCCAGACATTGAGCAGTATCTGCTGTAGGTTCATCACCCACATTGCCTGTGGGAGGTTTATAACTTCATCGCAATAAAATGTGTGATTCAGCAGTAGGTATTTAGTATTTATTTACTGTCATTGCCAGATGCTCCACACAAAAAAAAAAAAAAAAAAAAAAAAGAGAAGATTATTTGGGGATGGGATTTCCAAACATGCATCTTTTTGTCATGATTTGGCTCCTGTTTAAATTCACAATAATTTTCATCCCGAGTCTTAAATGTAGAGAGTTCATTATGGATAGAATGATTTTTAAAATGTTATCCATCTTGTCATAAATAAAGTTTTTGATACATTTAAAAGAATAAATGTAAATTATCGTTGTGGCTTTTAATCTTTATGAAAGGAATTCTGAAATTTGTCTTGTGATTTCACCAGCCATTTTGTGCTTTATTATCCATTGTTGGATTATTTGGATACAGCCATTTCTTTGGGTAATTATTTTTAGTATTTTACATATGCAACTTTGAAAGGCTCTGTAAGAATACAATTGTTAGAGCTGCATTTCTTCAGAAATGATTAAGCATAATCATGTAACTATAAGCATGCATTGCACAGAGAACTAGAATACAGAATTGAAACAGTCTCAGTTGTGGTTGCTATGTAATTTTTCCTTTCATACTAATATTGAATTTTATGTACAAAAGAGAAACTGATTTCTAAAGGTTGAGAGAAAACCTTAATTCAGAATTTCCTGTAGATGCAGGCTCTGTTTATTTTGGGAAACTGCATTACATATTTTAACTAGCATGATATTAAATATGATTTTGCCCTGGATGTAATCGAAGTTAACTTTGAGCACAACCAGAGAATACATTTTTAATGGCTACTGTCCTTTTTAATTTATTATATACATACATTTAAATATCTATATATCATATCAGATATGTAATAGCCTGGTAGAAAAAAGTGATGGTGATATTTTATATCTCAAATTAAAATTTTAAAGGAGGGCATAGTCACACAGAGCTGTCTTCTCTTTGTGAGGCCCCAGAAATTAGATATTCAAGCAGGAAATTATGTAAATACTACGTGTAATAATTGTCCTCTTCCTCACCACTTCCTCCAACATGAACCAAGTCTGCTGGTTCTAACTGGAAGTGCTTCATCGAAACTAATGGAGTCGCACCAGTGTCCCCTAGGAGGCAACCTAGTTCTTAAAGTTTCTTTCTCTGGAGGGCTTTTGGCATCAGGTGTAATAGAGATATGATGTTTCTGGAAAAGGTGAGGTATCTCATCAACATCACTCAGAATATAGTCTAACAGAAATTAATGGAATGTTTACCTGAATAGGAGTTAAGGAATTAGATGCTGGAACTGCAAGGGTAAAATTATACAGTAAGTACCAAATCAGTATGTTGCTGTTATAGAGTTATCATCAAGCTCTTTGCAACCTATCTGTAGGAGAAGCATACTTTTCACTCCAGAGCCCAAGAAGCGTCATTGCCTCAGGGCTACCGGGCGGTATAGGTGACTGCACGGCAGCTAAGAGACCGCAGCGTGTTCTCCCACCAGCTGCAACAGCGTGACCATGGCTGACCTCATAGCAGCATCTGAAGGCTGTGCACCCAAGGGCTCGTGCTGTCCCCATCCCTGCAAACTGCTAAATAATGGCTGGGCTCCTTGCGGCCTCTTGCTTTCACCCTTGGACACCGGATCCCATGAAAAACACGTCTATGTTTTCGAAAAGTGTACATACAATCTTTATGGAGAAAATTTGGGAGTACAGTGGATAGCCACTGTGGCAGATGCCATCATCTGGGTGAATTCAGCTAAGACACTATAGATCAAAAAAGCCATTGAAATCAAGCTGTCCTATCTGCTGCAGTAATAATCCTCAGGGCTGCAGAGAAACCTACATGTGGATCTGTTGCTCTCCAGTGCTTTTACTGTCCTTTAGGTAAGAATGATGGCAGTCTCCAAGACAGTCATCTTGGCATCTATGATGGGAACGTAACTCTTTAACCCACATACCCAGTGGCAGCTCAAATGCTTTTTTAGCATAAAACATAAAACCATAAAACAAGGACAATGGAAGGTGTTCATTACTTAGACAACATTCAAAAGTTACAAATATTCAATTGTTATACATTGAAAAACAGAAAAACTACCTTGAAATGATTGTTATAACTTTTTCCACCGAGAGCATGGACAAGCACAAGAAAACTCTAATGGGTTTTAGCATTTAAAAAAAAATCTCTATGGGAGCTTCTTACAGTGAGTAACAAGTAACTGTTAATAGCTTGTTGTGCTGCTACTACACAGCACTATGAGGGAGGAATGGTAAAACAAGATTTTAGAGAGTTTCATAAAGTACTGGTGGGGATAGACCCATTATTCCAAAGACAAGAGCTATTCCCACACACACCAAAGAGTTTTCCCTTTCCATGAAGTATTAAATGCTTACAGAATCCGTGCGAAAGCTAGCACAAACTAGAGCTGCCATGCCACGTTTTGCACGCTGTACATAAGTGTTTGTTATCACCTTGTTTGTTGGCTTTTGTGTACAAAAATAAAATCATTTGTTTTTTAAAATTATGCATGTAAATCTTGTCATTAACACCCAGCAAGGACCATAAACATATTTATACCCTAATTCTAGATGTCACAAATGCAAGAGTGATGTTGATACTGCAACTCTCCACGTTCTCTGTACACCCATGAATAAATCAGTTGCCAGCCATGCAACAGATGATGATGACTCCATCAACTGCCCAAAACTTTAACAAAGACAACTCACTAATTTGTGGGAGGACAAAGGCACACAGGACAAAGGCTATTTCGTTCCTCCTTTAGGCACCCCCTTACCCAGTGTACGTGATATCTCGTAACTGGATTTGGAGGACCTGTGGCTATTTACCTCTTCGCAACAAGCAGAAGAAGGAAAGTTTTGGCTCTCTATATCTACCATCCCGGCCATGGGAGAACCCTGACAGCAGGGTGCCCATGTCACCCTCTCAGGTCTTGTCTTCACAGAGGAACAGAGGGGTGCCCAGGGACCTAAGAGTGCGTCAGACCTTGAGTCTGACCGGGGTTTAGACAGCCCTCTGCAGTGTCTCAGAATATCAAAAGCCTCAAGCAGAAGAGGCATCTTTGTATTTCAGCTTCCTTCTCAACCTTGTTGTAAGCCAAGAATAGCAATAACTGAGAAGCAGGCTCGCTGATGCCAGACGTCCCTGTTATATCCACAAACATTAGTGAAGACTGACACAAAGAGGGACTTTTTAATTTAATGTTGCAGACTACAAATTGAATTCTCAAACTTGAGAACTGCCAACCTGACTTAAGGCTTGACAGTTCTTAATAGCCCGGTTACAAATTAATAATTTTTATCTAGCTGAGTGCATAACATTTTGATAAATTGTCCATTTGCCTGTCTGCTCTACCCAGCTATGCCCTGTTTCCTTTCTAAATCTAAGGAAACTCTGTCCATAAGTTGACTGTGATGGAAAAAGCTATTTAAAAACACAGATACCCCAATGCTTTTCACACATTCTATTATAATAGGTGTTGCTGAGCCACTGAATAAAAATAACATTGTATGTATAGATAGTTTCCTCATTCTTTATTTTTGTCTTTTTTCTTTGCTCCTTTTTCTCATATCATTGCAGACTTGTAATTTTTGTATATAGTTCAATATCTTCAACTTACAAGTATTTTTCACTGTTGTTCCTTTGCTCTTGTGAGGGTATTTCAGTCCATCTCAGATGTCCTAGAATACTGCCCTTACTGTGCCATCAATGACACAGACAAAAGAGGTCCGCATTGACACATGACAGTCTTTCCAAAATAAAGCTTTATCTTCTGGACAAAAGGTGTGGAACCATTAGTAGTTTCAAGTTAGAAAGGCAAAACAAAGCCTAACCAAGCATGTCCCTCTAAATCTGACAGCTTGTTTGTGCTAAGCTAGCTGGACCACTCCTTGCCTGGCCTGCAAGGCAGCTTGCATACTTGCCTCCTCTGCCTCCACATTTCTCAGGCCACCCCAGCCCACCATCTCTTTGAAGACACCTCTTGATAACCCTCTTCCTACTAATTCGACTTCTTTTTTGTTCCTAGAGCCCAGGCCTGTAATGGTTTATTATTCCCTTGATATCTCTGCTGCTCATTATAGCTATAACTCTAGTTGCTCTGTTGGTGGGCATCGACCTCATCTGGTCCATTGTCTTCCTTGCACCTAGTACAGGTTATGATACAAAGTGGATTAAACCAGACACAGTTATCAGAGAGCTTTAGGAAACCTCTCTGCATTAACACCACAGCTTATGCCCTATCATAAAAAATAACAAGTTGAGATTGTATTCATAAAAACAATGTGCATGTTCTGTATTTGATCACACATTGAAAAAGAGCTTTTGGAGATGTTCAAGAATATCAACAAACTCCTTTATTAGAAAACAAGTATCATCTAAGGCATAGATTTTTACACTTGAAAAGCACTTTGTGATTTCAGGACATTTTCTCATCTGAAAATACACTTGATAATAAATGTTTAGAGGACCCATAGCAACTCTCATTTGTGCTGGCTGCAGTCAACCTTACCTGTGAAAGTCTTTCTGACTCCTTACCCCAAAGGGATCACATGATAGTCAGCAACAGCTCTCTTGGATAATCCACTTTCTGTCATAACCTGTACTAGATGCAAGGAGGCAAGGGACGTCACAATGTCTACTATTTCATTCCCCTGACCCACTGCAGGCCTAAACCATTCCTGATAGATACTGTGCCCCTCTGCCTTCTTATTTACTTTTTCTAGTCTCTCCAGGAAATCTATTCCAGTGTTAAACTATCTTTCCAGGTCAAAAGTTTTTTTGATGTCTAGCCTAAAATTTGTTTCACTTAGGAGTAAACCCATTGTTCCTTGTTTTATTAGCAGTGAACACAGAAACAATCTGTTCTGTCCTTTTCAGTAAACTTCTCCTGGAGATGACCACAATCTGCCTCTTCAAGTCTTTTCAGAATTATGCAGCCTGGTTTGGGTTTTTTTTGTTTTTTTCTACTCTTCCCTCAGGAGCCTTCATTTCCAGATCATTAATCCTCTTTGGACTTTCACCATTCAAAGTGTGGTGCTGAAGATGGAAAGATTACCTAAGCTAAAGTTTTACCAGAACTGACTAAAATGACGGATCTTCTTCATTTGTTTTACTTGCAGCGCTTGCATTTTTACTTCCCAGCATGATGCTTTGCTTTTTTGTTTTTACAGTTATGCTGCCTCATATTCAGTTTCCAGTCTGCTATAAGGCCCAGATCCTCTTCTGCACAATGACTGCAGAGAAATTAATTTCCTACCTTGTATTTGTGTGGTTCATTATTTCTGTACAATACTTTAAACGTAGCACTCCACACTTATTTTTAGTGAATTAATTGATTTTTTTTTTATCCTCAGACCACTTCTCCAATTTTTCATGATAATCTTCAGCTTTCATCCTGTAGTCCAATGTGTTGCATCCTCTCCCAGGCTGGTATCATCTCCATGTTTAATAAATTCAATCCATTCCATTATCCAGCTCATTAATGAGATTACTGAATAGGAAACACCTTGGTGGCACTGGCATAGGGAGCTTCAGTTCAATTTGACAGTGAGCCTGGAATAATTACTTCCTTTCAGTACCATCTTTCAAAGGATGAAGCGCCTGGTGCAATGTGGAGCCTGGAGAAACATCTGCCCTCCATGAGCTGCAGAGCTTCCTGCCTTCCAGGGCTGAGAAGCTGCATACTGTGTAATAGGCAGTTTATTTTGTGTTAGCAATTTAACCCCCCTGACCCTACGCTAAAGCCAGCTTTGCCTGGGAACATGGACGTTCTCAGCTAACCATGCACATGTGCGTCTACGCTTCCTGGTACAGAGCTTCCACCTTTCTGCCCCAAGACCACAGGTATTCCCTGAGCTGAACAAACATGACAGGTGCTCCTGTAGATACCTAAGTAGCACTGGTTTTGCATTCAAGCTAATAGGTTTGAGGGAGTTCTTTTCTCTTGCTGACGTGCTGCTTCGCAGCGCTTCTCAAGCGTGGCTCACAATGGAATAGGAAGCAGTCACAAGTGGGATGACTCACACTCATGAGCTATTTTCATCTGGCTTATATTGCTCTGCTAATAATGTTTTCCCTCTGTATTCAGAAGTCTCTTTCAGAGAAAATGAGGTCTGCTGGTGTGAATCCACCAGTGCCATCCCCAGCTGGTAGCATGCCTTCCTGACTGAATCGATCACCTTCTCTTTTCCTCAGTTTCTCCATTGTGAATATGAAATTTGCCTAGAAATGTGAAACATTCTTCAATTGTTTGTAGATGCAAATGACCCCCATTAATTCCCATTTGCATTTTAATGGTGATTTTATTTCTAACCTCTCAGAGAAGAGGTTAGGAATAAGAAGCAGCTTCTTTCCATCCCCAGACCAGTATGGCATCTAATCACGCGGTGTGAGCACCCAGTCCCTGTGTGTAAAGTTGGAATCCACTGTCTTCATTACAACTTTCCACACACTCTGACATATTTTCCTTGCCTTTCATCTATTTAGCAGCAATGGAAATGAATTTAGCAAGTGCAAGACAATGGATAGTCCATCCCTTTTTTGGGCGGTTGGGGCTAACCACTTGGTGAAAGAATTCAGCTGCACCAACTGTGCCAGAGGCAACAGAGGATTTTTCTTCCCCATCTCCCAAACATTTCTGAAATGACATCCTGTGTAGGTGTGTGTCCACGAAGGTCTCCACAAACCTGCCCAAGTCAGACATTTGTCTCCATTAAGTCATGTGCAAAGATAAGGGCATTCCTGTAGTCAACAAGACGGCACATTGTATTTTAAAATGAAGGATTTGCAGGGGTGGCAGCTCATTTGCATGCAAGCAATGTGAATGTAGCGGAGGAGGTGTTGTAAATCACCAAAGAGCTACTTGACAGTGCCACTCTGTGAGTCTGGTTCAGAATTATTAATTAGAGCAGGCTGAGGATGGTTTGTTTGCATATCAGTTGAGCTAAGCCATGTTGGAATCCCTGTAAATAATAAAACAGGCTGATTAGGCCTAGTCATTAATTAAGTGTCTTCACTGTGAATAAACAGTGAAATCTTTCTGTTTGCCAGGGACCCCTATGACACTGTGATAAATATGCAGTCACAAAAGCTCCTATAACGTGGTTTGACATCTTCATCTATTAAATTGCAGCTTTCTCGCCAGTGACAAGGGGTTCAAATCCCACAGCGGATGATACATCTGCCTAATTTTGTTTGTTAAAATATATTGCTTTGGAGGTTTCAGATAACCAGGGTTGAGAACCTGCTAGGAAGAAAGAAGGGTGAAAAAAAATGTTAAGACTCTAAACTGCAGTGTTCGGTCATCTGTATGGGTGGCTTTTTATTGGTATAACAATGCAGAAGATGATGAAATATCTGTTTTTATTATTATATGGATGTAAAATTCAGCTATTATTTATCTGACTAAAACGGTATACATTTAAAACCTAATTAACTCGTCTCAGAGGTTGGTGCTTGAATGGTTGTTTCTGGTTCTAGCACCTGCTGCCCCTCAGTGTGGAGTGAGACAAAGTTAAGAGATCATTTTTACAAATGATACTTTTTCAAACTAAAGACAGTGTTAAAGACAATTAAATCTCATGCCCCAAGGCATCAATTGATCACCATAGGTGATCAACAAGGAGATTTTCTCCCCTTACGCACTGCTGAACAATCGGTGAGGTACAATGTGGGGATCTTTCATCTTCTGAAGATTTGAATATTGGCAACTTTTGCAGTCAGGATATTAGACTGCTAGACAGATCAATGTGCTGAGCAGACAGTGACAGGTTCTGTTTTCTTGTGTAACATACAAGTACTGCAAGTCACACGTGAACACTGTCTCCTGGAAAACAAGGTTATTTTTATGGGTTCGGCAACAGGGCAGAGATCCACTCCATTCCTGTGAAAGTTGATGGCCTCGTCCCCAAATATTCCCCCTCTGCAACATTTTCCCTGTGCTCTGCCACAGCAGAGAGGGCCAAAACAGCCTTATTTAGAAAAAGGGGTGCAGCCATCATTTTGGTATTCTGATGCTCCCGACAGCCAATTTAAAGGTACTGAGGTAATTGTAATGCTGAGCATGAACATTTGAATAGGTGGGAGACAGATGACTCAGTGAGATCCATCTATTGATCTCAAGTTTTTCTAAGTATTTAAGTGCCATGCAACAATTAAAGGTATTTCTGAGTATGCACTAAATGGCTTTATTCTGACAAGCTCTCTTGTTTCTTTTATACATAATAGAGACTGAGAATGCCATTGAACTCAGAATAGCTTTTAGGAAGCCAGTGCTCAGCAGACTGACCGTTTGATGCTGACAGCCTTGTGTAGTGGTAAACAATCAGCCAGGTGGCAGGAGATCACTGAAATTACGGTTGTGGCAAGCAGCAGCTTCCTGAATCCTCAGGTTTACCTGGACATGATCAAAGGTTATTGGCCTCAAAAGGAAATTAATACCGTGACATAAATACACTTGGAAGAGCTGGATTAACTCCTGCTAAGTACAGACAAAGAACCAGAATCCACAGTAGTTCCTCAAAGAGGATAGCAGTGACCATGAGGTTTGATTACTTATTTGGAGAGTCCACCATTGAGGCCCAGAATTACTCTCTGAAGCTGTCACCTTCATGCTCCAGAGAGACCCTAACAGGTAGCCACTGGCAGTGTTCCTCTCTCTGCAGTGATTCCAGCAAAGTAGCATGGGAAAGGCGCGTGATCTGCGTGCCGGGAGACCTGGCTCGTGCGGAGATTTGTGGCGATATTCAGTATAGTGATGTCACTCAGCTGGCACAAGGGAAGGGATTAGCCAATGTCTAGACACACTTGAGGCTTGCAGGGGAGCTGGCTATTTGCAAATGAGTCTGGAAGAGACTGAGGCAACCTTGGTGGGCTGAGCAGAGGCAGGGAGAAGTCCTGCCAGTTCCCATCCCTGCTGCTCGCTGAGGGAGCGCGACTGCTATTGGTGAGGCAGATGGAGAATTTAGGTGTGTGTTGAGAGTCTGGACTTCTCCTCCTGGACGTTGTCCAAGAAATCTATTATAGTTTCTGTGTGAGGAGGAGACACAGCTCTTCTCTTTTCTGTTAGACGTTCCTATTACTATCTGCACCTCCGTTGCCTGAAGATATGGCTGCCATAATTCTGCCTGATAACCCGCTCTGGAGTCTACTGTTGCTTTTATCCCTGGTTTCAACAGCCTGAGGGATTCCGTGCCCCCAGTTATGATTAACAGATCCCTTTGGGCTGGAGCTCCTTTGCTATAAAAGCAGGGAACTGCTGAAGAAGTAGGCATCCCTGAGTTTGGCATTTATTCTCCTTCAAGGCCTTTGGGACTGCAGGAGTTTTAAGTTATTAAGCCTTTGGCCATATCACAAACCATGCCCTTATTTTTTTTTTTCTGGCTTTTGCAGAACAAATAGCCTGAGAGCTGGAGAGGTTCGAGTTTATTTTATTGTCTCCTTATCTTGCCAACATGCTTTGTCAGGTGGAATGAGCAGTCCTTTTGTTTGTGGCTGGAAATGTGCATTCCACCCAGAACAGACAATGACTCCCAAAGAACCTTTTGCAGAGCTAAAGAAATATGTAATTTAGAAAGCTGCTTCTTCCCCACATAGCTCAGCTAAGGCACGTTTCAGCTCTCATTAAAGTTGATGGAAAGCCTCCTAGGTACTTCAGTAGTGTGGAATCAGGCCTATTAATTATTATACTTCTCACATTCTGGGGATACATACTGCACAGTCATCACAAAATACACCACAGACGGCGGTGAGGGTTCATGATAACTTTATTTTGGTTGATGGAACAAAATGGCATTGCAGAGAAATTTCAAGGTAAGTCTTGCACGCTATCACAGCAATTAGCATTGGATCACTTCAGCTTGATCCTCCTTCATATGAAATCAAGACCTTTGACTGGTGTCTCCGAATTTAGTGCTGCCAGGTTCCTCATACACTTGCCTTGTACACGAAAGAAATGGTCTGGAGTTTGCTTTTCATATACAGCCAGGACTTCCAAGCAAAAAAGGAAGTGCCATACACTACAAGTAACTGCCTCTGGGAAAGGAGAGCAGAGGGCTGTGTCCTGCTTTGTGTAATAGACCACACATTTGGCACTCTAACAAAAGGAAAACGTGCACTGTACTGCTGAGAAATCCACAAAAAGTGCAGAATTTGCTTTGTTCTCTAGGCCAGCTTCTCCTCCTCTTCCAAGCTCAGTCTTTTTTAACAGAAAAGATTTCTAGCTGTGAGAATAGCCTTCCCAATGCAAATGACACACAGTTTTGTTGAATTCACAGCCAAGCAGACAGAGGAAAAAAAAATCCTGGAGAGCCAGATCCAAATCTCTCAAGTAACACTGAGACTCCTTTTGACTTTGGTGGTCTTTGAATCAAACTCTGAAAAAAGTTTTAACATTCCATAGTCGCCCTAACAGAGAATATTGTTTCTGATGCCTAACAACCATTTATACACCACAAACTGCTGTAAAACATTGCAGAATGGCATACTAATTGCATCCATCAAATGTGCCTATCTAGTGTGGCTGGCACATCCTTTTAAATAGATGCTGCATGGCAAGTTCTTCCTGGAACACATGCTTATTCTACCGGCAGTAGTAAGTAGGCCAGCCAGGACATATTGGTCTGGGGGTGTTGTCTTTGTTTGACAAGAACCCCCGGAAAAAGAAAAATAAACACTTTAAGATTCTACAGAAGAAACAACGAAGGCCAATGAAAAGCTTTCAGCTCTCTTTTTGCTTTATGGTGTCTGTGCATTGGTTGATTTTGTTTATATCTACTAGCTTACATTTTCCTAAAATTAATTTTTTTTTCCTGATCATATTTCTAATCTCTAGACCCTTTTGTAGGGTATCTCTCCTTTCTGGTGCCTCCCAGTTTATTATCATCTGCAAATTTTGTTAATGCATTTCATCTACCCTCTCGTAGTCACATAAAAGAGGGTAATAAATTAGACCCCACCTCTTTAGAGGATTAGGGTGTAAGATTGGCCCTAAAACATTCCTGCTGTTGTGATTTAGTCACCTCCCTTCAGACTGACCCTTCCAGGTAATACTGCTTACTCTTGTCTGGACACCTCAGTAGTTTTTCAACCACATGTCAGTATTTATGAACAAACCAGCTGAATCAATTGTGAGATGAACGAGGGGCTCCAGCCTGCTTAACTCCTACCTACTGTAGACAATAGCGCCTAAAATCTCTGAGATGCCAAACAGGAATGCAGTCTTATGGGCTTCTAGGACTTTTTTACACTGTGGACATTTCAGACCATTAGATGCAACTTAGGCTGAAAGCTCCTCGACTGCCTGACTTCCTTCACATGCTCTAAGGTGCCTGTTCTGGGGTGGATATTTCTCTCTCAAAGGTTTGTTACAGCCCAGGTTGAGGCAGCAGAGGCACCTCCCTGTCAGTGTACCCCCTACAGCTCTGCAAGGTTTGGGGCAATTTGTGCTTTTACCACTGCACCAGTGGTGTAATCTTAACTCCTAATCAAGAAACCTAAATCAGCAGGTAGCACCATGTCCCCAACACCAGGTCTCAACCTCACTAAAAGAAACATTGTGTTCTTCAGCTTGGAATTATTTCTGTGAAGGTATTGACTTTTTAATTAATTTTCTCTAAAAAGATTTTAGCAATGCTAAATCAAAATACATACTTTCAAAATCAAGACATTTACATCAGTATTATTTTTCTAAATGATAGACATTAAAAATTAGAAAATATTTTAATTTCTAATTTTGACTTGGATAAGGAATATTTTTCAGGAATTTCAACAATTCCTGAAGAGTTTCTATTCACTTTTATTTTGATTAATCATCCCTTATGCTTTGTTCAGGTTTTTAATTTCCATGAAAGGCCCTTTATTCCAGGCTCCCAAATGCAGATTACATTCTTTGAAAGTTGTCTATCTGTGTGACCATCTATCTATATGACTGCATCTGCAAGTGTGTGTGTGTGTGCGTGTGTCTGTGAGTAACTATGTCTGGAACCAGTGGCCTCAGAAACAATAGGAAGACACCACTACATTCAGAAAAAACATAGAAAACTTTCTCTGAAGTCACAGTGAGGGGGAGGTGCAATCTGTTTTATCGTACACTTGCAAAAATATTTATGCCATAATATAAATATCATAAAACAGTCTAGTATAAATATAACATTTTGCAAAAAGCCCAGTGAATTAAACAAAGCTCATTTCTGACTAACAGTTAGTAGTAAAATAAATGTGCATTCTGGGTGCTGGAAAAGGAAATTAAGCATATTTGGAAAATCCAACAGCAAGAAACAAGCCATTATGATTTTTCTAACAAGCTTCTCTGAGTCTCTGAGATCTGGTGATTTCACTGAAATGTGTATATTAGAATATGGCCTTATAAAGGAATAAAAATTAGGATTTTATGAAAAAATGGAGCAGCCCAATGAATCTCCGGGACAGCAGGAGGGCTGACTCTCTGGTATAATATCCCAGATCAATGCCAGTGGCACTTTGTGGTGACTGATGGAACATATCTGATGTGCCAGAGAGGGGAATCAGGTCTGCTAGTAATAGAGGAGAAGCAGAGGAAAAAAAGAAAGAAAGTAATGCCATTACTGAGGCTGGAGATGGGCTAAATTACTGGAGAGGATGACAACAACAAGCCTATTCCCTCACAGTCTCCATTAGAAGGAGACTGTCCCCTACCAGTCCTTGACCAGACACAAGGATGAGGCCGGATGAGATGAGACGCAACCAGCAAAGCAGCCCAGCTGGTACTGGCATGCCAATACTGAACTAAGCATCCAGTCAGCGCTACAGAGTGGACTTCATGGTGGCAATGATAAAAAGAAAACCTGTAGGGAATAAGGAAACAGCTGCAGTATTATTAAAACACAGGCAAAAAATAAATAATTGCATGGTTTACAAACTAATTTAATACTTTAGTACTGATTACAACATATTTGCTAAGCAGACTGCCAGGCACCTGGAGGTTATTTGCATCGTATAGATACCAACAGATCAGAGAGGATCTTGTTACCGGGAAGCCAAATACACCACAGCAAAGTTTATTGTTTTGCCTGTGTTTCAACTGTTCTTCAATCAGAACATCATAATTTAAAATTATCAAAACACTAAAAGACAGGCCCTCTTTCCAAGTGTGCCTGGGCATGTGCTTACCTTGACGCAGAGCTACCTCTGAGGAGCTGCTAAGACTCTCAAAGGACTGGACAAACGTCACAAGTTACAGTCGTGTCTCCGGAGCATATGGAGACCACTCTTCTTCCTTGGAGAACAATTCACATCTTCAGAGCAGATGTCAAGGACTAGAATTTTAAAGACATTCAGGTGTCAGACCCATTGATTTTCACAGAAGTTAGCTGTCAAAGCACCTGTAAATGCACGCTGTGCGGGTTTTCTTCAGGGAAATCTTCCACAGGTGCTGAAATGGAGGTACTTCCAAAGCCTGGAGCATTTATGCAGTGACCATAATAAACACCCCTGTATGGCCTGGTTTCATTATTGAAGAAGTATGTGTATTGTTGATGCTGAATATAGCTGTGGTAACAACATTGAGGGAAGCACTGTACTATGCAGATGCCCTATAGGATGCTGTGGCAGGTGACTGAGAAATATGGACAGACCTTAAGAAAGAAGACTCAGTGGAGCATAACGCTGCAATGCCATCTTCTTCACAGTGAACTGGTTTAGATGGACACTTCCAGTTTACGAATTGTGATCAACAGTGAAAAGTATTCCTGAGTTTGTTTTAAGATGGTTAGGAGAATCTATGCATAGCTTTCTTTACCAGAATGAAAATCAGTGACTATCTCAAGAACTACTACATTTATCAACCTTCTGGCCTGACAGTTACTCATGTATTTCCATAATTACCCTAGATGAATCCACTAGTTAAGGCAGCAAATGCTTTTTACTTTTTCTTTGCAAATGACTATCAGGTTTCCTGCAGGTGATCTCCAGAACATCTTTGCATGAGAAGTACAGACAACTCTGGGTGTCTCCTGGAGGCCCTGACTTACTGAGCCTGAGTTGACATCCTGGGTATGTATCAAATGCAATAATTAGTCCACCTGCAGTCCTGTTCAACAGTCTGATGTGTCTTGGAAGGCAACCTTGGAATGTTCTTTCTTCCTGACACAATAATGCAGTGTAACAGTAGAAAAAGGTTTATCTTTATAATGCAGAATCTTACTGGGCTTTCAGCAAACAGTAAAATGTTAAAATAAATAAAAATGACAGGCGAGTTAAAATGAAATCCTAGCATTATCTTGAAGGTCATTCAGCATCAATGGTCTGTGTGTAAGCAGCAGTAAGACTGTTTCTAGGGCTTGCACATGATCCTGCAAGGTGCCTTGCACATCTTCCAAGATGCTAGACTCCTCCTGTCCACATTGAAGAAGCTCAGCACCTTCCATAATGGCATCTGTGTGTAGTAAACAATAATGCGGCCAGCAACAGTCGAGCTTACAAGCACAAACATTTTGAAAGGTAGCAAAGAGTGGCCATGAATCGGAAACCATTTTTGCCACTGGTTTCTGAAAAGCCAGTAAAGGTTTGAATGAGCTCCAGCTAGAAATGCTATTGTCAAAAAAACCATAAAAACTGCTTTCATTTTTGAGTTAGGCATATTTGCTGTGCTATTTGCATAAGGCAAATCCTAACCTAAGGGCGGAAGGGGGAGTAGGAGGATTGTCAGGGGGCACAAGTCAAAAACTGATTAGAGAAACTGTGATCGTGTTTAGAAGACTTTCAAGAATTGCACAAGACCTTCAATTGAGCACTCACCTTTGCACTTTATTAAATGGTAAAAAATGTTTATCTTTCAATGAAGGAAGAGAGAGACAGTGACACAATTTCTTTCCAAATTAGTGGCAAATAAAGCCTTTCTACTTCAGTATAATGAATTTGATTACCCAGCTCAAGCCCTTTACTCATAAAATTCATTACCATTGAGCAGCCAAAGAAGGAAAGGGATTTCTAAGGAAAGGTACAATACAATTTTAACTATCATGCCACTGGAATTTTTTAAATGTCTTAGACAGTCATCTCAAATGCTGTTTATACACTGTGTGATGCAGATATACTTGTTTTACTGACTATTTAACGTCACCGTAATCAGCAATAAAACATTAAAATTATGGCTCTGGAGCTGGAGAAAAAAAATATTTTATCTCTTTTTTATCACAGTGATTTACATATCTACATAAATATTTGGAGATTCTGCTCAGAAAAGGCAGAAGTGAAACTGCTAAAGCAAAATAGTGTAGTGCTATTGATATGGCTACGACTATCTCACCTGTCTGACCTGCTATTAAGATCTGACCCATTCATCCACATTAAAAATACAAATACAGATAATGAGACATTTCCACAGTAAGACCCAAACGAAGTAAAATTCCTTCAAGACGTAATTTGAATTTAATGGCTTGTCCGTGAAATAAACAAAGCATCATAAAAAAAAGAAAGTTTAACGAAGCACAGTGAATCAAGACAATGTATGGTGTGCCAAAGAACTCTTTAATCTTAACAGGCTCCTGTCTATATTTACTGCAACACGTTGTCAGAAAAGCTGAGCTCATCATGCTACTTTTTCGGTAACATCATGATGCAGAATTTTAACTGGAACAATCAATTTTGATTGCTGTTCCCCACTGCTTCATACTGGAGGGGAAAATGTGTTTTGGTGGTGAAAATTACTTTGCAATCTTTCCTTCTGCTTTGCAGAGTGATCTGTGTCTCTTCTCTTTTTGCATGCTGAAAAGGAGTTCATCCTGCTTTTATTGGTTCGGGTGTAAATTCGTATTTCCCCAGAGTAATTAAAGAAAAGGAGAAATTGGCCTGACTTGGGAAGATAAATGTCTTTCTCTTCTAACGCCAGTGTTAGGTATTTGTACTAGCTTGGCTTAATACTAGACTCCGATGCTATCCTTAAAGTAAAATGAAACTGGTTTCTTCTTTCACCTCTGCACTATGCCACATCAATTTTCATAGTGCAATTTTTTTTTTTGTACTGTGGAGGAGCATAATTCAACCCTACTCAGATTTCTGACTTTGCTGTAAATTAATCTTGCCGATGCATGTCTGGCACTTGAACTAAGCTGTATCTTCCTCTTCTTCAGTAGCCTGCATGACATCAAAATGCTACTCATACTGTGCACTGTTGTTTCTTATCTAGATTATGATGATATAAAGAAGACCAGAGGAAAAGGTAAAATGCCAAAAAGAAACTCCGTGGTGTTTTCATAGCTCGTTCCTATCCTCCTCCAGCTCAAAAATCCATCTACAAGAGCTCTGAGCTGTCATGGGCTGTGAGGATGGGTGACAAGAAAATCTATTTGTCTTGGCTGGAATGACAGTTTAAAACTCTAGCCCTTTTATAATACAAGTGCTCTTACAGATATAATGGATCTGACTTTCCTCTCAGTTACCTGAGTATAAATCAGGATTACCTCCTTGAAATTGCACCAGCTTAAAGCAGAATCAGGCCCATTTCCACATGTGTTGCTCTGATGAAAAATTTGTCTTCAGCAGTTACATTTCCAAGCACTAAATACTGTGGGTTAGATAGAGAACAGAAACAAGCTCCTGTAGTGTCTGGTTTCTCTTACTGCTGGGACTCTTGATCGGTAGGAACTTTACCAGTATACACACTTCAGAGTCAAAACAGTGCTAGTGTGGTCACGTCAGGAAACTGGTTTCAGAGTTAGTCTACTCTGAAGAAAAAGACTAACCTCCATCTCTCTGCTAGCCCAAAGCAACATAGTGGTTAAGGAAGATTGTACCAGCATAAGAAAGTCCTTTGTGAGCACATTAATGCTGAGATAACTCATAAACTCCCCCAGCAGAGGCTGAGGAGAGGATGTGGTCAGACAGGGGGAAGGGCTACGCACGTCCGTGCCTCAGGGAGTCCCAGGAGCCACCAAATCTCCTTCAGCAAGCCCAGGCTGCCATCAGCACTCTTGCCTTGTGTTTCACCAGTGAAGATGAAAGATATTTTTCAAGATACTTTAGCTTGTGCCAGGGGAACTGGCATAAGCAGACAAGGACTGGGGAAATGAAATGGTTGCTTAAAATTACCTTTGCACACATGTAACCTCTGAATCCTGCTGAGCATTTCTTTGTACTAATTTGGGCCCTGTTCTACAGTATTCCTAGAAGACAGTTGTTCTAGGGAGGTTATTTCCAGGAATTAAATTGCAGCTTATTTAGTTCCAAGGTATCCACCATAAGTAGGAGGAAATAAATGTCGCTAACAGAAAACCAAAAAATTTGTTGTAGGGCTGTGGGAAGAGAAAAGAGAGAGATGTCAGTACTGACATTGGTATGGTTCTTCTTTTTAACGTTTCTCGAGAAAGTTTCCTTTACGGTGAACCTTTTTAGAGAAAAAGCTGGTTTGCTACTGTAGAGGGAATTAAAATTGCTATTTATTTGTGCTCCCTTTTTATATAGATACAAATAACTATGAATGATGAGTCAAATGTCAGCCTTGACGCTTGGAGCTATGGCTCTGCATTAATCTTCAGCTTGGCAATTTTTTTCCCCTTCTTCCTTCAAATTTGTTTCATCTGAAGGGTTATTCCCCTCAGCTACTCAAGTGGGAGATCAGTTACCCAGCTTCAACTTCTCTGCCGTAATCCCTCTATTTAAAGGTGAGATAATCAGCTTTTGTTTGGTTGACTTGGATCTAAGACAATCTCTGGACTAAAGACAAAGAAGAGCCTACATGGAGAGAATGCAGAGACTCTGCTTGCCCGCAGAGAAAGGAGGTGGCCTTTTATGCTCTTTCCAGCACTGAAAATTCTCATGCCCTGCAAACCCCAGCGGTATAACGTAGAGCACTACCCAGAGACAAATGTTCCAGTTAGTAAGTGAATATCGTTTGGACAGCAGGCTCAGAAACGTGCCAGAATATTTGGCATGGGTGTTCATCCTAAGAGAAAGAAAGAATAAACACTTTGTTCATCAAGTGATGGCACACAAGGTTGCTGCTTGGGGACCTACCTTTCAACTCCTGTTGATTGTCACTTTCCTTTTAGGATTGTGTGTTTTGGAGGAGAGGCAAAACTAAATTTCCTTCCTTCCTTCCTTCCTTCCTTCCTTCCTTCCTTCCTTCCTTCCTTCCTTCCTTCCTTCCTTCCTTCCTTATTTCTTCCTTCTTTCTTTCTTCCTTCCTCCTTCCTTCCTTCTTTCCTTCCCTCCTTTCTTCCCTTCTTCCTTCCTTCCTTTCTTTCTTTTTTCTTTCTTTCCTTTTCTTTCTTTCTCTCTCTCTCTTCCCCCCCTCCTCTCTTTCTTCTGAATTTAATGTTATAAAAAAATCACAGGACAGAAAACTGGTGAGAACAAAGTGTTTTATACCCCTAGAACTTGTGGAGGCATCCAGGCTACCTCACCAGCCTGTATCAAAATGTCTCAACAGTGACTGGGCATTTCCCCAGTGGAGTGTATTTCTGTATCACTTCTGCTTGGATCTTCCTTCAGAAGAAGCTCACAGGAGTAAGCAACGGACACTGATTTTGGGCTTCTCCCCACTACGAACTGAGATTCCTCAGGAGCTGTATTTCAGCCAGAGATTCTGGGCCACAGGAAAGTAAAAAATACAGAGTATGAAATAAAATTCCCACAAGGCACTGAGCCTCTTCAGAGGCTGACGAAATGAGCAGTTTTGTTATCTCCAAGCAGATGTTTCACTCCGCAATTCCATTTCATGCCTTTGATATTTCAGGTTTTAAGGTCTATTTGGGAGTAAACAAACACTAATATTTCAGTATTTCAGCAAGGCAGCAATTCCCGTTTTAGGACTAGGTTAGGAAAAGGGCCTAAAGAAGAACACTTCTGTGCAGTGTATTCCTCTAGGAAACTGCAGGTATTAGCGCTCAGGGAACAAATAACTTTGTTCATGCTCCTGGAGTAGGGTTCCTGGTTCTGGTTGGGTCCAGTAGAAATTACCATACAATAAATGTCCTGGCTCTTCATAACATAAAATATGATGCTTTGTAGGTCTGTAGCTGTGAGTGGCTAAGTGAAAATGCATCTGAAATTGGCAAAGAACTCATAAGTATCGCTAAACACTTGAGTTAACGAACTCATTGCACAAGGCAACACAGGCCGGATCTGATCCTGCCAGCAAGTCCCCATAGGCTCACCTGGAAGCTTGCAGGATCAGAAGGGATTTCAATGGCTTCTCTGAAAAATCACCCTGGCAGATCACTCCGCTATTTCCCCACCCTGGTGTGGGGACCTGTTGGTGGTCAGATGCGTTAGAGGATGGAGCTGGCAGAGAGGTACATAGGAAGGAATTCCTCCAAAGGGATGGGTCAGAGGGATGTGACACACACACACCTTTCCCCCCATTGCAGTCTTGTGCTTGCACCATTACAATATCAAACTTGGCAAATGCAAAAGTTAAAGTTCCCATGGCAACAGTTATCTCTACCACAATTCATGCCCTGTATACTTATCATACACATTTAGCGTCAAAGAGGAATATATTACATGACACATTTAACAAAGAAAAAAAGAAAAGAAAATACTCCAGCTGTGGAACGTAGCCAAGTTAAAGATTTCTAGAGAAACCTTGATTTTTGTGCTGCTTGACCTTTTCAATTTTAACTGTAAAACTTTTATGCTTACATTAACAAAGATTTGTACTTATTATCTGTTCACCTCATCCCATAGATGGTAAAGGCATTGTCCAAGAAGAAGAAATGTTCTGTTCCCTAGATACAGTCTATCTTCTACTAAGTCAATGTCTATTCTCATTTTCCACTGATGGGCTGAGCTTCATTTGTAGTCTTGCTGGGATGGGAATTAACAAATATATTAAGAGAAGACTGGTGAAAAATTCAGTGAAGTGATGTCAGTTCAGGCAGCTATCTGCTTTCGTCAGTTTTGTAGTTCCCTAACCTCTTGGAAATATAAGCAGAATTGGATGAAATTACATGGATTTTGTATCCTAGTTTTGGTGCAGAAATGTGGGGATTTGCCATTTCATCATACATATAGGAATGGTCTTAGCAGCTCAACCCAATGTTCAGCTCCTCCAGCATCATGCTATCAACAGTGACTGACAACAGGTGCCTGTGAAAGACTACAGGAACAAGGCAAAGATATAGAGACACTTCCCAGAAGTTTCTCTCAGCCTCAAGCAATGGCTCAGGAACATCACGAAACAGATTTTGGTTTTTTTTTCTCTTCCTATTCCAAACCCATTAACTGATGAATTCATTTTATGCAAAATGCCTCAGAAACAACAATGGGCTGAATTTAGTTCTGAAAGAAGTGGGTATTATTTTACCCATTTCAATGGAAGTACTTCAGGGACAAAATTGTGCTGCTTGACCTAATTCTCTCCTGGTATCCTTGCAAATGCAAGCAATTTCACCAAATCTGTGCAAAATGAGGATAAGTAAAAGAAGAATCCTGGTGGATGTTCCAGGCTTTCTGTCTCCATGCTCTTGTGTCCTTGTTGACAGCTGCTCACCCTCACTATAAACCACTCTCAGATCAGATTGGCATTGCCTTGCACACTAACTCTGCATTTCAGATGGTATAACCTGTCATAACACTGTTCACATCAATTGATGGGAACTTATTTGCTCTAACCACAGCTTGGAGTAATTTGATGGCAGTGCCTGTTATTACACGAAGCACGAGGCAGTGCCAAACAGCACAATCCGACAATCATTAATTTAATCAATTTCATCAATTTCATTAACTTCACCATCATGGTAAGAGTAAGAAAGTAGATTTTTAGAGCTGTTATGACAGTTTTGTCCTGTGGTTTCTTGGGAGTTTCAGTAATTTCACTTCTCTTAATCATTATATCCCCATACAGGAGCTTTCCCAGGCAGATTACCCAATGCAGGTATGCAGTACCCGCCATATAGTCTACAATCTGCCCCTCCTCCCCCCCGATGTGCAGTGTGTATGAGGGTATGACAATGTATATGTATGCAAACTATACCAAACCATACAAAGGTTTATTTACCTGTTCTTTACTCACGGCTCCAATGAAAGTGAGATACAGGCATTTCTTACACGAGAGACTTGCTGTTAGGCTGTTTTGTATCCACTTGGAAGTAAAAATTACATAATCATGCTAACTACCATGCCCCAAAACAGCTGTTATGCAAGCAAGACTTAGAAATATAACCCTAAGTATCATCAATACACTTTGTGAACAGATTCTTAGTGCAGAATTATGATCATTGTATGCAACAGTTATAGTGCAGTTTATTTGAAAGATATGTTTTGAAACAACATCTCATTTAATGGGACCATAACATCTCCAAAGGAGAAATGTTACAGTTATTTAATATCAAAGGAAGAACATACATGCGTACCTGCCGATACAAAGGCTGTCTTTGCCCAAAGGCTCTCATGGGTTGAGGTCTGGGAATGTCTGAAAAGGCTCACTCTTTAATTAAAGCATTTCTACTTGTGACCAGGTACGATTAGCTTTTGACACTCAATTATCTCCATATACCTACAGTAAAAAGTTACGTAGATTTCCTGGATTGCCAAATTTAACATAAAGAGAGCTTTGACTCATACTAGAGGATAATAAAACTGCTTAAGTGTGACAATTGAGGTTTCAATGATAAAAAGTTGCTCCTTGTTATAGTGCCATAATTCAGACATCTTGGCCTACAGATTGGCAGATCATTTCTCTTCTCTCATCCTCAGACAACAAATGTCTTTGCTGATGGTGGGTCAATATTAGCATTTAATTTGCTTGACATGCACAGGAAGAATATCTGCCAACTCTGTCAAGTCTGAGGCATGTGAGACAAATTCCTGCCTGCCATTATTGCAGCTTCTAACCTAAGAAAGAAAGAGTTTCTTCCTTTCTCTGCAAGCCCGCTTGCCAACCCACAATATCTCAACAACACAACCCTGGCAATGATCTCCTCGTCATAAAGGCCTGTGCACTGAGTTGTTTGATCTCTACTCAAATTAAATTGTTTTTTTTGATCAAAGAAAACAGTTGAAAGCTACGGAGTTGGAGCATAGCCTGGCTCCATCCCCATTTCTGTATCAAGACCAATTCAGAGCAGCATGGGTCCCAGCAGGGGCCGTGTGGGATTCAACCAGGCCCCACTCCTGCACTGTGTAAGGATGGCTGTTTATCCCTAATCTTTGTTTCTTTTCTTCTAGCCATGTATTAAACCATGTGAGGGGACCTCCCTTTTATCCCACGACCGTTTAATTTCTTTAAGACCCTTTGCTGATGTGAATCGCTTTTTGAAAACCCAAGTCCACTATATATCAGGCAGCACGCCCTTAGCCTGATTCTCATTAACTCCTTCAAAGGATGCTAATGGATTTGTGAGGCATGTTTTCTCTCTACAAAATGATGTGTTTACCAATTCTATTTTCTATGATCTGTACCAATTTGTCTGGTACAGAAATCAATTTTACTGGTCAGTAGTTTTTCAGCTCTGCTCTTTAAACTTTTTTTTAATAGCATCACATTTGCCACTTTCTATTTCTCTGCTTTCAAGAATGATTTCAGAAATTAGTAGTTTAGCAGTCTCATATTTTAGCTTCTTTAGAATGCTTGGTTGAATGCTACCTGGTCCTTGAGATTTGCTACTGTTCGTTTTATTGAATTGCTCTGAAAATCTCTTCTGTTGACAGTTCGATTTCAGACTGCTCTTCAGGCTTGTCCCTGTAAAGAACGGTTCAGGTGTAGAAACCTCTGTGACCTCTTCTGAAGAGAACGTTGATGCAAATCATGTGTTTAGCTTTCTCACCATGGCCCCTAGCTTCCTGGAGTATCCCATTTGCACCTTAATCATCTCTCAGCCCATTGACTTTCCAACAGGCTTCCTGTCTCTGAGAAAGTTCTTATTAGTCACTTTTATGTCTGTAGGAAGTTGCTTTTCAAAATCTTTTTTTGGCTTGCCTCATTAGAGTTCTACATTCAACAGGATAAGTTTAACTTGTCTTTTATTTTCTTCATTTGGACAGGATTTCCACATTCAAATGGATGCATATTTTACCTCTAATAGATTCTCTATTCTGTTGTTTAAACATGCTGGCTTTTTTCAATTTATTTTTTTTAAAATATGTGTGATATATTGACTCTCAGGTTCTAGTAAAGCATGCTCCCCCAAAGCATTTAATTCTTTTGCCCAGTCCTTTTGACTAATTCTCTTCACTTTCATGTAGTTTTCCATTTTTCTAACTTAAACATGATCATCATTAACTTTTTTGATGTTTTCAGTCCTGCTCAGATGGTGTAAGTATTTACAGTTTGACTCAGCACCCACGCACTGCTTCAGAGAAAATACATTTTTTTTTCTCCTTTTGGGTGTTTTGAATTAGTTGCTCCAAGAACTAGCTATTTATTGACTCCAGGATTTGTACCTCAGACTCCAGAGACCTTACTGCTACTGGAGGTGAACTAAGATTTGAAATTTGCTGTGTACTGTCCTTGGAAATAAAATCACTTTCCTGTGTCTGACAACATAGCTGTGAAAAAAAAAAAAAAGGGTTAAAAATATCATATGTCACTGTAAACCAGAAATCACTAAAAAAATTAAGCTAAGACACAAGGACAGTGGTGTTACCTAATATCTGGAAAACTGATAGCCCTCATATCCTTAATCATCTATAATTACCTGTGACAGGCAACAAATGAAGTACACTAAATCCTGAAGGTAGGTAAGTCACCTTAATAAGCCAATGCATTTAACGAATTCCCTTGTTTATCACCTAGGTCCAGTAAGGGCTGTGAGGTTCATAATGAGCTCTACAGCAGCAAGGTGTCGTATCACCTGAGCTGGCCAAATTTCAGCTGGCCCATCCCATCTTCTGTTGCTTGGGGATAACGTCTGGAAATCTGTGGCCTGCTAGGAGGAAGGAGGTGGCGAGCCGCTGTTTCTGTCAGGAGGTCCTTGCTGTGAGTGCAGAGCCTGGGACAGGAGCCACGTGGCCTCTCCTCCCCACCACGTGGCTGGCCACATCACGCCCACACCATGCTGACTGCCCCTTCCTCCTCCTGTCCCTGGTGCCAGGCCTGGGCTGGGAGGCTGAGCTTTGGATGCATCTCCAGATTTTTTCGTGCAACAAATTCAGATTCAAATAAGACTAAACACAAACGAGCCCAAGGGCAGCTGCTCACCTTGAAGCTTCACAACCAGACCAGTTACCCAGCCTATGGGACTCTTGCCAACAGCAGCTAGGGAAGGAAACTTTCACAAAATACCCAGGACTTCTTCTCCTTGTGTTGCCTTCACAGGCCACTTTGAACTATGCAAGTGTTCTTTTAGCAATACTGCCATTGGCTGAACTACTGTGGTGTTACCACAGTTCCCTGGAGATCCTTCAAGGTGCCCTGAAAGGACTTGGTCTGACATACTTTTCTGTTGCTCTGGCTGCCTCAGAGAAGATGGCTGCACTTTTCCAGAGCTGAGACCTGATTTCATAGATTTTTCAGGCCTTCTTTTTCAGAAGAGACCAGCATGTTCATCTGTCACCCTCAAACACCATCCCTCTAGCATCAGGCACAGATATGACCCTGGCATTGAAGCTTATTAAGTTGCGCTTATTAAGCTTACTATTTAATTTATTCTCATAGCTGCTTCTATGCATGTGTTTGACTAAGGGGAGAAATTCTCAAATCAAAACTGCATTTCTATCTTTCTGCCTTATCAATATGTTTGTCTTTTGGGGTGACAGGGAAGGTAACCCCGATTCTTGTATTCATGAATATTCACAGAAGTGAGAGGATTTAAGTGGTGAGGGTATTGTTTGGAAGAAAATTTAGATCCCCTTTGCAAACACCATTATTGTGATAGAAATTATTCCTTTTCCCTGTAATAATTTACTTTAAAAACATCCTCCCTGTATTATCTCCAGCTATCAGAATTAGTCAGCAAGGTATAGCCTAAATTCTGATACAGGGCAATTGTAGTAAATGGAGAAACAAGCATAAATTATATCACTAGTGAGCCCAAGAAAGGATTGCAGTGATAAGGGAAGATGAGCTGAATGATTTATTTCACCTTATCTTCTACTGGTAATAAAATAAAAAGAATGAATAATCATAGACTCATAGAATCGTCTAGGTTGGAAGGGACCTTGAAGATCATTGAGTCCAACCATCAACCTAACACTGCCAAAACCACCACTAAACTATGTCCCTAAGCACTACATCTACCTGTCTTTTAAATACCTCCAGGGATGACGATTCCACCACTTAATAATAAACAATTGTTTTTATAAAGAACAAGCTATTTGTATGCCTTGCCCCTCTGTCCTCATAGAAAGTTCTCACCAGCCAAGTGTAGCACTTGAGTTCACACTATTTCATCCATTGGACATTTGACTGTAACTATATCACGTGACTTTAGATCCCATTCAATTCCTAAAGTTTAGCTGTCTGTAACATGAAAATCCCACCCTGCACGCAAGCAGTCTTATTTAAGGCAACTGAACTGTCTTCATGAAGAAGGATCTGCACAACCATGCTGTCAGTAGACAAGCCACAGAGCGAGCTAGCATGGACAGCAGGGACATTGCTGCGCTCCCCAGAGCATAGGTGAGGCTGCAGTTCCTGCACTTGTGCTTCTGTCTCTATTTTTTGCCCTTTCTGTTGACAGAGAACTTCCTTCACCAGCAGTATCCACCACACAAACTTTGCAAATCTTGCAGGAGCATTTTAGAAAGAAAGGGTTGGTGCATCCCTGTTTCCATGGGCATGTCCACAAAGGCAAGAGTCGTGATTTCAGCAGGAACAGACATATTTGCACTAGTATCGAGCAAACTAGCTTGGGCAGCGGCAGCAGCACACTGTGGCGCTGGGAGTTCAGGCTAAATTGGACAGATCTGCCTAGAAATGATGAGCACATGCTGAGGCAGCTGTTATGCACTAAGGACCATTCTGCAGAGCATCCTTCTAGTGGTACCCAGGCTAACCACACCAGAGGTGTCTCTGCCCTTGCTGCAATGACACCTCTGATTACAGCGTAGGTGGTTTTTGCTGCTAGACACATCAGTGCATTGAGACTGTTTTGTGCTGCTCTGGGGACATGAAGCAAAAGTAAATAAACATTTACCAGTCAGCTGAAATGGGTGGTAATGGACACTAATTACGTAAGTCAAATAAAATAACTGGTGTTTGAATGACTGACCTTTAATTTCTATAACTCAGAGAGCATCCATTTGCTATAGCATTCAGGCATCAGTTGCTGTCACATGGCTAAACTTGCTTTATTATATAGAAATTCCTCTTTCTGTCTGCCAAAGCTTGGAGTCAAGAATTTCTTAACAAAATTTATTATCATCTTCTCTGAATTTTAACCCTATAATGCAGGGCTGATGGGTGGGTGTTTTTGAGGAGTTTCTGTTTTCAGATTTTCCCAGATGCCTGGTGTCTAAGAGAATATGTTTTATGAAAGAAGAACAAATATTACCATCAGAGTAATATAAAATAATGAAATGAAATAAAAGCATCTATAAGCTGCTTCATGGAACTTGTGGAAATAAGTTACTTAAGGCACTGTGACTGTTGGCAGCTAAAACTGTGCAGCTATTTTGGAGACCTGAATTTCCTGCTGAGTAACAATTTACATCAACAAACTAATTATATTTCAGAGTTGTTAACGAGCTTATCTATTAATTTATGTGTTGATTTAAAAACTACTAAATAGAAATATGTTCCTGAATAAATACTAATCTCATTTTGGGGGGTAAATTGTCACTCAATCATATTTTTTATAAAAATACCGGGAAAACTCCCACGTTGTTTATGGAATTTAAACTCAGACACTGGATTGATTATAGCTTGGACACTGACAGCCAGAACTAGCAGTGTTTTCACATCTGTGTCACCTGCATCAGTATAAATGCTTTAGACACTAGCGATATCTATTCATGGTCATGTTAACTCCTCTCAGATTAACAGAATTCAGCATGACCTGTTGCATGTCATTAATTTTGAGTCATATTGACCAGAGAGTGAAAGGTATATAGGAATTACCAAAACGAGCCCACACCTGAGTAGCATATCACTTTGTTGTGGTGGAGGGTTTCTTTTTGAGCTGACTACTGTTGGCTAAATCCCTCCACTGATCCGGAACAAAGTATCCAGAAGTTGCTACCTAGATACACATTTCTTGGAAACTGAGAGAAAAATTGGTTTTAAGATGAAAGCATAGGCTGAGACTTGAAAGATCTGGCTTCAGCTATGAGCTGTCTTCTAGACTCTCCACTGACTTTATCAAACCAGGTCATGTGTCCACACTTCACTGTCCGGCACTCTCTCTGCTTTGGTTTTGGCTTGGGTTTTCAGCCCTTGTTTTGCAGACTCATGGACACCCACAAGTGGCTACTTGTTAAGGGGTGGCAAATGATGGCTGAGGGAAAGCAAGCTTACTCTTGGCAGGCTGCACTTAGTGAAAATGAGGATATTTTAAAAGGGACACAAATAATAAAAGCTTTAAAACTTTTAACTTTCAGTTCTACCAGCTGAGCTGTCTTTGATCAGGTGGAGGCACAGCCCTTTGCACAGAGGAGCCTTTGAACAGGAGCGCAATGCCGTTGGTATTGACATAATCCTAAGCTCAGTCACTCCATCCCACGGGACCTCTAGCAGAGCTCCCCCACACTGACCTTCCTTGTGATGCTCTGTATCTGTCCATACATTATGAACAGTTACTCAAGGAGTAGCACATCTTGTTTTGCATGTTTTCTAGCTGTCCTAGTTTCAGGCATCCACAGTAAAAATGGCCAAGCTTCTGTCAAGGTCAGGAGCCCAGTGAAGACTGTAAGACAAAAGACAGAGGTATACAAAAAATCTGCAGTTTTGGCTGCTGTGGTGATTTCTGTGGCTCACACACACTTCCACACCTCAAGAGCACAAGCATCTTAAAGGTGGGAGAACACATCTTCAGTGGAAAAAGGATACAAGTCTTGTTTTAGCTCTGTGTGTGAATACAAATTTAATCTTCATGCACATAAACAGTAGAAAAGACTTTATGTTGAGAGCTAGTTTAACAACTGGAAGAAAGTTCCTTCAAAGACTGAGCCATCAAAAGGAGATACATGACCTTAAAACTTAGACAATTTAGAGAAACTGTCTTTCCATTTAATGAACAGCTGGTTGAATGCAGAGGAATACAGTCATTTTTCTTGGAGATGGATTTATAACTACTAATATTTTCATGCTAGTAGTATCTTCAAGCAAATGTGATATGTTTTATGATGTACCATGGTTTTATATACACATTTCATTCTTGTTATTCCTTGAAAATCAAAAACCCCAACAAATACAAAAAAAAAATGTGGAGTGCAATAATACTGGATTTACCTGAAATCCTAGCAATAACGTGTTAGAAGCTTTACCCAAAAAAAAGACCCCAAAACACAAACAAAAAAAAAAGCCTTAAATGTAAACCTCCACTCAGTAAAGACAGTGACTGAATGTCATAAACTGAAAGCAGAACACTGAATGTGCATCCAGTCATTCACTGGCATACTTACATTTTTTGGACAAATGCAAAGCTCTCAAATACCATAAAAAATGAAAATATAATGGCCTCAGCATGTAAAATAAAACCCCAGTGTAAGATAAAATATATTCCAATGACTGCAATTAATTACAAAGTAGAATAAATCACTATACAAATAATTTATGTGCTTTAAATATCATAAAAAAAGCCATTAACAAGCCCACAGGAAACTGGCAGCTTGACAATTTTATGACACTAAACAGGACTGCAACAGTTTGATTCTGACTTAATTTAAGACAATGACAAACCTTCCATCAACTTTAGCTGGGGAGAACTGAAGTGTCAATAATTTTTCATTTTAAAAAAAAATCTATTTTTCTTCTGCAATGCAAAGGAAATCAAAAACTCTCAGAAGTCCGGATATACCGACTTGTGGGCTGGTTTAAGCATGCTTTACATACTTACAGAAATTAGCAGAATAATTTGTTATAGTCAGGCTTGCATTGTCAAATATCTCTTGCATTGTCAAATAACTCTTGCATTGCAGAATCCCCTTATGGTCATTTGAAGTTTAATACTTATTTTTTCCTCTGATCAAGAAAGAGCATTAAAAACCCTCATGTCCTTACTGGATGGTTTGAGCCTCTAAAGCTAATAAAAAGCAGATATGACATAGAAGAAGACATTATGTATTGTTACTTTATCAGGTCAGGTCTTTACAAAGAGCGAAAGGTAATCCTGAGACAAGGGCAGTTGATATTTCTTATGTTTATATATTTTTTGCAGTAGTGTAACAGTTTTGAAAATATTGTGCACAACAGAAGTGTGATTTATTCTGAGAGCAACATCCAAATGAAGGAAGAGAAGAAGAAGGTACCCAGCATCTGAACTATTGATGCTTGGCAGGTGGACAGTGGGACAACCTTCTGCTCTGCACTTCAGCGGCAGGGTTGGGAAGCCCAGGGCCATCGTGATCCCGTGGAGGGGAGACCCATCAGCTCCATTGCCATTGGAGGACAGAGCCACAGAGAACTTGAAAAAGCAGATAGGAGAGCCCATGACCCTCTGCCCATTCACTGCCCACATGCTCTCTGCTCATTCACCTTGGAATGAAGGTAGCGACATCCCACTTTGCTGTCTTTAGAAACAGGGGCTGGCACACCATGGGCTTCCTGGGGTTTGTCCTGCCACTCTTCTCAGGAAGCTGCTGAGATGAAGGAGCCACAGCCTGCTTTTCCCTTCTCTCTCCTGCTCATCACCAACTCCAAAATATGCCATCGCTGGCTCCCTGCCAGGTCCTGCACTGTCTCCCCTGCTCCAACTCGACCTCTCTGCAGGCAGAAGGGCTCACAAGGGCCTGCCAGGGGACAGCCAGCGAGAGGAAGGGGAGGAGGAGATGGTATTTTGGGGCTAGGAGGTGGGGAAAGGAAGGGGTGCTTCATGAATTATTGTCGTCTCCTGAACTGAGTTGAATTTAGCCCCTAGGACCAGAGGCTGCTGTTGAGTAACTGCTAGGCGGTGTTCTCTGCTTGCACATGTCAAACACATGGCCCCTTCCCAACAGGGGCCCCGGGCAGAGGTTTACGAGACAGTTGGAGTAAGCTAGTGTCGAGGCGCTGCGGTATGCCAACAGATGGGCCGGGATGAACATCTTATGTTGGAGATTGCTCCCCGGAGGCTATTCCTGGCCTCTTTAGGCCTTTTGTGTTGCTGGAGGGCAATGGAGCTACAACATAATACAGAATTAGGCCAGCTAGGTCTGAATGAGGAAGGTGTTCCTAGCATTTGTGAAGCAAGCGCAAGTCAGCTATTTCAGTACTGGAATGATAATTGTCTTGCAATTTGAGTAATTACCATGTGTGGCAATATACGTGCGCTGTGACAGCATTTTCTAATTCATCCATTAGCGTGCAGCTATGCCGCACAGTAGCAAGGCTTCGCCTGTTTCACGAACTTTTTAAAGCTCATGAATAAAGTTAAGCGCATCCTTCAGTTCCTTGCTGAGTCGGGAAGAGATTAGTTACAGCCTTAACAACTCAGCTTCACCAAGGTGCATCTTTATTCCTCGGAGAAAAATAGCAGGGCTGCCTGCTGCTTTTATGCATTGCAGTCCCTATACGTAGAAAGACTTCAATGCACAACCTTCCCTTTTTGCTAAAATGACAATAAAATAAAAAGTAACTGTGTTAAGTGACATCAACAAGAAAAATGTAGTTCCAGATGCTCGGAGATATTCAGGCGCCAAATTCCCACAGAAATTGTCGAGCTAAAACCACTCCTTTGCTCGGATAGTTTGCGCGTGGCCTTTGGTTATGTCAATGTATCACCGTTTCAAGAAATCTTTACCCATTCTCAGCAGTTGATTATGACTATCTAAGCCGGTCAGACTTGACTGACTTGACTGAAACATTTGTAAATGTTTAAGTGCTCCCAGTTCTGGGTTCTTAAACCTTTTCCCCGTTTGAGACACCTGCTTGTCCGCAGAGCCAAACCCTGCGCCTCCTCTGCCTCCCCCCAGCCAGGAAATGGCGCTTCCTATCCGAGAAGAATGAACCTTTCAGTTGGCGTTTTCACTCCGGGGTTGAGAGCAGAGCCCGAGGCTGAACCAGGCGGGTGGGAGAACATGGAGCTGAGGCCATCAGCCCCGCTCCGGCCGGGAGCCGCAGGAGGGCCTGTATGGATGCGGGGCCAGAGGGACTGTGCTGCTCAGGGCTCATTAATGTCCCCGGCAGGCTGGCTGAGCACCGCCGTGCTCTGTGGCGGTTGTGCAGCTAGTTACAGGCTGGAAGACAGTTTTTGGCATTTATTGGTGCCCTGTGACATCTAACTTATCATAAGGTCAGAGAATTCATTGAACCCGAGCAGCGCTTAAGCACTGTTAGCCTCATTTGTGGCTATTCAGACCAAACAAGTTTTTCAGAGGGAGACCATTGGCTCCAGGTAAAACATTAATGCTAAGAGCACAAAAAGAAAGCCAGGCTGTTTTAATAAGCTGTCTTGCTGCCCTAGCAGGGATGGGCTGGAGATTATTCCAAACAAGAGGCTTGCTGTGCCAGCTAAAGGAGTCCCTGGGACGCCGATAGGAGATAATCAACAAGGAGACACCCGTGCTACTTCTTTTTTCTGCTGGCTTTCCTCTCTTCCCACCTACTGCGGGTATCTTACTGGTCTCAAAGCATTAGGATTCCACAGCCACCTTTCTAATGTTCGGTACCATGAGGGAAACATGACGCTGAGTTGTTAATAACCTCACCTGCCCGCTCTGACACATCCATGGCTGCTTTCACTATCCCAGTAGCAGTGGGAAGTCAGCAGGGGGAAAAAAAACAACAGCCTAATGTAGTCCCAAGAAACATAAATCAGCTACTTCTGGAAGGTGACGCTGAAGCCTGGGCTGATACAGGACCCTCCCTAGGTGGCAGGAGGAGTGACCCGGTCCCTGGGAGACTGCCAGGATTCCCTCTTCTGCCATGCGAACGGTGGGGCAGAGGGGACAAGGAGGGGGGGACTCCAAGGGAACAGGCGGCTGAGGGTGAGATCCCTTTCCTCTGAGTCAAGGGACAGCAGCTGTCGGTGCGAAGGTGGAGATATGTAAATGGCAGGCTGGGTTTGCTCTCTTCCCGGAGCAACAGCAGCTGAGTCAAAACAAGCACAGCCAGAAACATGAAGCCCTTAAACCACCCCCCCACACCTCCCCCCGCACACTCACTCACAGATATACACACATCATAATTCATGCTACATCAAAGCAGTGATTACCACAGCTTCCTGGCTGTCTATTTCTGTTTATTTATGGTGCATTACACATTTTAATGCTATTCTCATACAGCGGCTCAGCTGCCACTGTTCTGTATTTGGGTGGGAAAAAAAAAAAACAACAAACAAATGGCTGTAAGGTACAGTATGTCGTCCCCTGGGAACAAAGGACAAACAAATGCTCAGCACCTTCCAGGGAGCAGCAATTTGGAGTTATTAACAGCATGATTCCCCCTTCCCATTTCAATCTAGTTCGTGGCTACGCACTAGAGGGGGGTGGGAGGGGGGACGTGGGGTAGGGGGGAGAAGGGCCAGAGCTGCTTCCAAAGTGACCTTTTAAGCCCGGCTGGCTTCAGAGGAGTTCTTACATCATCCTCCATCTCTGTGATCATGTCTAGCTCTGGGCCGCTTCAAGGCAGGGGATGGAAAGGGGAGGGCAAAGGTTTGATATCGGCCTGGGGAGAACCACCAAACTCGTGTTGTGTTTGAAGCTGGATTCGAGCTAATGGTAAGAGATCAGCTACTAAAAACCCTGCCCGCTGTGAGGTCGCAGCTCATCGCTCATTCCCTCTCCTCCCCCTCCCCACAAGGTAGGAACACGGGGACTTGACTTTATTAATTTATTTAAGGAAATGGCAGTCAGCTCAGACCAAGTTGAGCATACGAGATTTATTTCTCCTTGCCGTCAACCTTACCATCATTCCCCCTCGCAGCCTGACTTCTCATTACCATTACTCTCCTTGCAAAATGCAAGTCATTTTGTTTATGCCAAGGGAAAAATATATAATCTCTTTAAGTGCATCGACAGTATCAACATAAAACAAATAATACTGAACAGGCAGCTAAAACAGAAGCCATTGTGCCAGCAATCCCCGCTGTGAGTGACACACAGACCGCCGCTGTGCACCTCCTGCTGTACCCTGGTGTGTAGGAGTGACACTTCTAACAGGCTCTTTTTACATCCCTTAATAATCCAGCCATCCTTGCGAGCGCACTGCAGGCACTGCACTATCAGCAGAGCTTCCGCTGTAACAAACTGCTCTTTTAGACGCTCAGCGATAGCGCCCATGAAACATGCTGCAAGTATCGCCAGGGTCCCGAAACCCTCGTCGCGTAGGGCAGGGAAAGGGAAGCTATGCCCTCAGTGCCATGCCAGTCTACCTTGGCCCTCAACTAGGAGAAAGAAAGAAAGAAATGCCAGCTTTCATAGAATCATAGAATCACAGAATGGTTTATGTTGGAAAGGACCTTGAAGATCATCGAGTTCCAACCCCCCTGCTATAGGCAGGGACACCTCCCACTAGACCAGGTTGCCCAAGGCCACGTCCAGCCTGGCCTTGAACACCTCCAGGGATGGGGCCTCAACAACTTCTCTGGGCAACCTGTTCCAGTGCCTTACCACCCTCAAAGTGAAAAACTTCTTCCTAATGTTCAATCTAAACCTGCCCTCTTCCAGTTTGAAGCCATTCCCTCTCGTCCTATCACTACATGCCCTAGCAAGGCACCTATTCTATTCCCAGCCTTTTTTCCGATGGGTACCTCAGCTCAGACCGAAGGGTCTGGCAGTTTCTGAGAGGTCTCTGCCCACTGAACGGAAGCAGAAACAACATAAATAACAAACTGCTCTTGGTGGGAGCAAGCTTCGGGCACTGGAGCGTGGAGTCACATCCCAACCAGACAGCCAAGGGTGAAGGGCTCCACGCCTCATCGCAAACTTCTTGAGTCACCCAGCCCCTCCTGACATGTTGTTTGCAGAAGCTGTTGCAACATGAAAGGGTAGCCCATCACTGATTTTTTCAAGCTACTACAGTGACATTTGTGCTCTTAATTTCAGAGTTGCTGAACTTCATTAATTTATATGTCTCTATTTAGCTATTTTTATACATATATATATACACACACACAATGGCAAGGACAGACTCTAAGCCAAATGTTGACCTCATGCACGGATAAAAAAGGAAGCTCTACTCATGCTGATAAGATTGCAGTGGGTTGATTTACAGGGTAAGGAGTGACAGTCAGAGCGTCTGGATGGTAGTTTGCACAGAGTTAAGTTTCCTACACACTCGTCCCCTGCTCTGTCCACGTACTGCTGGCAGGGGCCTCACCAAGCCCCTTCCCATCCCCTCAAAGATCTGAAAGGCTTCCCAAAGGAAAGAAGGAAGAAAACCCTCATGTGAAAGGTGGGTTTGGGCACCAGCACTAATCAGGGGAACTACGACAGAGCTCCAATGCCAGGAAGTCACAAAGGGGAGCAGGGAGGGGGGCACCAACCACCACCTCTTGCCAGGTCTGAACTGTTCCTGAAGAGGGGAAGTAAAACAGACGCTGACCCCTCTGAGGAAACAACCCCCAGAGGAGGCACCTGAGAAGAGCATGGCTGAGTCTCCCACCTGCCCTCAAGGAGGGGCTCCGGTTTGCGCCGGCCCCTGGCAGGTCTCGGTTTCACGGGCCGGTTAATCCCAGACAGCATGTGCTAGCTGAGATGGGACAGTAACACAATCCACACAGAGGGATTTCGTAGGGAGAAAGAAACGCTTCTGCTATGCGGTAGCATTCGTAACGGGGGGTATTTTTAGCCTCCAAGCTCAGTGCACATGGGCAGGAGCCACAGCGCTGAGGGGGATGTGGTAAGAGCTCCAAGGAAGCTGTTTGGGGCGGCCAGGTCAGTAACGCGGGGCTTCAGCGACAAAATTAAAGGTCTTAGGGCTGCGTTTGGGTGAGAGAAGATAACAGTTCAAAAGAGCTGGTAGCGCCTCTCGGCTCAGAAATTTAATTGCAGCTGGATGGTTTCTGGGCTGACCGTCAGCCTAATTTTTTTCACTATCTGCTTTACTATCTGTGGCTATAGTTCTCGCATCACCAGAAAGTAGCGGGCTGGGTATGCTGTTGCTGTGATTTTGCAACTGACCTGCTCCAACTCACCAGAGAAATTAGAAGCATCTTAGGCAGCTCTTTTGTCATTCACGGTTTTGCTGTCGCTGCAAATCAAATAAAAAAAAAATGTTCACTTTGTCAAACCACGTGTTCAGCTTAAAGCTGAGGCATATAAGAGATATTTTTATTATTTTTGTCCTATGTTGATGAATCAGGGAAATACCATTCTGGTTACAATAAATTATTTTTGGTTTCTTGATGGGGTAATTTCAGGCTGAACTGTTCAGTCCAAAATGAAATGTACACTTCATTCTCCAGGTGCTTAGTTCACTTGTTGAACTTTGTTTCCTTTTAGTTTAGGTCACTTTTAAAATGAAAAATGCCATTTTGACACAAAAGGTTAAAAATCTTCATTTGGAAAATGTCAAACCAAAATATTTTTATGGGCTTTTTTGAAGTGCTATTCCGTTATAGACTGCTGAAACATAGACGTTTCAAACTTTTTAAGATTTTCCCTTGTCCCTACTTTTTTTTTTTTTTTTTTTTTGACAGAAAGTCCATTTCAGGAGAATTACACCTCCTAAGAAAGTTTCTAATCCTAAATAGATTGTGAAACAAAAGGAAAGTAGAAAACAAAATTAGAACATCAGCCCACTTTCACTCAGCTAAGCTGTGGTCTTTCTTAACACATGAATGGACCCCCTAAGAGCAAGGAATAGGGATTAGGTGTCCTTGACAGACACTGTTCTTTTTTTGAAGAAAGGAGACAGTTCTCAAGAAGAAACAGGGAACGTGCAAGAGCTGAATTCATGAGAATAATCATATTGTTTTGCAGGGCGATCCTGAAATCAGCAGCAAAGTGTTGCATCTAGAAATATTTCTGTCCTTTATCCCCATGACCGATTACACAGGCTTTGCAAACTGCCAATAGCTGTGTAGGCAGTGGCACTCCTGTCACCGGAAAGGTGTTTCCATTTGCTCTGAGATTTGTTTGCTTTGTCGAGACCCTGCAGCATGATACTAGCAACCTCTCAAATCCAGACTGGCAGTCCTTTACCATAAGCAGTGAAGTAATCTTGGCGTCCTGACTTCACTATCCGTATTCTCCACTCTGTTCATAAAATGTTTTGCTGTTTACAGCAGAAAAAAAAAAATAGGTGTATGAACATTATCCTGTAGCCAAGACCTTTCAGTGACTCCCAGTGAGGAAAATTCAGGATTAGAGATAATGCTTGGGTTTCTACTATTGGGTCCTTCCTCCTCCCCCTGCTCTGTCCCTGCCTGACGCACACCCCAGCAGTGATTAAATCAATGGGAATTAATCATATCCAATGAAAGAAAAGTGGGCCTGCAGTTTGCCTTTTCTCTGTGATGGAATAATACAATCAACTTCAGAAATCATTTGTGATTGCCGTTGTCATAGTTTTTTGGCCAAATTAACCACTGTACAAGCAGGCAAATCTGGAACCATCCCCTCGACTTTCAGCTCCGAAGGTGCATGCGATGCATTCCCTGTGTGTGGCATGTATCGCAAACAAAACCAGGGAAAAGTCACAGCAATTTCATCTTAGATGATCACAAATTTTTGCTGACTTTAAAACCTGAATAAGGACCTATGTTTTCCATAACTTGGAAAATTTCACAGCTTCGGGGAGGGGAAAAAAAGAACATCCAAGAACAGCAAGAAACCGTTTGCAAATTCTTCCGCAATGCAAAAATTCCACCAATCCGAAAAAAAAAATCTCCCTCCCACCCTCCACCCCCGGTGTCTCACCAAGAGGTGCTGTCTTTCATTTCAATAAAATCTTTCGGGAAAGCGGGAAACCTGACCTGTTCCTGCCAACCCCCGTCGCCGCCGGGGACCGGCGGGGGGGCAGCCCCGGCCCCCCCCACCCCCGGCTCCTCTCCGGGCAGCCCCGACGGCGGGGAGGGAGGAGGGGCGGCCCCTCCTCCCTCTCCCCGTTCTGTCCGGGGGTGCCGAGAACCGGCCGAGAGGCAAATCCCTTTTGTCATTAAATTAAGCAAAAGCCATTTTGAGGGCTCGGCGCGCGCGCTGCAAATTAACAGGCTCCTCGGCTTAATTGCCGCTCGCCGTGGGCTGGAGGTAGGGGCGAGGGAGCAGCCGCACGCCAGCAAGAAGGGCTGAGCTTGGGGGTGTCCCTGCACCCCTTCCTCTTCAGTTCTGCGTAGGGGGTGCCGGTGGGATGCCCAGCCAGATCCCCAGGTCACCCCCCGGGGGTACATAAACCCGCAGGGTGGGTGCCCTCTTCATGAGGCTGTGCCTCACGGGCTTGGGTTTGTATTTAGAGCCCTAAAGCACTCCTGCGGTGGTCACCTCGGCCATGCGTCCCATCACGGCACGATTAATGAACGAATTAATTACGGTGCGGTGCTGCTAGCTACCTCTCTGTACTGAGTGGGGCGTACAATCAGCTCGGGGCGGGGGGGGTTCCTGAGGGGCTGAGCCCCTTAGCATCCTGCTATGGATTGCAAGAGAAACAGGTCCATGTCTGTTTGCAACTCAACCAGCGTATGGCTCTCACTCTTACAGCTATCCCGACTGTAGCGATGTCTTTGTCCTGCAGTCTGGCTAACTTCTCTAGGATTCATTGTCAAGAAGAAGAGAAGGAAAAAAACAGATTTTTTTTTTTTAAAAAAAGATCCCAAAAGCAAATGCAAAAGCTGATAACAAAGAAAATTATCTCCACTGGGATCCAAGAAGTAGGTGTAAGTCAGATGTTAAACCCTTTATTTAAGAAAATTAATAAAGTTTTTATTAAATATTAATGAACAAGGCTGGAGTCCATTCTCTCCCTGGTGAGTACTAAGCAAAATTAAATATGTCATTCTTCTCCCTTTAATGTGATTGGTCAGGGTTAATTTTAAGGTTAATTTTTTGCCACTTGACACGTGGATTTCGGGAGGTTTACATAGTATAATCACAACTGGCATTTCACCATGGCGACAGGTTCCTCACAGAGGCTGCCCACAGAAATGTTCTGTTTCTTTCCTCAGAGGGACCAGGGAAGAGCGCATCTTCTGGCTGCAGGACATTAGTGCTCAGACTAGCAGGGCGCAGTCATGCTCTGCTGCCAATGTACTGCATGATCTTCAACAAGTCATTTCATTTTGAAAAATTTGCATAAAATTGCCACCAGGATGTGAGCTGCTCCTCACAATCAGGTGTGTATGTGGAGTGACGGGTTACCTTCAAACCTTTTCTTTCTAGCAGAAAAGCAGCCAAGTGCCAATCCAAAAGATGTATATCGGGAAGAGAGAGGAGAGAGAGGAGAGATCTCCAGGGATGGAGAGTCCACAGCCTTGCTGGGCATTTGCTTCAGTGCTAAGCCACTCTCACAGTGACCTTTTTTCCCCTATGGTTGGTCAGAATTTCAGTTACTGTGACTTGACGCAAATGCTGCGACTATCACCTTGCTCTGATGCAGCAGCAGTCCCACAGAAAAGCAGCAAAGCCCCATGCTATGGTACTGTCTTCCATGAATCACCTCGCTAGATGAGGAGAGCCCTGGGACACCCACCACATGGTGCTGAAGCATCATGTTCCCGCAGGACTGGATGGCCAGCTGTGACAGGGAAGCCTGGTCCTTCAGACCAGGTAGGGGACAGCGAACAGTCCCATCCTCTCCAATCAGTCCCAAGGGAGCACCCAAAGGCTTCTCTCCAACAAGGAGTCTGGGGCAGGCAGACCCTACCCCAGGGTGCCACCAGCTTCCCCAGCCCTTGTGAAAACCCATTGGGCTCCTTGGCTAGAAGTCTCTTGGGGAAGACACAGCATTATTTCATTTTCAAGGGGCTTGAATATTCTGCCTGCCTATGGCCTTTATCAGCCTCAGCTCTTTTTGTAGCCCTGCCATCTAAAGTTATTGTTCACATACTGTAGCTAATTCCCTTTGATGAGTTTCACAGCAAATACAGCTTCTTGGATACTTGTTATGCCAACTCTGTGGATGCTGGCTTCGCACCTAAGGAAGAATATACATGGATGGATGGTACATCCATCTGTAGGTAAATTAAAAATGAGAGCTACTCGGCGACTGCTCTGGACATGCGTCGGCATTTCTGTGTAGCGTTTGTTTTGGCTGGCAAAGCAGGAAACCATGAACATCCTTAAGGTTAAGAAAATGCACATGGACAGGGCATGATATTTTGAAGAGTGTCTTGACCCAAACCTGTGATTAAAAAAAAAGGAAATAGCATTTGAAAAACAAGTAAAGGATCACTAAGATATTCAGGGCCTCGGAGGGAGAAATCTGCTTTCACTTTTCCTGGCATTTTGCCTGTCAAATTATGAGCTTATTTGTGGTGCTAAATGCTTTGCTTGTGTCTCAGAAAAATGCAGGAACTGCTGGCTTTTTTTCCAATGGAAGGGAGAAGTCGTTAATGATCCCAAAGGTTAAGAAATTGGCAGCCTCGGAAGCCAGCACTCCTTTATTTATTCATCAGCTGGGCTCCGTGTGGGCTCCCAACGGGCAGGATTCCTCACTTGACTGCCTTCCTTCCCCAGAGACCTCTGTATTTGCCCATGTGTGCACACAGGCACCAACCTATGTATAAAGGAGGGTTAGGTTTGCAGCCAGAAGTATAGTAGAGATGCACTTGGACCAAAACTATAATGTGGTTCAGTATAGGAAGGGGTCCCAAACCAAACACCTTTTCTTTGTTTCAGCTAAACCAAGCTGAATTGCACAATACACCCAAAGGCTTCAGAGACTTTCAGCTCTGGCACAGGCTGTATGTTTATATGTCTGTATATCCTAGATCCATATAGAGGTGGTGTGTCTGGGGCCACTGACCCCCTGGTGTATGAGCAGCTAATCCCAGGGGAGTTTGCATAGGGGTGAGAGACAACTGCCCATGGTCCCGCCTAAAGAGCATCTGGGGTCTCAGGGCGTTTATAGCACAACGTCATGCAGGCATTTGGCTTCAGAAAGGGCTGTGTGAAACCCAAACTCAGGCACATCCCTGTTGGGCATTTTGCTGTCTATGAAGCCATGGGATGCCCCAGGGTACATGGAAAGGCTCTTTCTAGCTCATCAGGACCAGCCCTAATGCTCCTCAAAAAGCAAAGAGGAGTCCCCTTCTGCTGCCCCTGTGTCACCTCTGTTTTGGCATGCACAAGGCCTGGGGTAGATGGGAAGGGTCAGAAGAAACACAGCTACTTCTCCCTTTCTGCCCTGCCTTTAAGCTGCTGCTTCTGGTTTATCACCAGAGGGGTCTCTCTGAAGCGTGGATGTGTGGCAGTGACCCTATGGAGGTGTTTAAGCTCATCCCTTCCACCCAAAATGGAGGACACCCTCTAGACCAGGTCAACCTCTTATCTCCAGTTCTCAGAGACTTTGTTAGAGGAAGGGTAAGTGCATCAGCTTAGAAAATCCTATCTATCGAGAGCAGAAGGTATTGCCTGCTTAAGCAATTGCTTAGGCAATTAAGTGTAGTGAATTTTCCTCTACAGTGGTACCCAGAGAAATCAAGAATCAACTCTGCCTGACTTTGCATTCAAACTTCTCTCCAAGGAAGCACAGGAGGAGAAAGAATTGGAGGAAATTACAATAAACTTCATCCTAAGCATCGTAAGCCTTGCCCCTGTCCTTCAGCTTGCCCCTTACCTTTTCTGTTTAATTTAAAATATTCATCCTTCACAGGGAAAAAGGAACTTTAAAAGGAGGTATGGAGCAAACTTGTTAAAAATACAGTTGAAATTTCACTGCTTGTTTGTGGAACTGAGTACAGAAAATCAAAAAGTGTTCTGGCAGAGGAAGAAATGCATTTATTGAGGGATCACGCTGTAGCAGTGCACGGAGGCCTCTAATGAGAGCATGTCCCAGTATGCTAAGTAGTCCTTATCTACATGGGAAGCTGCATTTCCTGACGCCTTCTGAAATCTAAAGACACAGCGACAAAGCGTAGCACCTTCTCTTTTACCAGCAGGAAAAGTAATGCGCTGAGAGATCAGGCCTCATACCTCAAAGCTGAGAGCGGAGCAACTTCAAACAGTGTGTTTGGTCAGGCTTACCCCTGTGCCACAGAGCTGGGATACCAGTGCCCATCTCCTCAGGTACAGGCCAGCACCTAATGAGATGCTGACTCACACATTTTCTTGCACGTAACACCCATACACCATACATTGGGACGCGTAGTTTGCTATCTGAAAAGCCCCTAGCATTCGGTTTGTGCTAGATAAATAATAATGGCATTAATGGACTAAAATATTAACAAAAAAAGACTAACTGGTAATTTCTTCTTTGTATGACTCAAGTTAACAGCATCTTCTCTTCTCGAAGGGAGACTGCTTTGAAAGGATCAAGAACAGCTCTGCAAAAGTGGGAGGAAGGGACATTTATATAACAATAAGCCTTTTCCCCTTTAATTTTCTCAGTTGGCTGCACAGTCTTCTCCTGTCTTTTGATGAGATCTCTTAATAAAAACATTAAAAGGATGAGCATAGGCAGCTCCATTTCCAGTAATAGGATGGGTATGAGGCCAATGAGAAAACTTCATTTCATAAAACCTCCCTGCTGAAATCTACCCTACCTCAGCGTTTATCAGCCTCTCTGCTTTATTGTCTAGTTAAAATGGAAATAGCTCAGCTTTGGCTCTTACTCATCAAGCCATGTGGATGACAATGTCAACTGACACCGGTTTTCATAAGCTAAAAAAGCTGCCCTGGGGTATGCAGCAGTGAGACCAATCAGATTTAGTGATTAATATTTCCTGCTTCAGAAAAGATAAAGACACACGTACAGTTGAAATTAGACTTCACTGGCAAAGATGGCTTGAGAGAATAGCTGGGCAAACATCAGGTTTCCGAATGAAGGACCAGTGGCTCGATTCTTAAGCAGCATTTCCCAGTGCAGAAATGAAGTTTTCTCATTGTCTTACACAGACAGGCAAGCATTAAAAAAATAGAAAAAGGAGTTGCCTCCTGTTCCCCTGCGACCAAATCTATTCCCTGAGCCATTAAAAAAAGAGGCAGGCCTGCCCTCGGTGCTTGCACAGTAATCGTTTGCACCAACTCCAGCCAAAAAGTGTTCCTCTCTCCTTTCAGCTTGGATGTGTTCTTTAGGATTCCTGCAGCGTTCCCAGCGTGGCTCTGAGAAATATCACGCTCTCTTATCCTGTTTTTTTATTCCTTTCACCCACCAGCAGCTTTCATTTCGCCTTGCTTGCCTGGCCACCTGAAGGAAATGCTTATAGTCTTTCAAACTGGGCTCACAGAGTTTGACTGTGAAGGTGTTACATCAGTGCTAAACCAGTGCACCGTCAAAATGGAGCAATCCAGCTAATGAACAGGCAAACTCCAAACATTGGGTTCGTGCTGGTGACTTTGGTATGCTAATGCTGGGTATAACAGAGATGTGCATCGGGTTTCCTGTCTCTTCTCCAGTTTTATTTTAGAATATTTACTCTCTAAAGATGTAAAAAGATGAAAGGCCTTTTCTCCTGCCTGAATTTTATCCTGTAGTAGGGACCCCAGCTGAGAACTGGCATAGGGACGAAACATCCCTTTATTCACATATACAACTCTCTTACAGCTTTCACAACGCTTGCCTTTCCTTGGCCCTCACGTGACAAAGAGAGTGAGGAGGAATGCTGTGGCTCTTGGTGTCAGATACAATTGCTAAGGGTCCCCTGCCATTTCTGGTTCAGCAGAGGTCTCTCTTAAGCCAGACACAGAAAAGCCTGGGTAGCCATTGTGGTCTGATGGAAGAACCGGGCCAGCAAAGTTACAGTCTGCTCTTACAACTCACCTTCTGGGGTTTCATGCTGTCCCCAAGACACAAATGGGTGGAAAGCTGCCAGATCCTCTCATGCAGGAGCCTCATGGCAAGTCAAACCTGCACTATGAATATGGAGCATCTCTCACCTCACTGCTTCCAGGACAGAGGCTGTCAGGAGAAGAGCAGAGCAGTTTGAGCGAGCTGTGTGCTGTTAGCTATTTGTTCTTCACGTTTTGGATCCCAAGGTAACTCTGAGCAGCTCTAGGGCTGTAGGACATACTTACCAGGAGCTAACATGGTCCCTGACAGGATGCTGAGGCTTTCTGAGCCAGAACTTTGTAATAAAAAAGAAAGCCAAGTCCAACAGGAGAGGCTTGGAAACAAAGAAGCCTTTGAAAGGGGAGTGAACAAGAACAAGCGAGACACAGCCTAGGTGGCAAGAGAGGAGAAAGAATCCCACTAAATAATGAAAACTCAGGGAGTGAGAGACAGCTCTGCCAGAACAGAAAGAAAGAGAGACTAGGCTTAGAAACAGGAAAAAAAAAAAAAAAAGTAGTCACTAAAAGCAGAGGACAAAGCATTAGGAGCCAAAAGGGGATGAGTAGAGCACTGAGATCAAAAAGATTGCTTTATGGAAGTTCAAAGCACAAGTAAAATGTAAAAGCCGTGGAGAGACTCCATCCCAGGGAAATCCACAGCTGAGGTTTTGACGTTTCACAACACAGGGTGTAAAATGTTTGACCTGGTTATCTAAAAAGGAAAAAAATTTCAATCACTGTCTTTTTCCAGAAGAAATCCTGCCTATCAGGTTGAAATACAGGAGTGCTACTGCATTTTTTTTTAGTACTTTCTGGTTTTGTTTTGTGTTTTCCTGGCATCCTATCACACCCAAATTTGATGGTGATTCCTCAGTATCACACATTTTGGTGGGTAGATAGCCCAATGGAGTGAGAGAATGAAATCACCTTGCATCTAGTTGACGCGTATAGTTGCTTGGAGTATTTACAGTGCTCTGAGAGGGAGGAGATGATTAGAGAGGGATTACATCATACAGACACACGTGGCAAATTAATCTATTAAGGGACAAATTTTAAGTCCACATCACAGGTTATGGCTTTCAAAAGAGCTTGGTCTGCATTTGGGCATGGAAAAAAGTGGTCAGATTTTTTACATTTATCAAAACTTATCTCCAGAATGAGATTAAATGTTCATTTGGGGGTGGTAAAGGTTTATGGTGAATCCTGAAGGTCACTGTAAATTAGAAAACTGGATTCCTTTTCTCTCCATCGTATGCTCTTATTTCCTCTAATTTATACTCCCTCCCCCCAAAGGATTAGCAAATAAATTCATTTTATTTAAATGGGTTGTCAAAATACAACACAGTCAGCTTCAGATCACGAGTTCCAGCTCAAGAGCAGAAGTGGTCCATGCCGAGAGAAAGTCGCACTACCAGCAGATCAGAGCTTTCAGTCAGGGCCACAGGGGTAGCTTTGATGACTTTACAGTTAGTTCATGATTAATAAACGTCTTTTGTAAAACGGCTCTCCTGCATCCCCGCTCTCCCCTCTGCCTACTACCTGCGGGCTCTGCCATTCTGATGTCTGACTGTTCTCGCAGTTTGCCTGGATAAGGAGAACAGAGAGTATTTGGGGAAGGGGGGGATGTATGCACACCCGTGTGTGTGCGCACACAACACATAGCTTGCGAGCCTCCACCCTCTGAAAGCAGCTTTTCATTCTTGTCAGGACAAACCCACAGTGAAGTTCAGAAGTCATTGCTGTTAGACAGGAAAAGGGCCAGTTCAAATCTGTCACTCCATCAGAGCATAGTATTCCCCCCTGGTAAAGGTCACTTGGAGAGAAGATATGAAAGCGATTCAATACTTGAACTTACCCAAAAAGCCAAGCAAGTTATTTACTATGCAGCGACCCTGTAGTGACCTCATCCACAACATATGCGGCTCCCACTGGCATCAGTTGGTGTCGTGAGTACAGATCAAGAAAACAGTATTGCTGTGCTAGGGGAATACATCAAGTATATCTCTGTGGTTTAGTTTTACAAAACCTGTATGCATCTTTCAATCACTTTTTATAAACATTAATAAAGTATTGAACGGAACTTTGAAAGATGTGCTTTTATTTTCATCCAGGCGTTTCTAATGCTATTTCTCAAGGCACAGCGAGCAAGACACGTACACCAAAGACACGGAAGAGTTGTTCAAGCTGTGCCGTCTTTTACCTTGAACAGGAATTTTCACAGCGATGCTCTGAAATAAATTCCACTCTGAGTGATCATTTGCTTAAAAGTGAGGAATAAGCAATATTTTTTTTTCTTTTCCAAAACATTGGAGGCCAGAGGGATAATTTAGAACTTTTCTTGCACTGAACTTGATTTCATTAGTTCTCAGGAAAGCAACCAGTTCAGAAGGTAAAGAAGAAAATTGATGACCCACATCTTTCAAAGGCACGCCGTGGTTATCGGCATCGCAGGACCGCTGTATGAATCACTGTTTTGTGTCACCACTTATACACAGCCGTGCTGTCACTGTGCAGAATTTTTCTGAGCATCCACATCCAAATCTGGATTAAAAGGGAAACCCAAACAAATTCATCTACTTCCCTCATGATTCACCTGCTTCCTTTTCACCATCGTGGCTGCAGTGCAAGGAAAAAGAAGGCGAGCAAAAAATAAAAACAATCCCAAAATATGAAAAGCTGAAGCTGTTTCACAGATAGAAAATAAACATAAGGTCTTGCTTGACTCTGGAGTTTCTAATGCGATTTTTTAAAAATCACATTCCCTGGTTTCCCCCAAACGAAGTTTATGTTTCTAGTATAAAACTGCCAAACTGCCTGCCTGATATAAAAAGCTATTTTCTTTCTTTCTCCCCCCTTTCCCCCCGCCCCTCGTCAATCGACAGCACTTCCCTCCGGTGCCTCAACAGTAGCTATGACTGTGTCTTAATGAAAAAAGATGTATAAAATATTACCATAACCTCAGAGGCATGAGTAAAGCCCTTATTAGAATTCGGGACCTACAGCTGGAAGGGGGGCTTGGGCCGGCAGATAAAGTTAACTATTGTTAGCTCACAAGTGGCTCAGACTTCCTGGCAACTGCAGTGAATTACTCAGCCCTTTATGCAGGGTTTCAGAAACAGTTCACTGTTTCACAACAAAAAAGGCATTCAGGCTGGGAAAGATGGTCTCCCAGGGCTCTAGAAAGCTAGCTTTAAGACAGTGAATGGACACTGGAGCCTCCTAAGTGAATGACCACTGTGGGAAAGGGTGGTGATGTCAGCCTGAATGCATTTCCAATGGTTTTGTCCCACTTTTCATTGCTTTTGCGCTCTCCCTCGCTCTCTTTCTCTGCCTCAAGCTGTCCCCTTCCTGTTCTTTTCAGGCCATTATTTTAAAAGTTTAGAGCTCGCATCCACACGGAGGGGAGGGCCCACTGCGGCATTGCTGCCATGGCAATGCTTCTCTGCACTTTTGTTTGCATATAAAAAATATGGGGGGGGGATGGACGGGAGCAGGGTGGGGGAGCTGAAAAGAAGATGAAAAAGCGAGCAGTGGAGGGACAGGAGAAGAGGCAGCCCCAGCGTCCTGCGGCTTGGAGCTGGGGCTGTGAGGCTGGGGGTGGGGGGTGGGGGAAGGCGAAGGAAAACTGGGGGCACAAGGAGGGGAACTGATGAAAACAGCAGGGATTTGGGGTCCTTTGAAAAACAAATTTGTAATCCTTCACACTGCACATGTTTGAAAGGATCGGCACTTTTGAAGGCCTAGGGAAGAATCGGAATAATGTTCTTAGCTAAGCCCCTGGAAAGAACAGAGCCGTGCTTTGGAAAACATACCCAATTACATAAGTTTATCAAAAGCTTTCAAAGGCTCCTCTGTATTCAACCAAAAGGGGAAAAAAATAGCGGAGGGGTGAAAGAGGGAAAAGGCTCCTAAGTGCGTTTACCCGCGGTAGCAGGCGAACAGCAGCTAAGCCGACATACTCCAAACCGGTGCGGCCCACCATCCCAGGCCTCCCCGTGTCAGCAACATGCAGGCGTCAAGCAGCAAGCCCCGGAAAGCGTCTTTGCAAAAACCAGATGGACATGCAAGAGACAAGGGAATACGGAGCGAGGCGCTCGATACGCACTCACTCCTTGTAAATAAAACCGTGGCCTGCAGGCCCACCTGGTTTGCTTCCTGCTTTCCATGAAATACTGGCTATTCATAAGGATAAATGTATGCAGGCTTGGCTAAGCCTGTCCTGAGGCAAAATTATAGGATAACAGCATTGCGCAGAGAGGGAGCATTACAGCTTAGCCCACACCAAGTTCCCAGCGTGCTGGGGTTTTTGACGCTAGTGTGTCTAAGAATGCAGATGTATGTGCTGCACGCACAAGTGTGTCTTAGCAGCAGTCCCCTCGCGCAGGCTTTCCTGCCCTCTGCCTGAGCTGCAACCCTGTTCCGCCCAGACCATCTTTACATGCAAAAAAAGGTACCTTTTGCCAACGGATAATTAACACAAATTTACAATCCTGCTGCAAAAATACCAACAGAGACCAAGACAGCCTTATTGTGCTGTAAAATAGGCGAGGAGAAACTGCTGGCTTCACCTAAACTGCCTTTTGTATTGGTGCTTTCTGTTACCTTCCCCCCTAGACAGGCAATATGCTTGTGTAGCCAGAGGTAAAGCACAGCACAGGCACTGTGCTTTAGTTTTGCCATAAGGCAAATTCACTAAGATCTGCTCTGTACCCCATGTGAGGCTGACTTCAGTGAGTTTTCCTCTGGTAAAACTTAAGAGCCTTGTCTTCACTGTGTTTTTATTGTGGAATAACTCTTTCATACGATAAGAGACGCAGCTTTTTATGCTTAAAAAGGAAAGGCCTGTGGCTACCTCATACTAAACATAGGCTCCCTGTCTCCAGACAGGATTTTGCAGTAAGCTACCTTCACCATGTGAGTTGTCGTCTGGATAAAACCAAAAGAAACGAAACCAAACCAAATCTTTATGCTAGAGCTTAAGACTGCCAACACAGACCCTGCCTTCTTCAAAACTGTCGACACTTACTGAAACACCTGCAGCCAGCCTCACAGTACAAAACTCATTTTTGGACCTGGTGAGGTTACCTGTGATCCTGAGCTCCTGAGGTGCTTCTGAAAGTTCCTGTCATAAAGATGATCCACTAAGGATGTCTCTAACCAGTCTTATGAGATAAAGCAAGGGGACATTTATTTCCCTGAGGCAGTTTTTCCTCCTCATCCTTTTACTTAAAAAGACTGGCAATGCCATATCTTGTTCTGCTTGGGTTTAGCAGGGGAACTCAATCTCAGATCTTGTCCATGCAGTAAAATCCAAAGACCAAGAAAAGCATACAAGGCTGTGGTTTCATGACTGCTTTACGCTAGTCTGAGATTTAGCTGCCACCAAAGGGACACTCAGCCCTGGACACATGTTGTGCCCTTGCTTGCAGAGGGAAAGCCTACATTTTCTGATGTCAGGACAATCTCCAATGAACTTACGCTGACTGTGAAACCCTCTCTTAGCCATCTTTTGCTTCCTGGGCAAGTGCAGGCTGGTGTAAATAACGTTGATATGAACATTCTAGTTCATTACAAATCAATTCACTGGCTTCAATAAACTTACACAGTGCCAATATTAAAGTTCGTTTACACAGATTTCAGCCAAAATAAAACCAGCAGGACTTGTAATTGATATAGCTGTTTCAGTATCATCAATCATGTAGACATGCCCACTGAGAATGTATGTGGTCTCTGTGTCTCCACAACTGCAGGGACTGAGGTGGTAACTCCTTGACACTGGTGCCATTTACCTAAATTGTTAATCCACTGAAGATAAATAGGTGTTAAGAAAAACACCAGAATTTTAAACTGCCTGCCTGAGGTGTTTTCTCTCCTCAGCTTGCCTCCACTTGGGTCTTCTGACTTCACCATTTCATTAGTTCTTTTCTTGCCCACAGTAGGCTTGAATGACCAATATAAAAAGGATTTGTCAATGTAAAGAGTTGAAAAATGAAAATACTTTTCAGGCCTTCTTTATATACTGAAAAAAAAACCCCAAAACAACAAAAGGGCACAGCTCTATTTTCCCAGTCACCTCTAATTCCAATTCTGGCTCTAAGCAAGTCTAATCGGTCAGGTGCTCACAAGCCCTGTAGAGCTCCAAAGGCCCCAGTGTGAGACCCTCCTACACCATCCAGTACCGGCTGAAACAAGCAGAGCCTGTGTGAGGGCAGAGGACCCATTCCTGGGTAGAAAAAACTCTGAGTTGAAGCTGCCCAGGAAAGCTCCCCTACAAAAAAAACATGTTTCCACAAGCCCCTACAGAAAAATATTTTGCTGTGTTTGGAAGGCCCTTGTCTGCTTGAATAGCCTCTGGCCTCCACATAACTACTATGATGTACCAACAATTCCCCATCGCGACACTTAGAAAAACCTCTCCTCTGAAGCTGTGTGGTCTCATCCACAGCAGATGTACTGCTGTGCCTCATGGGCTCCGGTGGACCGGGCATGCTGTGGGACAGAGGCCCGCAGGAAGGCCTTGCCTACAGTGGCAGGTAATGGTAGGCATCTGAAGTACAACGCTCATGAGACTCTGTGGGCATTCAAACAGTTGTGAAGATAAATGTGTGACTAAGTAGAGGTTAACATTTTGAAAATTTGAATTACAACAAAGTTTTTTGAAGAACTTCACTGCTGTATGAAGTTTCAATTTTTTTTATTTTTTTTTTTGGTCCCAATTCTAGATGAAAATACCTGTGGAACTGTTGCAAAAACACGCAGGGCAGAAAGTCCTGTCTTCTGTCAGCTCTGCTTGAAGGTTGTTTAAAGGTTGGACTGTCTTGTCTGGCACCAGGCTCTTAGTAAGTGACCAGCATCACCATTTTCTTTCACTTATCACAGAAAAGCTCATACCATTACGAAGTTCCAGTCATTTAAGATATTGCTCTAAGAAAGAAGGGATGTATCAGCTAAATTTGAACCAGCTCAGTGAAATAGCCCCAAAGTTTGAGTTGGATAAACATCATAGAAAATAAACAGCTATGAAGGCAGAAGGCCAAAACAAGATTTAAAAGGCTTTTGAACTCTATCCAGACAAGATCAGGGGAAATTAAAATGATTTTCTAAGAGCTGGCTCCTGGCAGGTATATTTTAAAGTAGTCTCTCCTGAAACCTTCCCTTCTGTGCTTCGATCTCTCACAGCTTTGCTGTGAATGTGGTTAATTAGATTCTGGAAAGAAAATCTTTAGGAATATAATCTACCTTCTTTCCTTATATAACATTCCTATCACCTTGTATCTAAGTTCTTCACAGACACTGATAAGTTTATCATGTCTCCCTTCCTTCCTTTGCCCTCTGTGAGCTGAGGAGGTAGGTTTTCCCAGTTTTCCAGCAGGATATGTGAAAATCTCACTCTGGCAAAGATTAGGTCTCTGCCTGTTGTCTGCAGCCACCTTCACTTACAGAGGGCTTTCCTCCTCTCTCCTTCCCTTCCTGGCTTTGGCTGTGGTGGAAAAGTTGGGCTTCCTCTCTCAGCCCTTTCTCCTTCCCTTTCCCATTCTTGATCCTCCACACAGCACTGTAGCTAATACTTCTTTTCCCCTCTATCCATGTTGTCACCTCTTACCCCTCCATGTCCTCTCCGTGAGCCTTCCCCTCTAATTTTAGCTCTGGATTCTCTTGGTTCTTTTCATCACAATTTTTCACCTGAGACTTCAACCTCAGTATTAATGACCTTCTTGATTTGCAGTTTCATGTCTTGTTCCCTCATGTTTTGAATGTACTTGTAGTTCCTTCATAACTTCTCTTGCCCATGAAAAGGACCACTCACTTTACTTCCTCTTAGCCAAACACAGCACTCAGACAAACACTGATACTTCCCCTTCTCTTATAGCCCATCTATGTTAATGGTTCATCTGCCTCTCCTGCACTCCCCCTTGCCTTTGGTTCCCTTCCTTCCACTGACATGGTCCTTTGCGCAGCAAGAGCAGGAGCAGTGCAAGTGTGTTATCAAATGGAGACCAATGTGTCAAGATCCATCCGTAGGTATCATTTCCACATTGCCTAGCACAGCCTTCCTCAAATATTTAATGCTGCCACAGCAACTGCAACAGCTGGAAGAGATTTTGTGAGTAGTAGAAGACGATGATTCAACGTGGATACTCACTGTGGCAAACAGCATACTAGGATGAAGGGAAAGGAGGGAAGGAAGGGACTCTGGCCCTTTTCACAGAATCATAGAATGGTTAGAGTTGGAAGGCACCTTAAAGATCATCTCGTTCCAATCCCCTGCTATGGGCAGGGACACCTTCCACTAGACCAGAGGTCTCACCACCCTCAGAGTAAAGAATTTCTTCCTAATATCTAATCTAGATCTACCCTTTTTCAGTTTAAAACTGTTATCCCTCATCCTATCACTACACTTCCTGAGAAAGAGTCCCTCCCCACTTTTTCTGTAGGCCCCCTCTAAGTACTGAAAGACCACTACAAGGTCTCCCTGGAGCCTTCTCTTCTCTTGATTGGACAACCACAACTCTCTCAGCCATTTTGCTACCTTTGCTTTCCCAGATTTAATTTCTACCTCCATATATGATCTTGCCAGTTCCTCTCTAGAGAAATTTATCAATGCATACTTTGAAATCTTTCTTCCTTTTTATTGGCTTTGTCTTCAATCTTCCTCACCCATAACTCTTTTCTCTCATTTCATCTGCAAACGTTTCTTGTCTGCTCTCTTCTCTGAGCATACCACCTGCCCCTGATGCTTCATTTCATGACACGAACTTTCATATGATCTCCCTATAGCTTACTCTTCACCATCTTAGTCTCCTCTGGCTCTTCTCTCACAGTAAGTCTTATCTTAGGAAAAAAAAGAAAAAAAAATCTTGACACTGCTTCTCCAACCCCACACCCTCCCATTCTCCTCCTTTTCACCTTCAGTTTTATTGAATATGCTGCTTGCAGTCAACGCCTGAAGTCCTTCCCTCCATTTCTACCTGAGGCTTTTTCCAATACCTCTCCTAGCAGTCTACAGGAAACAAATGAAGGACCTTAGTGATCTCGTCATTGTCAAAGATTTTACCCTTCTTAATCTATCAGGTGACTTCAACATAGCTAAAAACTTATTCTCCCTTGGCTTTTGACTTCTAAGTATCTCAAATCCTCAGTCTTCTCCTTTTTCTCTAGCAGCTTCTCATTTTTGAGAGACTTCAAATCTCTGAGATTCTGACTCAGATCACCTTCTTTCCTCCCTCTTCAAAGTATATTTGGGTAATTCCAGCCACATTCATTTGTATGGCATTTTATGCTGTTTCTCAAAACAGCCTAAGACGCAGATTTTTACTATTATTATTATCACCATTGATGATGCTATGTTGGTGCTTATATGCAAGTTGAACTCTTTTGATAATCCACATTCAGATTGCTTGTCATGCAAGAAGGATATAACAGAACTAAAAGAGTATTAATATTTCTGATTTCTCTTGTTCTCTTCTCATTCCTCTTCAAACCATTGTCCACAGAGACAATAGTCTGGACACACAGATTTCCTTCATTAACTCCAAAATCTAGTTTATGGCTCTTTGCTTTCAGTATGCCTATTTTTCTTCCTTGTATATGTCTTGCTCTCTGGAAATACCTCATTCCTTGTACAAATATCTCACTACCAGGTTAAGGTCTTGCTCCTCTTTGATCTTTCCATGGCACTAGTAGTACTCCTGAAATGCTTGGCAGTTAATAGCTGATCATTGATTTAAGTGGAAAGTGAGAAACCTGAATATTTTATCGAATCCGGGCCATGGTCCCCCCTTAGGGAGCTTTTATCCACATAAACTCAGAGATTCTGCCTAGCATGCAAAAGGTATCTGGCTCTGCTTGAGAGATCTACAATACAAGTACTGACAGACAATATCTAGTTTCATATTATATGAATAGACAGGGAGAAGCCAGGTCAATTCTGTTCTCTCAAGTTTTTCTTCATCTTTGGAGTAGAGCAAACACCAGACTTCCTCCCTTGCCCCAAGGTGTCACCAAGTGATGCAGTCCCTCTGACTCTGGAAATACCCTAACCAGTCAGCACCATCACTCCATGGAGCAGTCTCCCACGGCCTCTACTTTGGAGGTCCCGCTCATGCCCAGGTCAGGGTGTGCAGACAAGAGCAGACAGGAGCCTACTTCTCAGGTGCACTGGGTGATGAGATATTTATGCTTTGTTTGTTAGAAACCCTGACAACACTAAATACATCTGGAAATACAGCATGTCCAGCAGTAAAAACTAACATTTGGACCCTGGGTGAGAGGCTGGAAGATGAGGTTTCACTCTGCACTTTGCTGGAGTGTGCCCTGACCATCAAGCTTTAGCCTAGCTTCAACTATGTGGGTAGGGGAGGAGCACTGCCCATCCCTGCCCAATCTCAAGTTGTGGCACCTCAAAGCATAGGTCCAACAGCTACTTTTGGTTGGAAGAATCAGGTTTCAAGGGCTTTGCTGCCTGGGAAAGCTTCTGCACAGAAGGCAATTTACAGCACCCAGGGGACCCAATTCTCACTTCCCTTGTGAACACTCATCCTAAGATAAAAGCAAATGTGGTAAGGGCAGCTTACTCTAATTTGATGTTGAAGCAAGCTACCAAGAACATGGTGCAGTCTCTGCAGGTCTGCGCTACACAATGGAGTGCAGTGCAGGAACGCCCAAGACAGTAGCAGTACTGGACTGAGCAATATGAAGTCATTACAAAAAAAATGTTCCAGTAGACACGCTCTAAAGGTGGAAACTGCATAGACAAAACCTCATGAAGAACCAGTTAATATAAGGCAAGCGACGATATTTCAGCTGCTGGCTGCGTTGGCTGTTTCTCTGGTTTTGTTTATACTTTACAGCTGGAGACATCTTTCATAAAAACCCTTCTTAAAACATACACCAGGTTTCTGGCCTCCTATATGTATGGTTAATTCTGGCAGTTTGTCAACAGGATTCTAGGGGTAGTAATTTCACATAAAAAAAGAAAGAGTGATCCAATGTGTTAATATAATATTTGTGATACTATTTACTTTGAGATTACCATAACATTTCACCAAATCCAGTTTTATATTTGTCACGTTTTCTCTTTTTTTTATCTTTTATATCTGATTGTTATTTTGTCAGTTTTATTACTGCTTTATTGCATAACAGAAGCATTTTATATTTCAATTTGTACCAAAATTCAACATTATTTATTTGTTATATTCTTTTGTGAGTTTTTTTTTATGAAAGTAATAAAAACTTTGAACGTTAAAGAATATCAGGCAAACCCTTTCTCCTTGTTTCAGTGCTGGGAGTGGATGTTTGCAGTAGTCAAAACATTAGCAGCACCTAGAGACAGCATTCAGTCTCATTTTCTAGTACTGGAATTGCTGAAGTTCTAGGTCATGTGGAGAAGCTTCACTGAGGACTTGGAATCACCAGGAGCTGAGGTTTCAAATGAGTGTGCTTTCAGTTACACACTTCAGGACTTACTTAGGTACCTATCTCAGTTAGTTTGGTCTCTGGAGCATCAGAACTGCAAGTGAAACCAGTAAGAGATTTTGATGGTCAGCACATCTGAAATTCCTGCATCATTTAGGCTTCTAGTGCCAAGCTGGACTCTAATAGAAAATGAAGCTTAGAAACAAAACTTGCTTGCGTCTGTGACAGCACCATATTTATCCTCAAGGCATCTTCCCAGAGAAGGATTCAGAAGGCATAAAAAGTAGTTCCATGGGGGATGACTGAAGTCTCAAACTCCCATTATATATGCAGAGGAGAAAGCACTTTATTCCATTATTCTGTTTAAAAAATGGAGATTACTTCTTCATCTCAGAAAGTACAGTCACCCTTCTGTTTCTTTCCATGTCCTTTGTACCCCTGCAAAAATCAGCGAGAAGGAGCAGGAGAAATAGAGACTGGAAAGAATCTACCCTGAGAGGGGGACAGAAGGGTGGGAGGGAAGATCAGGCAGGTATGACTTGTTTACTCTCTGGCATACTAAACAGCTGCAAATTCAAGAAAACACATAGAAACAAAAATCCCTGGGAAAAGACTACCAATAGATTACCTCAGAAAGTAAATTTGGAACTGTTTTCAATAACCAGGACCATGACATATCAGATGTCTGTGACCTTCTTGGGTACTGCAGAGGAGGTTAAGTATCTACATTCTACACAGCAATTCACACTACCAACCACCTTTGACTGCCAAACCCTGTCAGTAGAGTGAAAAAATCATGACACTTAAATGTTCATAGCAACCTTTTCAAACAGTGCTATATAAATCCTTGTGGCAAAGAATAGATGGATGGATAAATAGACAGAAGGATGTCTCTTGTCTGTAGAATAATTAAGAATTTGGATAAAGAAGCATTGCTTGTACAGGTGACTTCATACTCTCCAAGCCAGCCTGCCTGATGGAGAAAACATTTTCTCCTTTCTGCTTACTATAAAAACCCACCAAACCAAACAAACAAAAAAACCCCCACCTTTTATTTATTCCTTCAGGAACACATGAAACCAAATTCTGCTTAGAGGCAAGCCAAATGCGGTTAAATAATGTGTACAATATGAAGAAAAAAATGCAGCGCTCTCTATGTTAATGTAATTAGCATTGCCTATTAACTACAACAGTAATATAATCAGGAAAATATGAGGCAGAATCTCTTATAAAAGGAACAATAACTTGTAGAAAAGGGACATAGGTGAGAGAGGAGAAAACAAAATCTAAACAGTAAATATAATGTTTAATGCCCAAATTTGCACCTTACAGCATCAGAAAAACCATCACAGTCATTAGCGTGAAAAGCCCAAGGAAGGCAATGACAGCAAGATGGCAGGTGACCCTCTGTAGTCCCATACTGGGGTTTGCATTTTGATGCCTCAGAACACACACTTGCCTGAGACCCAAGGAATCTATGCACTGGGAAGGGAGGTTTATACGATGAAAGACAAGTAGACCAGTGATGGTCTATTAGGAAGTGCTGGTAGCAGAAAGGCATTTCGTGGAGATCTGGAAAAAGCCTCCACTTTAAATCCTTCAGACTCAACGGAGCAGAGAAACAGTCCCTTGGCTGGTGGCAGCAAAGCACTGGCGATGTTGAGAAAGTCAAGTAGCCATTCATCACTGTGGCATGGGAGAAGTTGCATAAAGGATCTGAAAAGCCCTCCAAAGCACCCTGAACCCAGGCAGTAATTATGTCAAGCATTTGACCCACTGAAACCACTATTAACCTCTAACAGAGGCACAGTTGTACAGCCAAACATTCACAATGTTAGTCATGTTTAAACAGCTTCCAGTAAAGATGACACAGGCCTATTAGAGGAATTTGCACATTCCCTCTGGAATTGATGGGATTCTTTCAAGTCTTTATCTTCAGCCTTGGCTGCCAACTTCATCTTTACAGTTCTTATCCCTTATTTTCCCAGGGAACCTAATAAATGAAATATTATCCCCATAGATTTAGTTTTTCCTGTTGGAGGAAATTTGGTTTGGTGAGGATGGGCTGGACTATGCTACGAATTTCCTAAATGGTTGATTTAAATATGTATATTTAAAAACTTGGCCATGAGCCTTAGTTTGGGGTAGAAAGGAAACACTCTGTTCTCCAATTTTTCCTTTCAGGCACATCAAGGAAAAGGTAGTAAATGCAATACAAAATGCATCACCAATCCCAAAGAGCTGACACATCACCTTCTCTTTTCTCCAGCATCCCTTTGTGTAACTCCATGTATACGCTCAAGGGATGCTGGGAGAATAAAGTTGTCCTTCCCCACACAGGAATCAATCCGGCAAGCCAGGCTCCTCTCTGGTTCTGAAGCTGCCTAGTGCCACTGAAATCAATGAGTTATCCTCATTTGCAGTGATGGGAAGCAGTGTCAGGTCCTTCCCTTCCTTGGCAGTCTGCAGCTCTGGCTCAAAGCCATGAATGAAATGGGTTATCCTACATGCAGTGAACTAATGCTGCTGCTGGGACTACTGAGCAGTGGGGACCAGCTGATAATGGAGATAATCAGAGATAATGCAATAGGAGGGACCCCCTCTCGTACACACATACACAAAAGGGTGACAAAGACATTGTTGTTAATCTGTTGATTTGACCTTCTTAATTCTTAAGAGCCATAACCACTGAAATGCACCATCTATAAATCAAAAAGCCACCATAAAGACTATTACAAGATATACTTTTTTAAATCACTGCTCTATCATTCCAGAATAACTTCACTGTATTTATCTGAAATCGGTGAAATTACCATAGAATAAAATGGAAGTAATCTGGTGGTGAATCAAGTCTTTCAGGAATAACACACAAAACCAGGGTGTAGTCCTTGTAATTTTCTAGGTGTAGGCACAGTGATAACGATTAGGTGGATAGCAGTTTGTCCTGCTCCGCTTCATATTCTGGTGTTTTATAGCAAAATAAAATTTACTACATTAGTCACTAAGTATGTTCCTAGAATTTTTGGAAGTAAGTTATGTTTATAGCCTTTACCTGACATCAGAAACCTTTTAAGGTGTTTCAAACAAGGTTTGAAGTAGGCAGACTGGTTTTGCTCCTTCCCCTTCTCAGGCCTCAGCACTCTGGTTTTTAGGCATCATCTATTTCTTTTCTTGTAGAATTCATACCAGAAATTAGCACCCCTGTGTATATTTCAAAGAAACCAAGCTGCCATAGCATCTGCCTGATCCTACATCTCATGGCTAGTCTTTCTTGGTCACCTGAATTGTACCATGGGTACCTACAAGTAGTCAGAGGCTCAGTTCTCCTGTGATTCTGCATTGCGTTCAGAATAATCTTGTCTCCAGTTCCCCAAAGACTTCTTTATGATGTTTTAATTCAATCCTGACACTGCAGCCATGAGGTCTTGATGAGGAGTTGTGTAATGCAATAGACAGAAGAGTTATGACTGTGGCACTGTAGGATCAGCAGCACCAGCGCATCAGCTGTACTTCAGCAGCCAAATGCAGGCTGCAAGGGAAAAAAATGTGGAAAGGCTATCACGTAAGAGATTCACTTTTAAAACGACCGGCCCTGTAGTGCAGCCATGGTGAGTGGGCTTCTCCTGAGTGAGAAGTGGGCTTCTCCTGAGAGTGAGGTTTTGACCTAACCATTGCCAACCCAACCCCTGCGTCTAGCAGGGTCAGTTTTTTCACTCATTGTGAAGAGGTTTCCTTCAGCTTTCTTCATACAAGCTGAGCAATACCACTAAATATCTCAAGAGTCAGGGGAAAATTGAAGCTTTTGGCCTACACCAATTCCTTAGCTCAATGCTTAACTGAAGTCTGAAGGCTCTCTTCACCTTCAGCAACTGCTGCTATCCCTGTTCCCACTCTTTCTTTGCAACCATTGGGTATGTTAATGCAATAGACTGGCAGTGCTGAAGGCAGAGATCACGCAAACAGAGCTAAACTAGCTTTAAACCAGACAGCTCATATATCCCTAACGGGTGAAGCTGATGTAGGACAGGTCTGAGTGTGAGCTACTTCAGCCCCTCCAGCCTAAGGTACAGCCTTGCTGTGTCTTGCTGCACTGAGCAGCACCTGAGCTTTGCAGCGTAGAGCTAGTTTATCTATGCTACCTACAGTAGTCAGGTAAGACTACTAATGAATACTCTATGTCCTCTTAGGGACATGGTTTAGTGGTGGACTTGACAATGTTAGGTTTATGGTTGGACTCGATGATCTTAAAGGTCTTTTCCAACCTAAATTATTCTATTCTATGATTCTATATTGCACAGAATTCACTGAGTTATTAACCTGAATTATAAACCAGTCTTCACATTTCTCTATAGGCCCTTTATCACCACCTTCAACAAACCTATTCCTCACTGTGTCTTGTGATACTGAAGCATCCTCAGCACTCTAGCTGCCCTGAAAGGTGTGGCATTTAGATGCAATGGCAGACAGACCCCTGCTAGAAACTGGTGAAAGATCTGGGTTCAGCAACAGGATCTTCAGAATCAGGAAAGCAGGTCTTGAAATCAGAGGTTGGGATTTAGGAAGAGGCCCCGAGCAACTTACGAAGGCTAAATTTCATTGTATCCTGTGAGAAAAGCACAAGGAGGGAAAGAACTTGGCAAAATGTCAAGCACAAGTAGAGACCTGATCAGACTCCTTCTATAAAATTAATGTGAAATAACTTTGGGTTTCATTTCAGTGCTGAGAGAAGGTTAGGGTCAGTTTTTTCTCTCCTTCTGAAGTGATGCCCTGATTCCTTCTTACATTTCTATAATAAGCTTCTATGAATTCCAATAAAATAATCACCTGCAGGATTCAGTTTTATTGCCCTAGACAAATGCATCATCTTTACTCCAATTTAGAAAAAGCATTACAGCCATGTGTAATAGTCCAGATCCTCTAAAAAATGGAACAGTCATTGAATTTAACAGCAAGGCTTTTCTCCATCAAAAGGCTAGAGACATCGCCATTATCCAGTTTTTTCTTAATTACAGCATATGGCTGGAAAAGTTCTATAAATAATAATGCTTGCACTGTAGTTTGAAAGTTGCTGTCTCCCATTGGCTATATGTACCTCAACAAAAGAATCTAGAACAAACTCTGGAAAAGGAATTGAAACGTTGCCCCACCTCCCTTAGGACCCTTACCCAGGAAACTGGATCCATGTTGAGATCTTCTTCACCTAAAAGTGTTCGACCTCGTAGCTCCCACTTCTGATGAAAGACATTAAGCTTATGAGCAGGTCTATGTTATGGAGGCCACCAGATTGTCACTCAGGCATAAAGTACCTTTTGAGTTGAAGCTGTACTCAGGGACTCCACCATTAACACTGACAGACATCACATGTATCCTCCTCATGAACTGAGTAGAGAAAACACCAGGGAGAAAAAAGAATGAAATTTAAATTTTATCCCTGCTGAACAGTTTTTCCTTTGATTTTGAATCACACACACCAAGACAGTTTTCAAGGAAGAAACACAAGGTAATTTTTTGCATCGCCATGTAAGATAAAAGCATATAAGACAGAATTTGAGGAGCTTGAGTCAGCGTGCAGTTCCCTTGCTTCTGGGTCTCAGGCTCAAATCAAGTTCACAATGGTCAATATTTGTCCTCTTGTGAGGTGTTCTGTGTGAAGGTGACAACTACCTCTAGATCTAACTGATAAGGCCAGTGCCTGCCATGGCACCTTTTGCATGCCAGAAAAGCATACTATAACATCCATGCATTGATCAAGTGGCTTCTCCACTCTGACACACAGAAATACCCTGAAAGCGTTGACAAGGACTCCACATGTGTTTGGCACCACCCAACTGGACAGACCAAATGCCTGATTCCCTTCAGCTCTGTTCTGTTTGAAGTTGGGTGGGACAGCCTCTTCATTTTGTTTAAGCCCCAAAATATAGTGAAGTGTGTTTAGACCATAGTCATTCACTCAATGAGTGCACCTTGTATGGTAACAGCCTAACGCACTGGGAATGGAAGAAGTCTGATCCGACAACCTTCTTTTCACTTCGTGGAAGAAGAATCTTAATACCTCTGTATGCTGAAAACTGAAATGCTCCCGGAGCCCTGAGGACTAAACATCAGATGTCATCAGGAGGAACATGGCTTCCATGCCTTATGCAGTTCCCTGACTGTACTAAATCTGCCAGTAATGCCACCAGCACCACTGTAGAAATTCCCTGTCCAGACAGAAAGCCCATGTTATACTGGCCACAAATAGCTGTCCTGCACTGGTAACTTTCACAATCTATCCATGTTTTCAGGACTGTATAGATGGGCATAACCAGTGTATATACCGTTCAGTTCAAACCTTCATGAGACTGCTCTTTTTATCCCGTTCCCATTCAGAATGAATTTGGTGCTTTCAAACTTGGGCATTAATTGTTCCTTAATAACATATCATCATAAAACATGCAATTTAGTGCTTCGTTTCTTCCAATTTCCATATAGGAATCTGACTGTGCTAAATTCAAGCTCTAATCCCCCTGGCCCTTCTTGTAACTGGTGCTATAGACTATGAAGGGTTACCGACCCATAACAAATAAATTAATAAGCTTGTGTAATTATATTTGGGTCATTTTATTTCAAACCATGAAATCAAAAGCTCTGTTCACATTAGTGCGGGAATTGCTGTAACTGGCCATTGGGGCTCCCTTGATACACCATCTGCGAATGCAGCAAACTGGCACATGTTGGACAGAAAGAATCCATGCTAGCGTGCATAATTTTTTTCCATTACCTTTGCTGGACATAGGCCCCAAATACTATTTCTATCCATTCCCTGTCTCAAAAGAGTAATTCTGCCTTACACCATGATCTTTGTCTTTTGCAGTCAACAGTTGCTGAAAGTCCTCACATCGCTACTGATTAGATCAGATTATCTGGCTTTCAGCTGTCTTGGGGTGAAGTGCACAACGTATGGGCACAGCCACAGAAGGGACTCCTAGAATGCCTAGAAAGAAGGACTGTGCTTCCCATGGGAAAATGTATCATAGCACTGTTGCTTATCCCATTCCTCTTGGCCTCCTATGCATCTTCTGGTAGAAGCACACGCTCATTCTGACAGCAAAAGCCATCTTACGCGGCTCTTCTCCCTACGTAGCACGATTCCTCTTCCTACCTCCCTGCATCCCCCACCCTCACTGTTGCTTTGTCTTTGGCCTTTTTGCTCTTGGCTCTGTTTTACCTCATGATCACCTTAAATTGGAAGCCTGGGGAAATTCTGCAACTTGTCTTGCTGCCGTCCCCAGGAATCTAACTGAGCTTGACAAACAGTTCTAACTTTCAGACCTTGCAATATAGTCATTGCTGTAGCCACCTTGATGTCTGTAATCCTGCAGCATGGAGCTATGAAGACGGTTCTTCCTGCTCCTGCTGCATGCCTGAAAGCCAAAATGGGACAGTCATTCTATGTATTTCCCCACTTCATAGACTCATGGAATCCTATTTCTGCCTGGAGCTAGAAACTTTCTGGACAGCCTGACAATTGACTGACCACTTGGCATCTCTTGAAAAGACAGCTGCACACAGCTGCCTTGTGAGGTAGGTCAGCCGGCATTTTCTGGCTGTGAATTGCCTACACACCATGCCGAGGAAGAGGGGGGAGCACATGAGGATCCTGGTTGTGAAAATAGAACTGTAAAGGGCTCCAGAATGGAAGATTAGTTCACTGCATTGCTTGTGATGTATTAGTCAAAAAATGGTAGAGACAAGCATCTACAGCTGCATGGACTTCACAAAGTTAGCAGGGCTACACGTGAACGTGCATTAGTAACACAGCAACTTTTAGACAATCAATTAGTCCATCAGCAGCTACAAATGTGACAGCCCTTATGCAGCCTCTGCACAAGAAGTCTCAAAAATGGTGGCCTCTGGGTGGTAAGAGGGTGCACCAAACGAAAGACCATGCTGTATGTGCCCTGTGCTTACATACTTATCCTAAGCATCTGCTGGTAGCCCGATCAGCTTCAGTATATTGAACTCGATGGCCCTCTAGTCTAGGAAAAGAGTTCTTATGTCCTTCTAAAGAAAGATCCATGGGGAGATAAGTTACTGTGGCAGAAAGATGACATATCTTTCCCTGCTGCTTTACAGAAGAAATGCCTCAATTCTGCCCTCAGTAAGCTAGCTGCAGTTCCCACCCACTGCAGTGCAACTTGGACTTGAATAGCTGAGGGCAAACCTTCTGGCATTCACATTTCTATATGCTTAACCTAAACTGAGAATAGTTTACCTGTCTGGAATTTTGGATGCAGTTGCTTCATACAAGGGTGGTTTTTAGCAGATGTAGTCATTTTATGCTCATAAAGTTAGCAATGATTTTGGCACAGGAGGTTTTGTGTGCAAGAAAGCCACTGAGAGAAAATCTGAAACAGAAATGAAAGTAAATGTAACCAAAAAATAAAGCAGCTGCCAGCTTCCAGCACAGTGTCCCAAAAGTTTAACTGTGTGGTCATCACCCTTTTAAACTTAAACCATACAAAGTTTGGCAAGAAAGAAAAAAAAAACCCAACACTTTGTGTCACATTAAGGGAGAGAGAAAAAGACGATTCTGTCATTTAGTGGTGACTTTTCTTGATTATCTTTTTCCTTTGTGTCCAGCCCTTCCAAGTACTGGACTCCAGGTCCACTGCAGACCTGGTGGATCATCCAACAGGGGGCAGCCAGAGGACAGGAATGAGCCTCAGAGCCCGACACCCCTTCATTTCAGAGCCCAGAAAAGCAACAGTCAATCAGCCTACCAGGAGCCCTTGGTCTCTAGACTGATTCATTAGACAGACACCTCCCTCCCTGGCTCATCATTTCGTTATGACACAGGAAGATGTCAGCCTTTCATGGGACAAAAGGACATTCTTAGGAATGCAAAGGACTGAAATATCATCTCATACCCTGGCATGCTTCCAGGACACCAAGGATGTGCAGTCTCTTAATCACAAGTCCTTTTTTGGTCCTGCTGCATTTTAAGAGACTACTCTGACTCAAAGGCGCTATCAAGTTCACCTAAAGTAGCCTGGAGGATTTGCATTTGAAAGCCATCCAGCCTAAGCTTAACCAAACCAGCCTTTCTTAAATTAAAAACAAAAAGGAAGGATCTTGCTCGACAATACTCTCTTTTGCTTCTCAGCTTTGCCCTTGGGAAAGCACACTGCTCTCTGCCTTCAAGATAGTATTTTTGGAAGGTACGTTCCTTTTATTTGGGCCAGGACAGTAAGCAGACCACCAAAAGGACATACACAAGCTATTTTGGAAGGCTGTGTTTTTCCTTTGTGGCTGTAGTCACACAAGTGCACCTCGGCTTCATAGCACTGTTCCTACACTGAAAGCTGGTGTTGAGGGAAGACCAAATTAAACTGGGCAGCTTGGCATCACAACCAGGCCGGTCTCTGGGTCCCAGGGAAGGTTAGACTGCCATGGCATAATGTTGTCAGAGTATAATATTAGAGACCTGCCAAGTAGAGGATTTCTCATAGGACCCTATACCTGTGGTGGACTCCGGAGCCAAACACGACCAGCGTTCATTTTCATCTCACACATGGCATAGTTACATTTCAAATATAAATAAATGATAGATTACCCTCCTCCCTGTGAAACAAGAGAAGGAGTGAGGAAAGGAATATTACCCAATGAAATCACTGGAGCCTAATCTTTTCAAAACACTGCTACTGAACTCACCCTACTGTCATTTCTCCTTGGCTGCCACGACTTTCTAGAGCCCTTTTTCAATGATTTCCTAACCCTGAATTTTAAACGCAAGTCTTCTACCTCTGTTTATGATGTGCAGCAATTTTTTCCCCATCCACAGGACCTCCTTTCCCCAATTGTTGTGTCTACTCCCATTGCTCCTGAGGCACTTTATGTAGTCACCTATTCTCTTCTGCTTCTCTTTGATCATTCACAATTTTAATATTCTTCGGTATTCTTAAGTAAAAAGACCTTTCCACTTCTCTCCTGCCTTTATTTTTGTTGCACTCAGTGTCAAAAACTCATTCCTACCTCACAACACTCTCCACTGCTGAACTCCATGTTTCTTGACATCTTCTAGCTCTGTTATTTGCCAACACACACGACAAAGAGCAGGAGCAACAGGCACATTCAGAAACACAGTAAGTGGAAAAGAAAATTTTAGGATAGTGGCATTTTAGCATGGTTGTCACTTCAGTTCTGTCCCCATCATTAATTCTAAAGGAGTCTTTCATCTCTGCATTATTGTGTTTTCAAACTCTCAAAATGCTTAAGTGATTCAGAGCACATATCCCAGTCAAAAAGCAATCATGTCTCTTAAAAAAAAAAAAAGCTGATGGCCAAAGCATATTTGCAGGGTGGTTTCCTGCTCAAACTGCTACATGCTAGCTGAGCCATGAAGAAATGCCAGCTTTTTGGAAACCCACTTTATAAGCAAGCCCCACTGCCTGCCTGAAAACTGGTCAGTCAGTCAGCCAAAGCAGTCATTCCACTTCCTTTCTATACTCCAAGGGACACAGCTGGCTCTCTCCTATGCTCTCTTAAACACCTCAGATGTGTGTACAGCTAGAAGGAGACACGCTCGCTAGATTCTAGAGGTGTTTGTTAACAATGTCAAAAAAATAAGAGCAAGATACCCAAGGTCCACCAGCATATGTGAAAGACTGAGACGCCTCTGGCTCCAGAAAGGTGAAATATTTGTTTCTTTACTCATTGCTGCTTCAAGCCAGCCCCAGTTTATTGTCCATCAAAGTCAATGGCTGTCCATCCACTTCAGTGGGCACTGCACTGGGCCCCAAATCAATAACATATTTCAGAAATTCTCCTGAGAAAGTGCAGGAGCATTAGTGAAGCAGCACATGAATTAAAGCAGGCTTGATCCGCTTTAATGTGCGCTCTGAGCCTGGGGCCCACTAAGAACCTTCTGATCACATAATCTGCCTATCTGGAGGATCTGTATATATACAATGAGATAATCCTGGTAATCAAGAGTGTGGATAATAGCATTATTATTTTATTCCCATAAATATTTGAAAAGATAGGTTTTCTTCTCCTGTGCAATCTGATAGGTAAAATTTCCACACTCATTGAAAAAGAAAACGGACCTGCCAGAAAATAATGGAAATGTAATAGGAATAAAAGGATAAAATATCTCAGAAAGCAAAACACACAAAGTAGAAACATTTTGACTGCATACATGTTTTCAAATCTTCAGGTATAATCAAAAACACTGAGAAGCAACGTACAGCTGATACTGTTTTATAAGAAGTGTCAGAAAAGCATAATTTTATCCACCAAGGCCTTGATCACATACTGCAGTTGTGTACCAGGAACCCTTGGACCATGGCAGGTAGGGGCAGAAGGCACAAGGAGACTAAGGTGTAGCCGAGACAGAAACAGACAACTCCTCTTGTCCAAGGGAAGGGGAGCTGGGAATATTGGGGCAGCGGGGGACAGGAGAGAAAGCGTGTAGCCAGAGAAGGGCAGTCCAGGTCTGGCACGCTGGTGAGTGATCACAGCAGTTGCAGTCCTATTCTGGTGCCCCCGTAGAAATGCAGTATCTGCCCGAGCCCTACTTAGCCCATTATGTCACTACTAAAGCCAAAGAAAAATGTTGACAACTCAAAGACAGGGCTGAAGGATGGAGTGTTACCGATATAGTTCAACTGGTAAGAGCGGAAAGCCTAGTCCTCTCACAGGGCAGTGACAACACCAGAGCAGGAGTAACTTCTGTTAATTGGGTGAACTGTTTCGCCTAGCTGTTGCTTCTCTGAAGAAATGGAGCGTTCGTCTTTCCTAGTAGGAAGTAGGGAATTTCCTTCTGATACTAAGGGAACTGCAGCAAGGACAAGAGACCACTGCTATGACAAAGCCACTGGGGTTTGGGAATAGTGGTTATTGACAAACATCTATCCAGTGAGTGCCCGAATAATCCCCTAAGCCATCGAGGGAAACTCAGGTCATCTTCCATTCCATACATCTCTAGCTGTGGTTTATTAATGGTCTGAATATGTTTGCTATTTCTACATAAGGATAGCTTGTGCTAGTGAATTTGTTTTGGTATGTTTTTTTATAGTAAGATGAAATGATACTTATTTTAAAAAAAAAATCTCTGCAGTGTAACCAGTTTCACAAACTTCTGCAGCCTTGGGCCTCTGGCCACGCACACGGTGTAGATGAGGCTTGGATTCCTCTACAGTCAGGCACTCCTGTTTCTTGTTGTTTTTAAATTGTAAATTAACAGTGAGGTGTATACCCACGAAGCAACTGGATTTATTTGAAAACTAACACTGGAAACTGGGTTCTCAGAGTCCCTGCTATCAGACTACAGCAAAACGCTTTGTGATAAACAGCAGCGCTACAGCTTGAAATTGGACTTAAAGAATCATCTACATCATATACCATCTGCAGACAGGAATTACTCACCAGGAGCTCTTGAGCTGCAACAACAAAATAAATGTATAAGTTTCTGCCAGAAGAATTGTGCCAAAAAGAGCAGACTAACCATGGAACATTTTTGCTATATGGTATTTACACAACTCTTATTATTGCTGTAGTCCCCCAAGTGACTCTGTTTTTAATACCTTCTGGAAAAGCATTCAGGACACATAATATGAGTCCTTATTCTTATTTCATTCATGGTAAAGTTGGATGTTTTTTTAGGTTATGGTTTTGGTTTGATCTACAACAAAGACAAGGAACCATTTGCAAAATTTGGATCAATTTTGCTTTTCAAATTCTGATGACATTCAGTGGAAGTTTTGCCAATGACTTCAACGGGGAGTAAGAATTTAGTTATGCCCTACCAAGTACTGTCAGCATTTGATTCTGGTACTTGTAAACACAGGATATGGGCCTAAACAGATTACAGTTTGTTCCCGAGTGGCAGTACCGTAGATTTAGCCCAGCTCAAGGGTCTTTTTTTCCAAAGAAGAGTTTGTTTCTAGAATCCAAACCCCAGGAGACTTGCATTCTGTTTCCAAAGTAGTCCCTTGATCTGCGGAAGATTAATACCTGTGCTCCTTCTTCTGTAGGAGCATTTTTTGGGAATAAATTCTTTCCTGAGACCAGGTCACTGACATCACAGGATGAAATAAAAGGTTATTACCATCCTTTTAGATGATTCCTCCAATTTGGCTTCCCAAGCCTACAGCCCCCTCTCTCCCAGCACCACAGGGAGGATCACTTTTATGAGTCCTCTTCCTTCCCCGGGGAGTCCCCACAAGCACTCTTCAGGTATGTTAGGTTTTCTTTAGTATTTAATTTCATTAGAAGATCAAGTCTTTCATAAATGTCAAGAGATTGTCTGTTTTTTTGTTTTCCAAGACAGGATGCTTACATTCGTGGCTTTCACCGAGTTTTCCAGGTTATCAAGATTTCTGTCAGGTAGGATATTACTTTTTTCTGCTCCCTGCTCTCCACACAATTATCTAAAGTGCTTTGTGTTTTCCCACATGGGGCCCACTTCTGATCTCCTTCACACAGGTTTTAATCTGCCTGCTCTAATGGAGTTACTTCTGATTTAGTTCACTTTGGCGAAGAATCACGCCTCAAGTCTCCGCAGAGCTGTAGTGGGCTTCAACTCCCTAATTGTGCTGCATAATACTTTTATCTTCCTTAAGGGCCCTCCTGGCCCCAAATCCCCTCTCTCAGGGAAAGTGCCACCATAAGTTAGTCCTCATGTCATGGTGTGAAGAGAGACAAAGAGAAGGAGCCCCGGGATCACAGGAAGAGGATGCAGGATGGGTTGTTATCTTCCACTCCATTTTCTTGTTGGCTGTGGCTTTCCCCTGATGTAGGAATAAGAAGATATAGGAGTTTTGCCCCAAACCCATTTCTGCTGGTGCTTACACTGACTTGAGAGATTTAATCTGTCCTGCCCACATTTACTCTGCTCATCCCATCTGAATCTTTCACTGAAAGAATAACCTCACCTGCTCAATAGGTCTATGTTGGTTTGTTAGGGAAAAATCAAATCTGGTAAAGAGATTAAAGAGGTAGTACCAGAGACAGATGAGAGACATGGAACAGTTTCTTCTGGATGCATCAATCTTGCATCTAATTACAGTCAATCAGCACCAGAATGAGCTCGATTCATTTCTTGAACACGTGGACTGAGTTCATTTTTAGAGCCAAGACCAGTTTACTCCCAAAAGTTAAGATAAAGCAGATGAAAGATACTAAGCAGCAAGTCTAATGTGTGTATTCTGTATTAAAGAAATTTTCAATATTTGCATTTTGTAGCCCTTAAGTTAGAATAGATGTTGTGGTTAAATAAATTAAAAATTAAACAGGAACACACTATTATCAAAAACTGTATGCTTAATATAGGAGACAACCACTGAGGCTTCTTCTTTCTGTTGATTTACAAGACATATGGTTAGTTTTACAATCCAGGAACAGTCTCTAAAACAATGTACATGTTTTACTAGTAGCATAAAATCTTCCTGATATTAGTATAATAAAATATTTTACTTGCAAATAAGCTTATAAATGTTTTCCTAAAGCAAGCAGTAAAATGTGGCTGCAAATGCAGTACAACTTCAACTAGATTTTCTCCACACAACCATTCCTATTTCAATCTACCACCCAAACAATGATTACATCTTATAGACATATTTGGCAAAATAACGGCAAATGTTTTCAAAGGAGGAATAACAGGATAATTTATCTGAATATCCATTCAGATAACATATCAAAAGAAATATTCCAGCGTTATCTTTAAAAGCATCATTGATAAGAAGTGTTGCTGAAACTTCTTAATGAGAAATTACTGATGAAGGAGTCTACAAGGCAGCTGAGATGGAGTCCATGAAAAGAAATGTTCAGAACCCTCCTCAGGAGGCAGTGTAATTGGCTTTGAAGCCAACTTCTGCTTTCTAGAAGACAGAGGTGGAGCAGTGTACCTGGTTTGGTTCACAGGCCCTCAATAAATGACCGTACATTCATCTGTTTAACCTATGTGACCATCCTCATTCACAACAGCCAGATGAAAATTCAAGTTAACTTTCCCACTCTACCGAAAAAGTATGAAACTTTTAGTGCAGTGGAGGCTTGGAATCAGTATCATCCATTATTGACTTTGTAGCTAACTAATGGCTTTGCACATTATTAGCATTACTAGTATGAATATAGCTAATGGATATTAAAATGATATGAAAAAGTGCTCATTAAAACACTGTAGAATGCATTTGGTTAGTAATTAGCACTTTTGAAAGCCTAACTTCTTAACTAATGCGTTTATTTCACATATTTATAATTGCAAAATTGTATGCACTCATTTTTATAGATTAGCGTTTCAAAAGAAATGTGCTCAGTATAAAATTCCAATATACTTTTTCATCCTTTCTTTCTCTTTTGCACATTTACAGAAAGTGTAAAGGAAGAAAATTTCAGCAGTAACTCAGTGATGGAAAGCTAGCAGATGGAGCTCCTGCAAAAAGCATTCCCCTGACAGGAAGGGCAGGATGAAATAGGGCAAAATGCCACGTGGGAATGCAGTGCTCCTGAGTGGACTCCAAGGTGCCCAGTCCTCTCTGAACCAAGTGCTCTCGCTTGGAGCAGCCACTTGATTCAGCAGTACACTCTGGGTCTGCTGCATGAGCGTCATGCATCAATAATGAGTGTCATTGTAAGTAATTCAACACAAAGGCTTTTCCTTCAAAGAAAAAATTATCCCCAATTCCCAAACACCATCATGGTGAAGATCCAGTTTCCTGATATAGAGAATCTGCTGGAAAGTGGTTGAATGTATCATATCCTGGAGGGGAAAAAAAACCAACCAACCAAAAAACACCCCCAATATCCCCCTTCCCAAAAAGAAACAGTAAAAAAAAAAAAAACAAACCAAAAACCCAACGAAAATCTAGCTGAAATAACAAGGCAATACAGAGCTGAAGGAGGAAAGATTGGAGATAATATCCCTTTAGTGAGGCCTCGACTGGGGAAAAAGGAAGAAATCTACAGCAAAATGTTCCTACACTTTGATATTGAGTTTTGATTTTGACCAAACTAGATATATAGTTACATTTTTTTGGTTTGTGAGTGGGGCATCTGAGACCGCTTGAGACCACTCTGTTGCCGTCAGCGACACTCCTGAGGGCCACGAGCAGCAGAGGTCTTGCAACCCCCTGTAAGGTCTCTGTCCAAGTTACATGAGCCCTTGGTAAGGGGTGGCCTGCCCAGGCGGAGTAAGGCCTTGCAGTTGTGGCCCTTTAGCTTGGACTCTCCATGAACAGAACATTCAACAGGAACACTTGGTCTCCTAATCCTCCATCTCCAAAACTCTGTGGACTCTGAAACCACCTCTGCCCCCAGCAGAGAGGGGCTGCTGCCGTGCTGGCTAGGGTACAGCACACTCCCGAGCTGCTTCGTGGCCGCCTATATTTGTATATCATTAGCACAGAGACCCTTAAGCAGGAGGCTTTTTCTTGTTTTTCACAACATCCTTTAAGCAACTTTTCAGGTTCCTATGGAAAAAAATCTCCTCAGTGCTGTATTGAGTTCATTTGAAATTCCAAAACTAATGAGGCTTTTGTCTCCCTCTTAACCTAAGAACTATTGCTACCTCTAAAAATAAAAGAGATAATCTGCTAAAGAGCTAAAAATACTGAACTCTGACAGCCTTTTCAGACCTTTACAGAGAAGGTGATTGACACACTTGCACCTTCAATCTTCGCAAAGAAAATGCTGAGGCAGGAGCTCCTGCTGGTTGTTATCCCACCCTTAGGAGGGGACCAGCACAGTCTGGGTAGATGATTAATGTTCAGAAGGTGATATCCAGGAAGAAGCTGTAACAATCACCCAAGGCTGCTTGTGCAACACTGTTTTCAATAACAAGCTCTGCATTTTTTTTAGTAGGAAAAGCACGGAGAGCTTTCAGATATGAGTGCCAAAAAGTCCAGCTACGTGCCCTCTGCCCAAATCCACATAACTCCAGGACAGGCAAAAGCTCTCCTGGAACACAGTTGGATCCAGGGTGCAGACTAGGTGAGTCTCTGCATGCTTTGAACAGGACAGTAATAAAAAGCAGACAAGTTAATAGTACCAAGAAGCTCTCCAATTTATCGCAAAGAAGGCTTGAATAGTCACAGTGCAGTGAGCAAAAATGTCCATTTTTCCAAAGCTTACTGGTCAAAACCCAGTCAAATATTTGCCTCACTTCACTAATAGCAGATTTGTATTGGGTGTCCACAGCAAGTTGTTGGCAGTGGCCGGGCTACAGGGGTGGTTTCTGGAAGCAGAGACTGGGAGTTGCCCCATGCCAGACAGCCAACTCCAGCTGGCTCCAATACACCCACTGGACAGGACACTGCAGGACACAGATGAGCCCATCAGGTGGTGCCTCTGTGATAAGGTACCACAGAGAAAGCGAGACACAGCACCAGAGAGAGAGGATGAGGAGGGAACAAAAAGGAATGAGAAACAGCATAGGCAACACCAAGGTCAGAGGAGGAGCTCCAGGGTAGAGCAGATATTCCTGAAGGAACTGCAGCCCATGGAGAGCCCACGAAGGAGAAGATATTTCCTGAAGGACTGCAGCCTGTGAGGAGAACCCACATCAAAGCACCAGAAAAGTGTGAGAGGGAAGGAGCAGGAGAGAGAAGTCTCTAAACCTCTATGTTCTGACTATAACTGCCCCACTGCCCTCTTGGGGAGCAGGTACAGGAGTCTGGAGTGAAAGAAAGAAAGGGGGAAGTTGGGCCTGGGAGAGAGGTGTTGTATATCTTTGTGTCTTACAGCCACATTGTATTTTAAGTGGCAATAAATTAAATTAGTTTTTTCCAAGTTCAATCTGTTTTGCCTGCAACGGTGAGAGATCTCCCTGTCTTTATCTTGACCCATGAGCTTTCTCATTTTAACCCACTACCCTGCTGAGGAGGGGTTATGAGTAAGCAGCTGGGTGGGAGTTTGACTGTTTGCGAAGGCTAATCCAGCACAAAAGTGAACCAGTCACAATGTGTTTGTTGAGAACGTGGAAGCCCATGGACTTTCTCAACCTGGAGCCTCTGCAAAAGGATATATTTGGTATCAACCAAAGGAAATACTGGGAAAAGTAAGGGCTATTTCAGAGAGTTCTTCTACAGACATATGAAACATGCTGATTCCCTGGGGGAAATACCAGTCCCAGCCTTTGCTGATTTCTTGGAGGAAGAGGAGGTGTCCACATGCACCCTGAATCCCCTGTCTTTCTGTTGTCCATCTTTTATAAATGACTGGAGACTGGAGGACAATTGAAGATTCTCCAGCAATGACACCATATAGAGGTTGGTTTTGATTGTAATAATATCCTGTTTGTTACAAGATGTGTTCTTTCCACATAAGATGTAAACCTACTCCCAAGTCCTGATTTCATTTCAACTAGACTTCTGAGAGCATAGCAAGCTTTCCTAGCTCTAACTACAATGGGACACCTTGGTCACTTCTGCCAGCAGAAGAGCAATCCCAAACCCTCTTTCTATGGCCAGCTGCATTTAGTTATCTCTAGTCTAAAATCTCTTAAATGTGAAACCATCTCTTTCCTGGGTTCTGGGTTCTTTTTATGACACATGATATGTTCTTAAAGCTTACAGTACACAGAGGGATGTCCTTCACCTTCTCCAAGCTCTTTGACAATAACGAGGCTGCAACGGGGGGGACAGTGAATCAAGAAAGATTCCCTCCCTCAAACACTCATTCTGGGGAGTGAGAAGAGGCTAAGAGAGAATGTGTCTCCCGTCCAACAGATTGCTAGTGCTGTGGAGCCATTTCCAACACACAGAATTCCCCAAGCCTATACAAGGTGCCATGAATTAACCTCTAACTCATTTGTACTCTAGAATGTTTCCATCCATTTAGGCTATCAAGGGATTTGCTATGCTTCTAATGTGTCATTATAAAGTCCTTTAAAATATTTCAATCCTGCTTTAAACTTAAACTCCTCAAAGAACTTTCACTGTGCAGTGTAAATTTATGAAGACCATATGAAAGACATCAAGCTCATGATAAAAGTCGGAAATAATCCAGAAAAAAAAATAAAAAAAATTAATTGGAGTACAAATTACTCTTTAATGTTCCTGTCTGTTCCCAGGCAAAGAAATATCTCCAGCATGCCTCCAGGGCAAATCTCCTGACAAAAGTCACCCAACCTACCTCGTACGTTCTGAAGTCGGTGGTCACTTCCACAAAATCCTGCATTAAAGCCTTTCTGCTCTTCAACATGATCTTGTCAAGTTTTACAAGATGCGCAGGGTTGGAGTTAATGTCAGACCAGACCATCTTAGGAAAAGCCAGGTTGTTTCTGCAGGTTGTGTTCCGGCTGGTGGATCTCTGCCTTTTCAACCAACACTGAGTCAATGGCAAATCTTGTCTGAGGCTGGGCACCAGCTCTGTGACTGTTTGCAATAGAAATTAAAATTAAATCTTGGTTGTTCACAGTTGACGGAGACTGTGGAACTAATGCATGAGCTGTATCATACCATCTATGACCTCCTGTTTAAATCATACTTCGGGTGGCTGTACTCCAGCCATTCACACTCCTTACCATCTCGAATCAACAAAATAATCTCTATCCTGTAGTCGTCGTTGTGGGTTGTCAAAAGAATTGTTCTGGCCACGCCCAGCATGACTACCTGACATACATGAAGTAGAACATTTATAAATTCTTTGAAAGTGCAGGATATTGGTCAATATATAATTATTTCTACATTCTATCTACTTTCAACATTATTTCAGTTTCTATTGTGCTAGCAGAATTGTAATAAAGATTAAATCACTTGTTAAAGTTTCACTTTACTAACATTGTATCCTGGGGGTTGTAATCAGAGGGAGGAAAAGGAATTCTGACTTGCTCCTTGTGTCTTTTTTGATAATCTGATGATGATTTTGGAAAGAAACTTCCATTCCATAGAATGGGAATGCATATCCCCAAACCTTTTATTTCGCTCCCAAATCAAGTGTTTGTTCTCATTCTTATTCTCATACAGGAATCATCCAAATCCCTTGTTTTCCTAAGTCATTCCTGTGAACTTGTCTCCATTAAAGGAAGATTAAATGAGGTGGGCAGGTTATCTAGAGTACCTCTACAGCATGGTTATCTAAGCTGGTTTAATCTTGATGCCCCATTAAACAGCACATGGTCTTGCAGGGCAGGAGTTGTTCTCCAGTTGTGTGGTCACTAACCCTTCCATGAGCCTGTCCTCTAATCTCAGGGCTGTTGTACATGGAGTGACATGTGTCCTGTAGTGTCACCCTTTACAGCTCTCCTGAGTCTCCTAGGACTTTCTCTGCTGGCCTTCAGGTCCTCTTTAGACCAATTTGCAGGCTGACATCAGAGGAATGCTGTTCTTCTCTCCCTCTCCCCAACTAATGATTTTTAAAGCCATCCATTTCACTTTGCATTTGACGTGAAGGCAAGGAAGTACATTTTTAAAATCACCTATTGGCTGAGTAATAAAAGCCTTGAGCCATTAAATTCATACACGTTTTTCCTTATCCTTTGCCAAGTTATGTGCAATAAAACAATTTGACTGTCCTTGACCACACTTGATTGTTGACTATCAGAGTAGCATAAGATATCCCTCAGACAGTCTGATTACATTATACAGTGAGATTATATTAAATGTGTCCTACATTTTTGGCTGGGACAGCGGCTAAATGTGAAGATAGTGGAGCCTTTGATTGTGAGATATTTCCTTTCTCCATCCTATTTAAGAATAAGATCTTGTGCAAATTCCTCATAAGGTGTCCTGACAGTTCAAATTTGTTGTTTTCTTTAGCCTACATTTGCGTGCTGCATGTGTGGGCAAGCCTGTCCCACAGTGACCCGTGCTTCCAAACAAACTCTGTTTAAACATCACGCTGCTGGCTGTGTAAAACAGAGTGATTTTAATAGGCTTGCTCAGTGACAAAAATCCATTTCAGATCTTCTCTAGCCCAACCCTGTTTCATTTAATCAGTCGATAGAGTGCAAAGGGCTTATATGATGCATCCCTAGGAAAGGAATGCATACTTATACCCTGCTTGATTTTTATTTTTAGATGCTTTTATAAAACTAAGCCAACCCAGCTATAACAAAAAGATCTTTCATTTGACATTCATCATTCACATTCATTTGTCATTAACTTACTGATACTGAGAACAATCACTGGCTCACAAAATAGGGTAAAATTCACCTTAATAACATCTGCAGGAAAATTGTATCCCTGCTGTAATACGTACATTTCTGTTTAACAACGTGACCCAAGCCGTAGAAGACACAGACGTTTCTGATTTTTGAAGACAGAAAAACAAAATCATCCTCTCCCGATTATGAAAAACTCAGTGATTCCTTTTTTTGAGCTATGACCTTCAGTGAATCTTCATTCATAACCAGCAAAAGAGAAATCGTGGTAATACTGAAGATGCATACAGAAATTTGCAAAGGCTGAGCCAGTTTCACCCTGGAGTTTTCTGAAGGTGTCCTCTGATAAAGGCCATCGTAGTGGGAATTATGATAAAGAGGAGTTTATGAGGGCAAAAAGTAGCTCTCCTCCCACCCCCGCCACACACATCTCCCTCAAGTCATAATTGCAGCCATATAAAAGGGCCGGGACATTCTGAAAAGTGGGGAATGCCTGCTGAAAAGAGAGCGCCAAGGCAGGAACAGCGTGTAGAACATATCAATCCAGCACATTCCTCCTGCAGCCTCTTCCCATGAAAGCTGCAAAGCCATGGCTGCTTAACAAGATGTGACAGGACAACCATCTGTTTGCCTTCCTGGAGAATCTCCCAGGTAGTCCACCCGGCTTGTTTGGGCGAGGAAACTTATTTTACACCTTCTCACACTGACAATGTGACTTAACCTACTGGAACAACTGAAAGTCTTTCTACTGATCTCAGCGTGCACCAAAGTGCTTCCTATCTACATTGTAATGCCCCTGTTAATAAATCTTGCAAGCCCAGTCTTATTTTCATTTTACCAAGGAAGTGAAAGGTGAAGTTGAAGGATGTTTGGTAAAGGTCATGGAAAGTTTCCTTGCCACCACTGGATTTCAGAAGCTTGTGACTCTTCATCTCACCCTCAAGTAGCAAGCTGAAGCTGTTTTCTCATCAGCTTTTCTAAAATCAGTGCCACATTGAAAGTAAAGGTAGCAGAAGGCATTTGTATGATGACAGCGTCCATTTCAGCAATGGGCGTATTGCTAAACTCATTATTAAAAAAAAATTAAAAATAAATCTTTCTAGGTCCATCCATCTCTGAGGTGTCTTCCTTTCTTCATTCCCTGAACTTCAACCATCATTAAGAAATGAAATGCAAATAAAATAAATAAGTAAGTTTAACAAATCCAGCAGAAATGGTTGCTTGGCTATTCACATTGTTTGGCTGGATGTGATCAGTCATTCACGCCGTAAAGTCTAATTCTGAGAATCAGTTGCAAAGATAAGGGAGGGTTTTCTGCCCACTGACATATGACCCTGAAGTTTTGAATTGCTGAGTAGGAGCTGAAACCTGACTGTTCATACATTCCCAATGCCCAAATGGAGAAGAATGGAGTTTGCAATAAGAGTGGGGTTAAGACAGGCAAATGTTAAGTGTCAAGCACTACGTGGAAAGGGCATGCATCTCATAAAATAACAGTATGTTGATGAAGTGGCAAACAACATTTTGTGTATCTGCTCTATTTTTAACATGCACATTTTAAATGAGACTGTACCAGTTTAAGCACTTTTTTCTCTCAAAGACTCATTATTACCATAATTTGTTCCACAGTAAAATCAAATATTCACTAATGTTTTTCATGTCAGAATGACAGGGGGGAATACTATTTTAGCACCACAGCAAATTCCATTAAATAAAAGAAGAGTTTAAAGTCTTGTTGTGCATCTCAAGCTCCCGTTTTTAATTAGATCTCTTGTATCCTTATTTTCCACCGGGTGTGGGAATCCTTCAGAGCCAAACCCGTCTGGCAAAAGCACAAAACGTACTCACAGCCCACGGCTTTATTCGATTAATACGGAATTGTTACATATCATTGTGGACATAATGCAGCATCTGGACTGTTTTTCCCACTCTTTCACTGTTCTTTCTCCCGTTAGCATTAAGAAACAGTATTTTCCTTTCTAACTCTTCGTCTAAGGTGTTGCATATGTCTGTACACCAGCTTCTCCCCCTCCCCAGCCCCCCCAAAATGAGGCTGCTTTTGAACTGCAGGCCCAGCACGCAGAAGTCTGCAGAGATAATTTCTAATTTTATTTCTGTTCCACTGATGATGATGGCTGCATTTATCAAAGCAGAAGCATACAAGAAACACCTTTCAGAGATGATAGGATATCATTTCTGATTACAAAATAAAAAGGGGGTATTATTTTGCTTTGCAGGCGAAGAGTGATAAGGCCAGATACAGTAACTACTGAGAGACTGCTGTGCTGCAGAAGCAGTGAAAATCCTTGCTTTTATGTAATGGCTTGAATCAGCAATGCCTTTTGTGGCAAAGGCCAAAGTACTCAGCATGCCTTTACATTTAGCCATTCCACTATCCAGCACATCTTCTTTTGAAATTGTGTTTTGAAGAGATATTTGAGTTTAACCAATTCTGCTCAGTAATTGAAAAACAAACAAACAAACAAAAGCAAACAAAACTCCACAAAAAAAAAAAGTGCAAACTCAAAAAAAAAAAAAAACCAAACCAAAGAAATAACAGTTTCATCAGTCCTTTAATTCCAGTCATCATGTGGGATCTGATAAATAAGCTTGGCCTTTTGGAGAAGATAGGGCTCATGATAGAGTGACTAGGTCTACGCACAGTGCAGTGCTAATACTTCACTGACCTCAGGACCCAAGCTAAAACAATACAGCATCGTACTGTACCAGAAAGCAATTGCAGTGCCTCAGGAATCACTGCACACAGAAAGTACACCCCTGGACACAGAGAACAACAGAGACTGTAGAGAGGAGGCACAAGCCAAGCGAGCGGCCGTCGAGGTTAGCAGGCAGCCAGAAACAGCAAAGTAGCCATGAGCCCTGCTTTGCCTGCAGCGGAGCCCTGGAAATTCATGCTATTGGTGTGAATAGAAGGGAAGGCCAGAATATCTATGTTGGCAACTACTGCTGTGGTGGCTGGGCAAGAAGGCTCAACTCTCTTCTTCTGCAGCCCTCAGTAGCTGTTGCAGCATCACCAAACCAGGTGCAGTAGGGCTCCCTGGCTCTCTGTCCTTCCCCAGTCTTGCCCTCAAACTGTCTCCTTAAACAGAAGCTGGCCCAGGCCACACTCCCTGTTAGAGTTGATAGTTAAGGTTTTCCTGGATGGGAAACCTTGAGCAGTACACAACTAACTAGCTCAGTCCATCATCTTTGAAGCAGTAACCCCTCTGTTGAGGTCAACAATTTCTGCTTGACTAAAGCATCATATATTTATTTCACCTTCAGAGAGATATATCCAGGGCTGATCTGGATGACAAAGACATCATCTTTCTTCATATTTGGCCCAGTGGCTGGTTACTCATTCTCATTGTTAAATAATAAAATTATATCCAGTTTCTTATTTGATTTTTTTCCGGCTTGAAGCTTCTTGTCTTTGTTCTTGAAAATAGAGTCATTTTTAAAAGTTGCCTAATGGTAGCTTTCAAAGTCTGACTAAGAGGCAATGATTTCTTCAGCCAGGTTTATGCCACATGCTCATCTTTTCACTTTAGCGTAACACAGACACTTCTTTTCCTCTGATCCACCTCATGTTTCCTGCACACAGGTTGTGCTCACAGCCCTAACGAATTCTGTGTCTGAAACTGTATCAGGTGCTTTAAAGGCTAGATGGATTCAGAAGTGTGCTGTGTGGTGGACAGTGCAGCACTGCTGTATCTGAACAAATTGGTCTTGACTCAGCGTGCTTGCTACAGGCTTGGGCTCACAGTAAAAAAATAGCTTACGTGCCAAACACAACAGCTCCCAGTCCAGCATCCTGGATGGAGCTCAGGAGGTACAGAATTGAGACATCAGACTGCTTTAGCTGATCACAGTTCACCACGCTTCACAGAAAGGACATGGTCCTGTTTCTACCCGTGTAGGTATTACTGTGTCCAGTGGGTGGGCCCACTTGGTATAGGAGACCCAGAATTCTGCTCCTGGAAATCACTTTCCAGGCCATCTGAGAAGTTAACTCAGATGTTGGTGATTCTCTGTGTGTGGGAATAGGAACAGGAACATGCTAGATCATGTCCTTTGTAGGCATTACCTTGATTGAAACAGAGCAACAAAAAGGTTGAGAAAGACCCAAAATATTTGCACAATAAATTTTCATAATTTAAAAATTATGAAGCTTCCAAATAACTAGATTCAAGTCTGAGGGATTAAAAGGAGCAGAATCACAACTGGAAGACTACTGTCTGTGAGGAGCCATTATCCAGACCTCTTCTCTTGTCACTGGACATACATGTTAAGGAGACTGTTGCAGTACTGCAGCCACTTGAGCCTCTCTGTGCTATACATAGCACAAGTCTATTTGTTTTTTTCTTATTTTATTATATGGACTGCCTAAGTGCTGTTTTGTGCAATGCTGGGAACCAGGGCTCTAGCTAAGCATGTGCAGCCATTCGCACTTACACTAAAGACCTACTGCCCTCAGTCTGCCATATATGAACTTAAATGACTAAAAAAAAAAAAAAAAAAAAATCAGCCTTCAGCTCAACTGCTCCAAATTACAATTTATTTTGCATTATCGGGGAACATGCTGAGGATCACCTGGAAAGAATAATAATTACCTCACTATAAGCAGTGCTCTCAGAGCTCTCTACCACGTGCTTATTTTGTCTTATTCAGTATGTATCATTTTGATTTAAAATCATTTCTAAAAATACAGTCATTGCCTTTGGCTTTCATTCTACTTAAACTATCACATAATGCTGCACATGGACTGTTTTCTTTCATTATGCCAGGCCACCCTGAGTTAGACAGTATGCATTAACACTGCACCTCCTATAGCGTAACGCATCTAAGCCACGGACTAGAACGCAGGACCCAGCGTGCCAGCAACAGAGCCGCATTTGCATTTATGTGCTTGGCTCCAGTGATGCTGGGGGACCGGGTAAGCAGAAGCTGTCATTTGACACAACCTCTCTAAGAAAATGAAGATAAAAAAGACTTGATAAATGCATGGCAATCAACACAACTGTACAGTGAAAGAATTATGGCGTGGAGGGTAAAGAGGAAACAGACATGTCTATTTGTAAAATGCCATCCTAACAAGGAGAGAGCAAGAGTTATAAGATCACTCACCTAAATACCTCCCAGGATGTCTTCTCTGATTAAGGATTTGTGAGAGTTATTGAGTTTTGAATTAGATGCACTTTAATAAAACAGTAGAATGTTCTTATCTGATTGCACCTGTATTGATTGTGTTAAAGAGGTCTATCCTCGGATCAAGGTCAATGATTTTACATAAACTGACTCGCTAGATGGAATCGCTAGTGGTATTTAGGACTCCCAGTTTGTCCACCCTTTCAGTGTATGATACTTAACTGTGAAACTTTGAGAGAAGAACTCAGTGTTCATTCCATATTCTCTCTGTCTTCTAGCAGTACAGTACTTACTCTAGCTAAAGTGTAACATGAATTTGGAAAAGACCACTTGTGTTAGTGAACTTTCTAGCAGTGGTTCTTATCAGCTAGAAAATGAAATTTTGCATCACTTGTATTTGAAAAGCAATGTTTCACAGACTTAAAAGAAACCTTGACCATTTTGAAACACTGTACTTTATGTAAATATCCTTCTTTACGCAAGTAAAATGTGACATTAATCTGATTTGCTGTTCCACTGGCTTCAATAGAGCTGATCCAGCTTTCTACTGTGGTGTTATAATTTGGATGGTTTCTGAGTGATATACTCACAGTCCTCTTCAGTAACTATACATATATATATTTAAAGTACTGTATATATAATTGTAAGTATGTATATAACTTAAAATTGCACATAACCACCTACCCACTTTTAGTCTGTTAGCTTGCTCTGCTTGGGACCTTGGGTGCAGATCTCGGGAGCCCAGGAGGCAAAGGCTGCCAGACAACCCCCAGCTTTATTTAGGAGTGATTAACAAGCCCTTAAGATCTCAGCTAGACTAGAAAGCTACCACAATGAGTCAAGGTCCTAGCAGGCTGCTGAGGCTAGCAGTAGTGCATGAGTGTGTACGTGCACCTTGTGGGATGGCCCCAGCTCCACCATCAGCCGTGTGAAGAGATCAGCCTTGCACTTTCAGAGCTGTCAGGCAAACCTCCTCCTAGTCACCCTTACTTGCTCCTGACCCCACAGATGAGGAAGCAGAGGAAGAGGGCTATTCAACAGGCTGTTTACTGATGATGGAGACACACTGCAAAGCAGAGGTGATACTGAAGCTGAGGGTAAGGGCCTTTGGCATGGGCACAGTGAGCCTGCACCACAGCACAGAAGGGAAGGAGGCAGCCCTAAGCTGCCCCTTCAAAACTCAGGCTGAAGAAGCACTTGGCTTGCGAGTTTTGCAGATAAGCGATGGCTTGTTAACCAAGAAGCTGGCTGGGCAGATGTCCAGGTAAATCTGTACCTCCTCAAATGCTGCAGGACCATTCTTAACTTCATGGCAAGGGATGGGAACTGAACTTTGACTGCAAGCAGAGAAAGCTCCCATCACGTTTATAGGCTGGGAAAAAGGGCTGGCCAGGATCCACAAGCTGTCGGGGAAGCTGCTGGCAGGCCGAGGAAGAGAGTCTGAAGGGGACAGCTGCAGGGGAAGAGATGGGCTCGCTGTTGAGAGAGGCGAGGGAGCGTCAGCGGTGCAGGTGTTGAGGCTGCTGGAGGCCCAGATGGCGAGAGATTTCCTGAGTAATATTTCCAAATGTCACAATTGAAACATCCAAAGAGGAGAGGGATCCCAATACCCATTAAAAGCAAGTGTTGTTCATGATGACACGAAGCCTGTCAGCAAGGCAAGGAAAACCTGCCACCACAATTCCAGACGCAAATGCAACCTGTCCATGTAAAATACACCTCAAGAGCCTGTTAAGTAACTGCGAGTCTTTCTGGGGCAAAATGCAGCCCCAGCCACAGACACAGGAGGAAGGCAGGATTTAGGGGAAACAAAAGTTTGCCAAGGGCATCTGGAGCTTTCTCTGGAAAGTCTCATACTTCTGCACATCCCAAGCTTCAGAGACCACCTGGCCAAGATAGCAAGCACCCAAAGGAGGAAAAAAGAAAAGCACTCGCTAGCTGCCTTTGAGCCAAAAAAGTCACATTTGTTATCTATGGCAAGGGACACCAATAAGAATCTTGTCTCCTTTTCAGCTGGCACATTTTCACTAAGGGTGGGATTTCATTTGGATGATACATTGGCTCCCATCTGTTTGCCTTATTTTCCTGGTGCTGCTAAGTGCTGGGGAGGAGTGAGTGTGCTCATTTGTGAGTTTCCTACTCCCTGTAGCCTCCCATTGGAGTGAGTGCAGGAAGGAATTGGAAGATGGTGCTTCTCAACCAGAAACAAGTGGTCAGAGATGACTATGTCCAAGCACTAACTGGTCTCATGAGTTTCTCTGGATTGGTTGTTATCACATTTGCCTCAGCAGCTGAATGTTCTCCATCCATCAGCAGGTGAAACACACAACGAATTTTGCTCAAAATTGAAGCAAGGATAAAACACTTATTTCTTATCAGTGGAAAGTAAGATCCCTTTTTCTTGCAATTCCACTGAGCTACTAAGATATGAGATACCTAATCCTTTTATTTCACGCCTTAGCTGCTTGTTTCATTTCTCACTAATTAACTTAATGCAAGAAAGAATCCATAGGCTTTTGAACAGGCTCAGCTAGTTGTTTCCCTGCTGTAGCAGTTACGGGGCCTAATAAGCAAGGAGCTCCTGATGCAATTCCAGGCAGCAACATTGCTCTTTTACTGCTGCTCAGCAAGGATTTTGATTTTCGTTCATTTGGCAGTAATGAGCAGAGGTCTCCTTCCAACAGACGAGGTACTTTCCTTAGAAAGGTCTATGTTCTGGGGCTTGGAGGGAGGGAGGAAAACTAAACGAGCAAGTGCGCAGTGGCTTCACAGAAAGGTAAGCCATCAGATCAATTCACTAAATGAAATATAGTAAGCATGTTGCTTCAAAGAGATTTGTACCCTGGCAACCGCCAGGCTTTTCAGGCTCAACGCATGATGTTTGCTCTTTCTCCTAGCCCCATTTTCACTTCTAGGAGCTGAGGGAATGAAGAGTAAAAGCTGAAGACTGACTGCCTTCTCATCCTATGAGGCGAAGACCTGCATTTGTGCGAATGCTCAATGATTTTGAGACCTTGGCCATGCTGGCTTTAAATGCGGAGGCATGGGTATTGCTAGCAGAGACCCCACAGACGCTCAGGCAATGTGCAACAGAGAGGCTGGAGGTAAACTCCTGGGCTGCTAACCTGTGCTGAGCGTCCTGCTGCAAGAGTTGCACTGCCACAGGTACCTCCATAGAGGATTTTAATCTAGCCCACTTTTACCCATACAAGCTGCCTTTATTTTCAGAGCAGTCAAACCCTGCAGTGCCTTAAAGCAAAGTCAAAGCAGCAGCCCAAGAACATCAGGCGAAAGAAAGCAATGCTGAAGAACTGGAGCAGAGTCTTTGATTCAGCTTCTGTAATGACAGAGGTAAGCTTTTCAGAGCCAGCGGATACTCCTATTTGTCCTTTCCCCCTGTACTACTCAAACAACGGTACATGGTTGGGGACTTTCTCTGCTAGGAACAACATTTGGACTGCCAGAGAAACTCTCAGCAAAGGGACTCTGCTGCACTAGAGATGCAATTGTACACCAACCCCCCAGCCATTTGCTCTCTGGGTAAGGCCCAAGGAAACTATCCCAAACCTGCTAAACACAGGGCTCAGGTGGAGTTTGCCTGGCTGGACACAAATAAGGCGGTGGGAGTGGGGGTCGTCAGGCACAGTTTTGGAATTGACAAAGCTTTGGATTCAGAGGAGTTATCCTTCATGGTTTCGCTTTAGCACTTTCTTGCTAGTTTAACCCAAGCAATGGCAAGCACTTATTTTTCGCAGCCTTCCCAGCACAGCTCTGAGCACGGGTGCCGTGGGTCGCCAAGGGCACCTCAGAGAAGGACAGAGAAGACAGGGTGAATGAATGATGATTTTTTTAGAGCTGGCAGGGACACACTTTCAATCTCACCAAACAGTCTGCATTACATATTTGTGTCTGTCTTCACAAGTAGCAGGGCTGGAGACATGCCTTTTTTTCCTTTTTAAATGAAAGGGAAGACAGAGTTATCCCTCAGGATGTCTGTCTGCAATCAATAGAGATACAGCAGTAGGCACTGTGGTTGCAATAAGCCAGAACTAGAAATAACAAGCCAACTCAAATCAAGTATCTGTCAAGTCCCCATCTTTTCCTAAACTAGGAATGCAAATGTCTCCAGTTTCTATAAGCACACATTGGAAGCAATCACCATATGTGTTTAAAAAAAAAAAAAAAAAGTCTGAAGCCAGGCAAAGAAAGTTCAACGTATGCACATAAAAGGAAACATCTCAGATCTCTCCTTGAAAAGCTTTCAGGTGTGAAAACATACGGCGTGCTTTCACATCCAAAGCACTAAGTCCCCATTCCAAAAATCAGCATCGTCCGTGACGCACTCTCGGCAGCCCAGCTGAAGGGGCAAATGAACACGGAGGCCAAGGAGACACGGTGCTGCCCGCCCAAGCGATGTCTCGGCTGGCCTCCGACACTGCCACCCATGCTGCGCCTGCTGTCTGCATCCACTGAGCACTTATCTCCTGGCAGCTGTTAAATAGGCTGGCACCTTTTGTCGGCAGCGACTTTATATTGAAAAAAATCAAAACACACTCAAAAAGAAAAATAGAGGAAACTGGAAAGCACATTAAACCCCAACTGGAACAACAAAACATAAACCCAGAGCGGGGGAGGAAGAAATAGAAGATGAGGAAATTTATAGCAGCTGTTGCCGGAGCTGCTCACTGCAAACTGCAAATGCTTCCAGGGCCACCCGTTTTACCTTGTGAGACGTCCGCCCCTGCTGTGGCAGGCTGGCTCAGGCTCAGTTAGCAAACCCAGACACCCCGCTCAGGCTTATAAACAAGTGTTACACACAGAGGTACATGTATGTTTAAACTTTCCTTGTATTTGAGGAGTTTGCATGTTCTTCCAAACAAAAAGAAACAGGCAGAATTGGAGTCATCAGAAGCAGACAGAGGCAGAAACGTCTGGAGCCAGGGGGCTGGGTAGACTGGGACCCAGTCTCCCAGCTGTTCTACATCCCCACAACCCTTGGACATAACTTTATGCAATAAGCCACCTCTCCTTCCCTCCCACCTCATTCTCGGCTGGATTAGGAGAGAGGAGGAAGAGGAGTACTTCCAAAGGTTGACTTAAGTCTGGCAAGGATAATCTATCCAGGGCTTTCTATAGTTACAAGGGAGAGACAGGCGTCATCTAAAGTAGGATTTGGAACAGGAGCCCAACTTGGCTGATTTAAATCACTTTTCTGTGATTCAAGCCTGATTCCTCTTCCTGCCATGTGGCTGGTGGGGGAAAACTGCAACAAGAACAAGACCCCAGCCAGGAAGGAAAGCTACAGAGCCATCAGCACTGGGAGCCTCCAGCTGCTCCCAGAGCGTTTTTATACAGTTTTGACTGGGTTGTCAATTTGTGCCGGTGGGCTGCTTCCTCCAGCCTCCTGCACAGTTTTCTTCTGAGCATCCGTCTTCCCTGGCTGCTCTTTCTCACTTCACTTTCCCTCCTTTTCCACTTCAGCTTCTCTCCTCCTCAGGAAACCTCCCACACCCAGCCCTCCCCAAGCCCCAGTGCCAGCAAGCTGCTGCCACCACCCCATGTCCTCCCGCCTGTGCTCCACGTCTCCCTGCTGCCGCGCATGGCCAGGCCGGTGTCAGGGCATGGGCTGCAGTGCGGAGGGCAGGACCTGTCTGCTGGCTTGGTTGTGCAGTGCCCAGGATGGTGGAGCCCGTTCTTGGCAGCTTCTAAGGCACGACAGTAGCAAACAGGATCCCCCCCGAGAGCAGCGCATGCAGAAACCCATGCAGTCGTCCACTTAAAAACATGATTGTTCCAGGCATCAGAGTCTTAAGGAGATGCCTGGGGAGTCCGAGGATGGAGACACGAGCATTGAACTGAACACCTTTTTAACGCCACTTAGTATATTTTCACTTTTTAAAGGTCCCCCACACATAAAACAGACCCACCCCCCGATTGTTTGGGTTTTGTGAGACTCAGATAAACATGAGGCAATGCTGTGTTATGTCAGCAAGAGTGAGTAAGAGCGATAACAAAGGCGACAGGATAAGGAAGCCCACATCAATAAGATGAAAGCATCGTTTTTCTACTTCCTAGAGCTTTCCCACTTTAAATGACTCGCTTTCATTTTTCATGTGTGTTAATAAGCCAAGAAACTCAAGCCTAATACATCCAGTCTTTGTGCAAAGTTAGCTCCTTAAGGGTGCATTTTTAAAAAAAAAACATCAAAGTTATGGTATTGCTATAGGTAGGGAGGCACTATGAGCTCCTCTGCGTTTGTGGAATCAAGCAAGATTGGCGTAAACAGCCTGATAATAGCACAACTGCATTGTACTAGGGTCTATATACTGCTTTTAATATACTAGTTTCAAGCCTATATTTAAAGCAGTACAAAAACTGCATGTAGGCAAACCCCGGGAATATGTTTTTTGCTCTTCAAACAATCGTAATCAAAGGAACAATACTGACCCCACTGCAGTCAGTGGGAGTTTTACTGCGCATTGTTTTCAGAAGTTCTTTCAGCTCCTGGAGACGTTTCTGTTAAGTCAACAGGCTCTCATGGTGCAAACAGCTTTTCGAGGTTAAAAAATAAAGGGAAGAAAAAGAAAAAGGAAACAACACCGACTGATCAAAGGCAAATCTACGGCTGCATCGCCTACATGCACATTAACACCTCATTAACACTACTTGTACCTACAGAAGAAACCAGGCTTGGGAACAACTCTGGCACAAGTAAACAAGTCCTAGGTAGAAATCCTGCTTTTTTCTCCTGATAGCACCAGAAGTAACAGCTTCTTGATTGCAGTAGCTTTGTTCTTACCATTTATGAGAACAAAAATGAAAGATTTCAGCATTCTGTGATAAAAAGTTTCTGTATGAGAATTTATAACGATCACGATAAAAACAACAGCAGCAAATTGAAGATAACAGGAGGGGCTTTCTTAAACATAGTACTGATTTTAAAGTAAGATTAAAATATCAGAATAATCTTTTGGGGACAAAACATCAAAATAATATAACCTTGCCGATGTTTTGTAGTCCCGAAGGTGAGACAGCATTAGAAATTGGTCACACCTCGAAATTCTCCATTGATAATTCTCAGTTCTCCTGGCATTTCCGTTTTCACAACATAGTGCTTCACCTCTGCCAAGAAGCGGAGCTCCTGCTTCCTCTACCTGCTCCCAGCCAAACTCCTCAGCCCCTTTCCTTGCCACGCTTCCAGCTCAGCCACCTTTGCTAACCTCTTTAAAACACGCACCTGGCAGAAAACAAGTGCATTAAAAACACGTGGAGTAAAGACGGAGATATTTGCTGCCTCGGTGGCCTGGGGAGCCCCAGCCTGGGCAGGGCAGAGTTAGCGAGCTCCGAGCTTGCACCTTGGTTGCTGCTCCTGCACTCCCTCCTCTGCCCGGTGCAGTCAGGGTGAGGGTTTGCTTGCGGGACAAGTCGCTTCATTCAGGCAACCCCTCTTATCTACCTTTCTGTACATTTTATTTCGCCAGGACTTAAGACTGGGATAGGATCTGCTGTGGCTGTGCAGGATCTGGGGTTTTACCAGGACAACCTCTACCTGATCATTAGCAAGCAAAAAGAGAAAGCCTTCCTTGGGCCCATGCTGAATTTGCACCCATTTCACTTCTCTAAAAGCAATTTTGTTAAACCAGATCAGATGTTCTTATACAGACTTAGCTAAAATCAATTCCTAATTGATTAAAGCTAACTTGAAATAAAATTGCCTAGGCTATAATAAAGGGTGTCCGCAGCAGTTTAACTGACTGGATTTAAAATAACCCCATCAATTAAGCAGCTACAACTGTCGAGCTTTTCATGACTGGGTTTGCTTCCTCCTCTGTGCTCAGGAAGCATTAAGTGCAACGGGGACCTAATCCAAATTAGTGCAGCAGAGTGCTGCTGTGGCAAAACCGTAAGCAACCCAGAGCGAAACTCATCGTGCACGGTGCTGGGCCGGAGATCTGGGTTCTCATCTCAGCCTTCCAGCTAGTCCCTTCCATTCCCTCAGCACGATATCCTCCCTCTGTGCACCTTATGAACGGTGAAGGCAAATTCCTGGGGGCAGGAGCTGTCTCGTACCTTGTGTTTGCAGGCCGCTTTGCTCCAGGGGGATGCAGTCTTGTCTGGGTCTTTGGAGTGCCGGCATCAACCAAATATCTGCCTTTTTAAAACGATAAACACTGTGCCGTGTACTTCCTCAACAGCACAGTCAACTTTTTTTTTTTTAAACTTGCGTGCTTCCATGGGTGAGAGAGAAAATGAATCCGAAAGTTGCTTTTCTCCTTTTTAAAGGCTTGTGTCCTGCTCTAAAGTCACATCTGGATGGAAAAAAAGACAAACCCAAAAAACCCCATGGCCATAAACCTGCTGATGAAAGTCGGTGGTGCTAGCTCCCGGGATTTTGGGTGCTAACTATACATTTGGGGACTCACATAGGAAGAGTCTGCAGTACAGCAGAGGTTTAGCACCAGCTTATAGATGAGGGTTTGGGGAGGCGTATAACGCTTGGCTGCTTCCCCTGTTTCTCCTGTGTCAGCTGGAGGCCCTCTCCTCAAACTGGAACCTGCACCAGGTTCAGAGCACTCTCAGTTTTTAGGAGACAGCTCTAATCTGTTCCTAAGTTACTTAAAACCTTTGTAAATAGGTGTTCAAAGCAACGAGGACCAAACATCTTCCCTCTGCGAGAGCAGCACTTTCTGCCTGGTACACCAGTCAGTACTGGGAACGAGGGTGGCTGAACATTGCTGCCTTCAGGGAGATGCATCCACACAGGCTAGCAGAAGTTAAATAAATCATCTCCTTCAGTCCTCTGTGCTGCATATCTTTTCTCTGCCAGCCCACAGGGAACTGAAAAATACCCAAACTGCTTAACTGCTTATTCAGAACAGACGTGAGCCAAAGCTGGAATTGGTTATGCAAATGATCCTGAACACTGGATTTGCTGGTAAAACAGGATTCAAATCCAGGCCACCCTGCCTTTGTTTCTGTGAAACCCAAAATCAGACAGTGATTTTCTCCAAAACAACCAGAATGTTTCTACGTCTACTTCATTTCCACATTTTTATTCCCTGCTTTGCCATCCAGCCCACGCAACATCCTTTCCCTCCTCCTGCCCATCACTGCTTCACACTTCCAGCATTTAAATTATTTACCTTGCATTAGCCACATAAAAAGGGTCCTCCTTTTTATTATGGTCCTCCTCAAATCAAATCTTATCTTGACATCAGTATAGAACAATGATAAGGAACTAATGAACATTTTAAAATACCCTAGTTATGTAGAAGCAATTTAGACCTGTCTAAAATCTAGCTTATGGGCAATGAGAGTTATTTTCCAAAAAAATGCAATAGATTCATTTGATTTTTTCCCACCAGTAATTTCTTTAGCTACTCAAGAAGTGATTTTAAAACTTTTAAAATTTGAATTCTTTTTTAGGAAATATAGTCAACACTGATGGAATTCCAGTGGAAGATAAATGTCACTTATTATTTCCAAGTACAACTCTGGAGCAAGATACATACATTTGTGTGGGTATGTATCAATATATGTGTGCCATGTCTATGTGTGTGCATACACGTGTGTGCATATACACTCTTTGCACACTGAATTATCTCTATATTAGAAATATATTTAAGTTTCACAGTTCAATCTAGATTAGAGTTTGAATCTTCCAAACTTTCAGAGGTGTTTTGATCTAAGCCTGGTTTTCAACACGTTCAAAAATGGGTCCTATTCAAAATTAAGAATCCATTTAAAGCTCAAACATTTCTCACCAATAACGCTTCCTAGAGTGGCAACGACATTTGAGCTTTGCAGATGAGACAAGGTCACATGAAAAAAACACAGGAATTTTATCTCTCTACCAAGATAACACAGCAAGGTGGCATTCAAATAAGTAACTAGGACTTCTGCTAGTGCAAATCAGCATATTCCCACTGAGATTCCTACCATATGGAAACCAATATAGCATGCAAAGGAAGACAACAATTTCAAAATCACATTTTTATCCTTTGTTATGAAAGGGAACAATACGAAATCAATAAAGAAAAATGACAACTCTTTTGATTCGATTTCTTTAAGCATTTGACACGAATTTCACTACTTCCTCTGTGCAATCAATGAACCTCATTTGTGTAGGATTTTCACACAGTAGCAAAGGACTGTGTAACATGGATGTGTATAAATTATCAGAAATATTGGTGAAAAAGTCAGAAAGATGAAGAAGGGAGCTTCGAAACAAGTGCTTTATTAGAGATGCTTTTTATTTTGCAGTTGACCACATTGCAAGTTAAATTTGTCCCTTTCTCATCAGCCTTAATACAGATAGTATGCAGTTCTGACACCTTAATACAATAAATCATTACGCTAACATGCTAAAACACAGTTGTATTAAATGGCCTGTTGGAGACAATTAAATCCTTGTGAAGGCATGCGGAACAAGATTCTGCAGAAAAATATTAAAACGCAATCCTAATAAATAATTGTAATCAACACGAAACTTGAAGCCCAAATTTTAAGTGTGTGTCAACAGGCAGCACGCGTGTCTGAACTTTTGTAGTGGGAACAGTATCTTGTGTTTCAGAGAAAGAGTGTGGCTACGGTCACTGTAAGCAATACCTGTCGTGTGTCCGGCTTGGGGGGCTGCCGTGGGGACACATAGCCACCCCACAAACCTTCCTTGGGTTGTCCAGCGCTGAGAGCCATGAGCTGCTGCCTCCTGGTCCCCCTTGGCCATAGGGGGTCACCATCAAGGGCTGCCCTGAAAGCCCTGGCTGCACCACTGCCCCCCGGGGGAAAGCAATGGATAAATGGCACAGTGGCCCTGCCCTTGCACACGCCGCCCTGACTTCAATCCGTACAAATCTGAAGCCCAAATTTTGAGTGTGTGATGGAGGTAGCCATAAATATACGCCCGTTGCCAGCCAGCGATACGCTACCAGCACTGAAGAAAGAAGGCACCTGCGCAGTCAATAGTGGAAGCTGCTCCACTGCCACGGTTAGGCATTTACGGCAGAGATTTTGCTTAATGTAAGCGCGCTGACTGCTCCTCTCTGCCAATTCTAGCCAAGGCCTGGGTTGTCCTGAGCATCAGGCAGGCTCAACTGTTCCTCACACCCCCTCACTTAGGGGCAATAGCAGCCACAATGCCTGCGTTTGGCTCTACAGTACTCGGTGTGACAGCCAGCCCTCCGCCTCTATCAGTTTGATTTGCAGGTTACCACAAGGAACTTCAGTAGTTTGCAGTTGAATAACAAATACATAAATAAACTGCCATGAATAACACTCCTGGGAAATCAGCAATGAATTGCCAGGTGTATTTCTTACTGGGGAGATGGGGGGGTGGAGAGCAGCGGGTGGGAAGGGAAAGGGAGAAGATGAATAACTGGGACAGAATTACGCTCCAAACCTTCCCTGGTCACGGAGTATTGACAGAATAAGAAGTGCTGAACTGTGGGCTATTTGGAGATGCATTTGTCAGTCGGTGCACAAGTTCCCCCAAGTCTGGGCTTTATATTTGGTTAATGTTATTAGAGCTGGGAAAGACTATTAGGAAACCGAGAGATGAAAATGATATCTGAAATTAGTATTTCTGACTGTTTTCCTTCCTCCAGGTTATTTCTACAAATCAGATGTTGTGAATTCTTATCTTGTTCCCAAATCAAATAACTCCAGTGAGCGGCAGACGCAGGGTTTGAAAGAGGAATCTCCAGTGGTCTGTGCCTCAGAGCTGTGGTTTATTCTCTTCCTTCTCAACTTTGAGGTAGCTTCATTAACTTGGACTTAGATTCCAGCCTCAGCTCCTGTTGTGGAGAGAAAAAAAAGGGATGAAAGAAAACCTCAACATGATCCAGCCAGACCTTGAAAAATTAGACCCACAGAAGAAAAGAATACAATCGGAACTAGCAAAGACATTTTTTTTTTATTGGCCTTGTAATTTCCTCACTAAACACGCTTTTAGCAGCCTACCCCTCTCAGAATCTTAATTATCTAGCGGCCCCTCATAATGGGCCCATTCATGGCTTTGCAGAGCAAAAGCACTGTGATATCGCAAACACAGGAACTCAGAAGATACAGCATGTTCCCGACGAAGGGCTGCACACCCACAGATAGTTGGCAGAGGGAATTTGCTGCTTGGAGAACATAATATAATACAAATATGCGGATTTTTCTTTCTTTCTTTTTTTTCCTGAAGCAAGGAAGAGGAGAGGCTGTGCCTGAGTTGTGTGTAAAGGAAAAAAAAATAAAGCCTTCTGATATACAGTTCTGAATAAAGCAGAATATTATAGGCTCTCCATCTCACTCCTCCACCATTTCCGACAGTTCATTGACTACCATAAATTAATATGATGTGATATATTGTATGGGCTGGAGACATTTTATGAGCTTTTGAAATCTTTTCCAACAGGAAATGTGAGGCATCACTTACTGTTCGGACTTTTCTGGTTGGGTTTGTTTGGAAATGAACCGCAGGCTGAAAATATTTCATCTGAATCAAAACAAAGAATAACGAGTTGGTCAGCATCCTTGAGAACGGCACATGTTTAGTGATTCAAGTACATACTTTTGCAGACCTTCTCTATGATAAAAGAATGAAAGAAAATACTATTATGTCAGAGGAATATAATTGCAAAGTTTTCACAAGCTACTAGCTCTGAGTCTGTTACTTCTGAAGCCCCCACTGTTTTATGCTCTCTTTTGTGCAATCAGTTTTGCTTCTTAAATTCACAGGCTGACTTTATCTTAAAAAAAAAGAAAAAAAAGGAAAAAAGAAAAAAAAAAACCCACAGTTTTCCAAACAGAAACTACATCATACGCAAAATAGAGCCCAGAAAATTATATTCAATCACATTAAATAAAAATCTTGCCAAAAAAGCTGCAACTACTGCAATAAGCAATATAAAATTTTAACAAAAGTTATCAACTCCATATGTCCATACTTGTCTTTGGATGACAGTTTAATTAATATATTTGACATTCCAATAGAAATGGTCCCGTGTACTTCAGGATCTGCTGTCCAAGGCCTACTTATTAAATATTAATCAAGGTCCTCTGGATAACTTTGTGAAGACTTACCAATTTTTATTTCAACAAATGTGCTTCCTCCAGAACTGGTGGGCCGAACACCAAGAGCCATATTCCTAGCTGCAATGGCAAAAAAAAAAAAAAAAAAAAAAGTGACCCCAAAACAATGGTAAGAATTATGGAAAAAAGGGAATAAACCTGTTTATCTAGGACTCTTACAAGACCAAGGCGAATTTTACTTTTGGTCCACCTCCTAAAGTAAAGGTCCTCCACCATCCAGCCTAAAAATTGCTTTTTAATAATCATAGAATCATAGAATCATAGAACGGTTTAGGTTGGAAAGGACCTTGAAGATCATCGAGTTCCAACCCCCCTGCCATAGGCAGGGACAGTTGTGTCTAGTATGTGCAGATGTGACCCAGGTCAATTTACATAATAGAAATATCCAGATTTTAAAACAAAACAAAACAAAAACAAACAAACAAAAAAACACCAAAAAACTCCAGCAACAACTATTGCATTGGATACAGAGAGGCATTTGGCCCTGGCAGGGTGGGAGCGTGGGAACTGTGGGAATTTGGAAATTGTGGGTCTGTTATAGGTAACACCTCCCTGAAGACTTATGGATGAATCCACTCTTCAAGCAGTAAGGCAAGGAAAAAAACGTACAAAATTGGTTTCAGGGACAAGACTGCTTCCCAGAGTCCTGTTTTTAGCCACCAGAGAGGCCACCTCAGAGAGGACCAAAAGCCAGAGACATCCCACAGGTATCCACCAGCCTGTGTATGAGCTGCATTAGGAAACACCTTCAGGCTGGTTGTGCTCCAGGAACCTTATCACACATGAGAGTGTACCAACCCACCACCCCGTTGGCACCTTGTAAGAAAGGCAAAGGAACATAAGAGAAAGAAAGAGCTACTTTCTCTCCTTTGAAAAATGCCTCCTCCAGAAGAGGGTGAACAGAGGAGTGCGTGCGTGCCAGACTACCCAACTGCACCCGCCCTAGACTGATACGGTAGCACCAGTCTCCACATTTCATGAATAATAAATGCCTGTGTTAAAGGAAGGGATCGCTAGAGAGGATAGATTGAAGGAAAGCATAAGTCAAACAGCGAGAAATGCATCTAATACTTGCATTTACCAACTGAAGCCCAGAGTTTTGCATCGCTAGGCAGAAGGAACAAATTGACCTCTTCAGAGAAGTGGCGCACTGAAGATGTTTAATGAATTGCTTCAGAAGCAGAATCAGTTCTGAACTGAACACAGGTATCTCAGAGAGGAAAAAGACACATAAAAGCACTGTGCAAACTGCTGACAGCACTAGCTATGTGAGAGACAATCAAGGTACTTAACGTTTTAAAACACATGCCCTGCATAATAACCAACACTGCAGAAGCCTCAGTCGCTCTTCCAAGCACTGAATGAAGAGGAGCGTCGCTGTACTAGGATCGTAAAAGATATCCTTTAAGCCTCTTGCATAAATGCATGTGTTCTGAGTTGGAGTTAACTTATATTCTTCATGTACCCAGGGGCCATTTCCCCCCTCAGAAGCTGAAAGGAGAGGGAGAAGGGGGCATCACACTATTGATTTTCTATAAACGCACTTAACCTTTAGTAGCTGCTGTCAGCATTTCCAGTGTCAATATCAACTGTGAACGAAGTAACTGGAGGAGTGCAGGGAGCTTGGTTCAGATGTAAGACTTGGGAAAGCGGAGGTTCCTCTCTCAGTGTTAATTACTTTAACAGCCATACCCAAAAGGGTACAGATGCAGGAGAGAAAGGGGAGGGTCTCCACAAATTCAGACAGTATTTCCTACAAAAGTTACAAGAGGACGCTCTGTATTTCCCCTGAGCCATTGGGTCTGAGTCAACTAATAACACTCACCGTGTGGAATATAGATGGTTCGTCTAATGAACATTTCCTTTAATGAGTGCTGTGTGGTATCACAGCAAAAGCGCTCAGGCGGTGGGTGATGAGGGGGCAGGTGCTGCCCAGCTTCCAGGCCCTGAGGAGGCTGCTGGAGCAGGGAACGGAGTTTTACAAGAGGCGGTGGCTGAAAAGACTGGTAATGGCTTGTGTAGCCCTTCATTTCTGTGTCACTAGGTCGAGTGCAGAAGCACGCAAAAGTCAGCTCCATCTCTCTAGCAGTCACCTGGTGCTTATGTGACGTGAGGTAGTCGCTTCAGTCCAACTCCTCCTGCGAACCCAGGCTGGCCCTCTTGGTGGCAGTCTCCGTAGGAAAGCATGGCAGCAAAGGAACATATAGCTTGAACTGCTTCCTGATGTGTCCTCCTCACAGTAAATTACAGTTGTCTTAGCGTTCGACCAACTTACCTACGCTCTACCCAAGAAGAGAGACTGCCCACACCCCGCTATTGCAGCTGCTGTCTCCAAAAGGAAACCAAGCGAGTAGAAACAGAAGGTCTCTCCTCGTCCCACACGTGCATACCCCGGGCACGCTCCACAGCAAAGGAGACCCATGTTCCGTCCTGGAGCAACCTCAGGGCTCCACTGCCATAACTCGCAGACGGGCACGGGCTGAGCCCCTCCGGCAGCGGGCAGGGGCTGGCACGCCGCCCTGCCGCAGCGCCCGCTCCCCGCCGGATTGGCAGCGGGGACCCAGCCTCGGCATCCCGCAGATACGACTGAGTTTTCCGAAATGGTTGCAATTTTTTTGTTGTTGTTGTTGTTGTTATTACCTCCTCCAACACAGTTTGGGCTCGCAATATTAAGACAGCTTGGGTTTACATACAGAGGGAATACAAATAGCTTTCCTGCAAAATAAGTGGTGTGAAAACACACCATTCGACGGCGCTGCGTGGCTCACAGGATTTATGGGCTCCCGTTTGGGATGAACTGTGCAGTTCTCTTGTGGTGTTGCCATTATGAATAATGCGGCCACGCTAAACTCGCACTAATAAAACCTGAATGTATCACCACATTGTTCGGCGCTCTGTATAGGAGAAACCCATCCATTAGCGAGGCGGGCACTGAAAACTCTTTGTGACAGGAGCGGCGCAGGGACGGCCTCACAGCAGCTATTCAGAGCCACTTTACAGCTTCCTGAGCACAGCCCAGGCTGGGCTGCGAGCCAGCGGTGGGGGAAATGGCTGGCAGAGGAGACTCTGGCCACCGGTTTGAAGATCACATGAATCCCCCAGGGAAAAGGAGCGGGTACTGAGAGTAGCTGCTCGAGGGTGCTTGTGGCGAGTCCGCAGCCCGTCTTTAACATTTCTTTCAGCCCACTTGTGCCTTTCATCATTCCTTTGACAAAGTAAAATTACTAAGACTCGGTGCAGATCGGACAACCACCCCACCGCTTTAGCTGCTGTGTAGCTATTGGTGACCACTGGAGCCTGCACGGACATCAGAAGTGTTCAAACCGAAGCAAAGTAGGCAGCCACGCCAACAAGAGGGACAATGCGGTTCCCCGAGGTGGCACGCTCAGAAGGGTGTTCCCCTCTCTCAGGGCAGGAGTGGACGCACCACAGCCTTCCCGCTGCCACCGACGTGGCTGCGGGGACAGAGCTGGTGACCACAAAAGGCATGACTGCTTACTCAGAGCAGAGGTAAAACCAAAAGCAGTGAGAGCATCTACCGGCAACACCATTTGCTTCCTAGCCAAAAGCCTCCAGCCTTCCTTGATAATGTCTGACATACGCTGCTGCCTGCATGTCTCGTGACTAGGCTGGCCGGCCTCCGTTTGTCCTGCTCCAAACTGCTTTCATTTGATGAATGCTTTAACCCTAGAGAGTTGCCCAAGAATGTACTAACACCCTGCCTTACGTTTCTTCCACATGAAGCTCCTAACAAATATCTTACTAAGTCGAACTGCCTTCCTTTAAAGAAACCCGTGACTTTGCTTCTGGATTTGCCTTTCCTCCAAGCAGCGGTATTTAGACATGCAAAACAGTCCTGCGAATTCACCCGACTGCTGTGGCACAAAAAGAACCCTGACGAGAAAGTCTGAATTGAACATCTTTCAGTGGATGACAAATCTTGGCCTGCCTGAAGCCTTTGAAAGCCCAAAATGCAATGCAAATTAAAGTTCAAGGAGCCTAGAAGAAAACTATTTTAGCTTTAGGCTTTCAACCAAGCAAAAAAGAGTTAAAAATTTTATTTTAAACAGCAGTTCAATCATTTGCTTTCCCAGTATTAATGAACGCCTTCTGCATGTTTCCCCAGATAAGGCTGTGATTCCCGTAGCAGGCATACCCCAGAAACTCAAAAGGTCAAAAAGATGGCAACAAAGAATTTTGTTAATATTACCTCGAATCCGCTCTGTTCCTTTGGCTATTTTAGTATCAGTAAATAACTCTCTACGTTTTCTGACCTAAGCAGTTCCATTTGAGAAGCTTCCCAGCCTGGATGTTTCTAAAATGTTACCGAATGATTAAACACAAATCCTCAAATGAAGAGAGCGGGTTTTATTAAATATCCCAGAGCAGTGCTGTCTGCCCACACTTATGCCCATGTCTGGCTGCTGGCTGATAAACGCCTTGGCTTTAAGATATTACTTATTAGCATGCCTGTATATTTCCACCTCACACAGTCACCCAAGGGTGATTGCTATCTGTTAATTGAATTCCGTGCCAGCAACTGTGTCTTTGTGTGCCTGCCATTATAATTTCGAGGATTGTGACTTCATTTCCTATTTACAAGTTGCAGTGATAAAAAAAAGTGTATTTATTTATATATAAATAAACACAACATTTTTGCAGCTATATGGCAGGAGGTAGGTGGAAATCATATGTGAAATGCACAGGTGCGTCTGTTCTTTTGCCTTCCTTTTTCTCTTTCTTCTTAAAGGCATTCTGCTTCCCACCTGAAACAGAGCTTGCGTTGGGCGGTGATGGGAGAGGGGACTGGGGAGCAGAACGAGAGTCTTAAGTTTAGAGCAGGGCAAGCTGAGGCTGTAGAAGTGCTTGGGTCAATGCCTTCCAAGTGCTGGACTCTGTGTTGCAGGCTTACTGGAATAATGATTTGCACATCTACTGCACTATATTCAAGCATCTCCGAGCTGTTTCCCATCACTGCCTTCATAACAGTCGTTTACAGAGTGCTTCTCCCACTGTTTTAGATGAGAAAATGTGACGTGTACATGGCTTGACTCTCCCGAGACCACACTCTGAGACTAAAGTAGGACTAGGAGAAGAAGCCAGCAGAAGACACAGGACCCCAATGACATTTGAGTGAAGGCTGGCATGTCCTCTGGGCCTGCATCTTAGCAGCAAGAAATCACTTCTCAGATAGCTATTGCTGGTCTTCAAAAAGAACCTGAAACTTGAAAAGGCACTAGTCCTTTTGAGTTAGGGCAAGTCTGCTTGGGCAAGCAAAGGAAACTCCTGAACCACCGACCACAGGTGGCTATTATTGCGGAGATAGCTGGTCTATAATCCCTTTCCTAAACGCATTGAGATTCACCTTATAATCCCTCTCGGCTTTCTTCCCCCTCAATATGTCTGTAGGAAAGTTGTTCAAGAATCTCAGTCCTTGGAAGATCAGAAGCTGATTTCTCTATTAAGATCCACAATAAGCAGCTAGTAGAGAAATGAATGCAAAAAAAAAACTTGGAAGGGGTTGTGGCCACCTCAGGCTAAGGGTCTGTGGAAAACCAGGGTGATCTCTTTTACTCAGCCAATTAATATTTCACAGAAAAAGTAGTCAAGCCTACAGCCAAACAAGTCCTTTTTGTAATGTCCTGTATGGAGGTGGATTTCTTACTACCCAGGTTATGCTTCTGAGCATGCCTGCTGTGAGCACTCCTGTTTCCAAATGTCTCCAGAGACAGCACCTGAGTAATGAATTGGAGCATCCCTATCTGTTATGTCAGACACTAGCCAAATACTATTTATTTAGTAGGAAATGTTATGAAAGCATTGCTTTTTAATAAGATTCCTAATATTTCCTGGAGCTTGCCTATATGAGAGTCTCCTTCATCACGGTTTTGCTTTACCTTTTCCTGTAGCCAGAATGTGCTGAGCTACAAGTCAATTAACATAAGCACCCCAGGAAGTTATGTTTCGTGAACCAGAAATATAAGATTTGGGATCAGATTCATTTAGAGAAATCTTTATCTAAATGGTATTGTTGTCCAACCTGTCCCCAATTTAAAAGCACTTCTCTTTAGTCTGGTTTTTATAAAAGGCAGGGTGCATATTGCTTTAAATTAGCTTAAGAAATAATTTTTGACTGTAGACAGCTGTATACTTCATATTCATCACTGATTCAGCTAACACTAAAAATCTGGCTTCAAATATCCCCTTTTTGTATTACAAATTCCCTATAAATTATTTTATTTTAAAAATGAAATACAGTAACTCCTTTCAGAGAAAAAAAAAATCCAAGGACAAATTGTTTGCAATGTGATGGAACTAAGGATGTCATCTATTATTGAGATCACTCAACTTAATCTATAAATTTATTTTGGCTGCGTATAACTTGGGCAAACTTTATCCACTTGAACAATTATTTATTTATTTATTTTAGATTGGGTGTCATCCTCATAGCAGCTACAAATTCTCCTGAAATGAAATTTCTGGGAGTTCCTTGCTTTCTTAAAATATAGGAAAGTGTGCATGCACAAAAGCCATTAAAGAACACATTTACTAAAACCCAAACTTATTGAAGTCTTCTAATAATCAAATTGGACATCAGAATTAACAGGGTTGAAATATTTAAAGGTCATTGTGCGGGTAATTTGATAATATTTAACCCTTGAATATAAATAATAGATACTCTGAAACCAAAAGAAAAGAAATTAGGTCTACAGTGAAACAATTGGCAGTGAGAAATACCTTCTCCAGATTTTGAATTGCTCACATTTTTTTGTGTCAAAAATACCATCACAAACAAAATGTTCCTACAAAACATTTCAATTCTGACAAAGCAGCATTTCCTGGTGGAAGACATTCTGGTCAAAAAAACCTTTCAACAAAATGTACTTCAGGCTCAGTCTTTGATTATACAAGAACACAGTGCTCTTTCAAATGTCTCAAATGCAAAATTAGCCCTGCTCAGTGTATGGCTCCAGACTGAGAGGTGAATTAGTGCAGGGTGTTCTCTTGCTGCAAGCTCTTGCTCTTGGGGTGGGAAAATCAGAAGCATGCTCACTGAGCCAGGTCAGTTGCTTAGGTGACCAAATCCAGGGAAAAGTTCTTGTCTGGGAAACATTGCAAATTTGGCCTTGGTCTGATTCCAAGGCTTGGCCGGAGCCTGGAGCCTTGGCCTGCGACGCGGTCACGCACCCATCGTGGCTGACAGCAACTGGGGGACAACCAGAGTGTGGCTAGTAGGGGCCATGCTATAAGGCACACACGTGTAATTGGGGGTTCAGTTAGGATTGCACCTTAGCTCTGATGCTCCGTAAATCTGAGTGCTTGGCTTTGCAACGTTAATATTTTTTGAATCTGTAATTTTTGTTGTATAATTGTATATAGTACATAATTACTCATAATTCATTACTGCACATGCAACTCGGCAGACAATGTTTAGACATTAAATCTCAGCTCAGTGATTGAATAGAGGGTACAGTAAAAATAAATATCCATGTATTTCGTAAATATTTGCATAATGAGCTATTTAAATGCAAGAGATTCTAACATATGTAAACAATTGGAAATACTGTATGTGTGTAAGTCTAAAGTGGATGCAAAAATATACACAACCCCTTGTAAAATCATATGATTTAGGAGTCAAACATATCATATTTTTTAAGGCTTTATGTATTCCAGTACTACAAATTGTAAATACTCATTGTACTAAAAACACATTGCTGCATACAATTAGTCAGTAAACTGTATGACTGACAGCTTTGGGTGACAAAGACAGTGGAATAAAAGGACCGTAGGTGACTGTCTGGTTACAGTGAAATTTCTTTGTGGTCTGCAGACTTAAGACATCCAAACGGTTACAGAACTCAGTCAGTGTAATCAATCCCATTTCAACAACTACCGGAGGAAATAACTTTCCTGTTGTTACAACGCTGCCATGTAACACGATGTGGAGTTTCTCCTGCAAAACTTTTCCCCAGCTCAATGTGCAGCAGTGCATGCAATGGCAACTGAGCGGCTACCTCCACCAAAACACGCCGCTTGCTTCTTCTGGTCTTAGTCCAGCCTGAGACCCTGGACCAATGCATCAAATGGCACCTTAAGTAGGCTTTGCAAGCCCAGCCACAGCATAATGTGGTTCAGCGTGGTTTCCGCAAAGGAAATGTAGTGGTGGAGGATGGAGGGAACAAAAAGACTTTCAAAGCGAAAGCTTTTTTTTTGGTGTTAATAAGCAGCCTGAGCTAGCTGTCAAGGAGAGAAACAATGAGCATTGTACTTAGTAACTAGGCTGCCTACTGACTAATTACTGCCTTTGCAGAAATCAACTTCTGTGGTAAGGACCAAAGCAGTTAGATCGTATCCACAGTCACACCTCTGATCTCGCAACTGATTCAAGAAAGCCAATATGGACTGTTGGTGCCATCTCCCTCAGCCTTCATGACTCAAAGGGACACTGCTAACAAGATGCATCCCACCTTCTGTGGAGCATTCCACATCTCCGTGGTGGAGGGCGTGGGTGGAGGCCCCCCCCTGCTTTGGGAGGCACAGCTGGCTGAATGTCCAAGAGGAGATGGACAAGGGATCTGCCATCTTCAGTGGGAGTCATTGTCCCAAAATCATCTAGGTGGGTAGCCTGTATTAGAGCAGCTGTCAAGAGCCCCATGGTCAAAGCAGCCAATGACCTCAGGGTGGCAGGGGCATCCCAGCCGCACCACCGTCCCCAGATGATACCCCTGCTGCCTCTGCCATGCTTCAGGGTGCAGAAAGACCACCGTCTGTATCCTAAACAACTTTTATTGCAACATCCCAGGCCCCGGACCTTCTTGCACATGCCTAACTCCTGGCACCTGAGCAGTTAATAAATGTTTGAGTCACTGGGGAGCTAATTTAAGATAGCCCACAATAACTGGGTGTAACAAATAATTGGCAGACTGAAGAAATGGAAGATAATATGAGATGCCTGGGCGTGGGTGTTTATGTAAGGCATAGGGAGCAGTTTTTGACTCAGAAGCTAAGTTATCTGGGCCAGATTTAAGGCTATGGAAACTTCAGTATGAATTTTAGGGAGGGAAGAAATTAATGTCATTCTCTTCTATGGGACATTTAGTTTCAACATTAAACGCAAACATATTTTCATTAGTAATGTTCCTAGTCATCAGACAGCTCTGAATTTTTAAAACCTCACTTTCGAACTCCTACACTACGTTTCAGACATGTGTCCAACTCATGACAAGCCCTGCACCAAAAAAATATTTTCTGCACAGGCATTCCACATGCTCGGAGGCAAAAAAAAAAAAGGGTTTTCTGAAATGCCACACGCAAGAAAGCCATTTGGATTGTGGGGGAGAGTCACTCAGTGTGCAAACCACAATCACAGTCATATTTCTTACACCTTCCAACAATCAACCCACAAAGCTAACACTACTCAGAAATGCTTTTAAGAGATTTCCTACTCACCTGGAATAAAGATAACATTTACACTGCTGTTCCTTGTTGAGCAGCTATTCTTAAACCCAAGATGTGTTCTTGACTAACCTGTTTCCAAAAGGAACTTGAGCAGCTAAATAACATGCCTTCTGCAGGTCAAGGAAAAAGGCCAGTCAATTAGTATTCCGCTCATTTCTCAAATTCTTGTAAAGTGAAATGCTATTATTTTAAAAAATTATTATTAAAGTAGTCTTCAATTAATACACGGTAGTTTTACACAGAAAAAAAATCTCCCTTTTCTTTTCTCCACCCATCAAAAAAGGCTCTGAAATTAAATTATTATGGTAGTGGAAAGCATCTCCAGATCTTCACCCTAGACAAATGTGTGAGGAGGAAGTGCATTTGACAAAAGCTGTGAAACAAAAAAAATCTCTATTCTGTATATCAGACTCATTTCCAACCTTCTCTCTCACTGTCCTTTCTTGTATGTCTAGTATCTGCTTCAGCTCAATGCTCTTTTAAGAACAAAAGGTTAAGGTGGTCCCAGCTTATGTGGAAACATCTGGATGTGCTACAAGATGTGTGTGCCTTGACAAAGGGTGGTTGAAGTCCAAGGGCTCTCAGACATCTCCTCTCATCCATGGTCTTCTGTACTCCACCAGAGCATTGCATTTACAGGAGTTTGCGGCTGTGTAGCCGCGCACCTACATTCATGGTACATTGCATAGGACAACTTAAAATTGTCTGTCTTATCCCACTGTCGCAGGAGAAGAGTCAGAGATCACTCAGACAGATCTGATCTAGTAGTTAGTTTATTGAGTTTTAATCAGTAAATTTAGGTATGCAAAATATCTAATAAGTACAGATGGATTGGCGGTCAATACTCTCCATTTACTAAACTTATAGTTAGCATGGGATATAAAGATTATCGCTTGAGCTTACTATATGTGTCTTAAAAGTTACATGCATGTGTGCAAAAATTATCATGTACCAACCCACCAATGTCTGGTGTCAGGTAAAGGATCTCTTGAGGGGTAACCTTGAGAGGTGTCCCTGCTCAAGAGGAGATCACCACCGTGCAGCCAGCTGCAGTGGAGGGAGAGCTCAACAGGCCCTGATGGCTGCAGATATTTATAGTATAAAGTGGTTGATTTGTAGTCAGATTTTCTGCTTTGTTCATGCAGTTTCAGCTGCTTATCAGTCCAGTCTCCAGCCAAACCAGTTTTTTAGTTCTCACTGATAGCCTCGCACAGTAAGATTAACTTCATTTAGGCCTCCTTGCTGAGCATCCGCCTGGACTAAAGTTAAAACAGGAGGAGTGCATCCATCACATCCGCAGGCCTCTTCCAAGGTACAGCTCCCCAGAAACGTGTGTGAGGAATTAAGCGTCAGACGGTCACCTCCCAGCACGCTCTCCAGAAGCAAAGGGCAGAGGAGGAAGGGAGGACTTCAGCCCGTGGGTGTACAGATGGTGTGCATCCACAGACGGCACATGCATGGGCAAAGATCACCTATACACGCTTGCAAAAGTGCAAGCACCACACACAGCCACTCGGCTTTGCTCATGTCACCCTCCCAGTAGACTATCTGCTTTCATTACTGGAAGGCCCCTTACACAGGACAATTTCTTCCCAATAGAGGTGTCTCCTGCTCCCACATCTGCTCCTGCCTGCTGCCTCTCCTATCCCTTCCCCCTCCCACCTCCTTGGGACCTAATCCCCTGTCATCGGGTCTTTCTCTGTGCCAGGGGCCAGACCTTGCCTTTGGGGCACTGGCTGGGCAGGGGCAGGCAGCCAGTGGGGCAGGAGGGGGAGCAGAGGCTGAGCTGCCACCAGCTCCCAGAGGTGAGCGGTGCCCGTGTCAAAGGGCTGCCACGCGGCTGCATGCTTTACGTGCCTTGGGACAGCTGTGCACAAGGGTCAAAGTTAGCCTTGCACTGTAAACTGTTTTAAGCAGCCATTTAAAAAGCAATCCGCCTACCTTGGCCTCCTTTTGCCACTTCTTTGCACCTTCACCATCGCCAGCGGGGGACTCTTGAAATCGTTCAACAAGAGTTGTCTCTGGATGGAGCAACGTTCATCGCCACAGGACGGGCACAGCAAAAGGTCCCCACCGGCAGGTCTGAGTTTTGGGGGGTGTTGGCTTCAAGCATGTATGCATCCTCAGGTTTTTGAGAGCGAGGATAAGACAGGCTAAAAGCAATCAGACATACAGGCTTCTTGCTGAGCAGGTGGGGACAGACAGCCTGCTGGTGGTCACTGAAGAAAGAAAGGTAGTGCATTTTAGAGGCAAATGATCTGGGTCTGCAGCAGCCGCTCTTCGTAGTCCAGCAATGGAAGGTCTAATTGAGGCGGTATAATTATCTACTCACTATATAAAATGAAATGTGCACTCCCTCGGTGGATATCATTGATGAAAAGCCAATTGGGGAAAAGGTTGAAATGCATGGCAGAATCAATTTTATTTGTAATGGTTTTTAACATTTCATCTATACGTTTAACTAGCTGAAGCGGGTGGAAATAAATATTATGTTAGCAACTGTGTCACGGAATGAGGCTTTCCTTTTGATTAAAAAAATAAACGGAAAACAACCATCACCATTTTATGGTTATCATAATTTGTTTCACATACATTTTTTCAATACTAAGGTGTACTAAAATATTTAACTGGTCAATAAAAATGCCTATAAACTTCTAAAGAGATCTTCAGAGCACCTGGACAAAGACCGAAGAATGTGGTTTTATTCTGTGTTAATTGCCTTGTAATACTTACATGAGACTACATAAAAAGATATGTACATATATAGTTACACATGCAATTATCTCTTCGTCTATGTATCACTTCCATATAGCAAAAATGTACTAAAAATATTGATCTCAGTCCTTATTATGCATTGCTCTGTTTCTTGTTTTATTGATATTAACAATATTTGCCTCCACATAAAGTCTACTTTGCTGATATTATTACCACATAGTGCAAACTGAAATCACAGACCAGGATACAAATCCAGGTTCAGACACCAGTCCTAATTTCCCTCACTGCAAAGCAGTTTAGAGTTCATGCTTAAAGAACCAGAAAGATAAAAGCTTAATTAATGTATTATTTCATTTTAAAATATGGAATATATGCACCAAGCGAGAGAACATCATCTTTTATATGCTATCATATAATTTGATCTCTTAAATATCAGACATCAATAATATTATTGATGTAAATAAATAAATAAAACAAGATAAAGTAAAATTCTGACATTTATCATGTCTAGGAGCCTTGGTTTTATTTTGACCCTGTAAACCTTGGGTAAGGATCAAGACTTTTCCACTGAAGTTTTTACCCAGTGGATGTTTATTTTTCTCCAATGTAATTTGATGCTGCTGTTGGTTTTGGCATTAATACATTAAAAGTTAAATTTATGTTAGTACCGACAGATCAACCATCAGATGTTGCTATTAACTTTGACATCAAAATCATTAAGAAATTGCCATCATGTAAATTAATTATCAGAATTGTATTGGCATGAATGCATAATGATATTACTCATGCAAATAATTAAAGAAAATGCACAGTGAAAAACACATTAGAATAATGGCACAAAATGTCATTATTCTGGCTTCTTGACAACTAGACGCTATTAGTTTTCAGCACAGTGAACTTTAAGGTTAACAGAAAGAGACAGGGAAGTCCAGTGCAGGGCTCAAGCTGCTCTTATTTGTGCCTTTATTTATTCACTGTATGAGACTGTAGGAGTGAAAACTAACATTTTTAAACTTGTCAGAGAAAGCTTTTTACATCACTCTGGGAGAGATTAAAAAAACAAACAAACAAACAAAAAACAAACACTAAAGCAGCAGAATAACTTAAAGCGCTGTTGTCCAAAGATACACGTTCTTTTGTTGTTGCCAATTTCAGGTCTCAGAGGACCTCAGGCACAGAAAGGTTGCTCTTGTTAAAATGCTAGGATTTTTCTGAGCACAGGAGAGTAATAATTAACCTGAAAGTATTTAGGTTATCTCCTTCCACCCCCTACCCAAAAGGTAATTATTACTGATCAGTGCTGAGGGAGAGAAAGTTGTGATTACGGTGCATGTGTGTGTTCTCTTAATTTAATGTGTAATGGACTGAGTTAGCTTTTTTGTCAACGGCAAAAGACTGTCCACTCTAATAGAATAAACATTACTAACGACTCAGTGGTGCGTGCCAGCTTACTCACCAGCTGGACACATTTCTTTTGAAAGTCTCTCTCCATTCCCTCCCAAGTCAATGGAAGAGGTCTCTCTCAGTCATGGTTTTGTACTTGGTCCAGAAAAGATATTATAGAAATAATGCAAAAAGGCAGGTATTTCTGGGCTTCTTGCCTTCCAGCTCCTATCTTTACCAGACTAAGGAAACACCACCACTGCCCTAAAACAGAAGTTCACATCCTCAAAATGAGGCCACTCCTAATGACACTCGGAAGAAAAGGAGTATTTCCAGGATAAAGCAGAGGGCTAGGAAACAAGACATCGATGAGCTGTTCTTGGCCCTATCCTTGTTCTTCTACATGATTTCAGGCAAGTCATCTAAATTACTTGCCTTAAATTTTTCCCTGTTGCCAAACTGAGAATAACAGTGCCAACACAAACAGAACAACACGAAGAAATGTGGCAAAGGATCCACAATTAAAAAAACAACCAACCACTCCATAAATTAAAACTAGTCAAGCTACCTAAGCATGCACAAACATCCTAGATGTTTCTCAGAAAATCTGTAAAATACCCATTTGTGACCTAACATCCAAATTCTGCAACTGAATCTGCCAGCACTGACTCCTGCATGTCTGAGGAGTCACTTCTAAATCTCTGTTTGGACCTTCTTTGTCACTGCGCTCTCTGGTCTTGTCGTAATGAATCTCAACTCCGAACTGGGGCACAACGGGCAGGCAATCTACACATCGCCAGTATCCAAAGGTTAGGTTACTGTCTGCTTCTCCTGGCGCTTCAGAGCTTATTTTCTCCACTTTGCTTTGGGGGATGGGGAAAGGCACAGAGCAAACCATTTTAGGGCAGTCAAGGTCTCTGGGAGCAATTTGGATCGTAATTAATATCAGGGCAATGGCAAATGTAATTGGGAAAAAAAAAAGACGACTTGAAAGCTATTTCTGGTTTTCTTTAAACTTTGTAAGTTGCCTTGGGGACAGCTAACTTTTCAGGTATGCTTTGACTTTTTATGGTGAAATACAGACATCTTACTTGAAACAGTTTGTTTAATGATGCCCTGAGCCTTTTACTTCTGTTTAACAATCCAAGTTTTGCTTCTAATCCATCAACAGATAGGTCAAACTTGTATCCATAATTTAAAGTTATGTTAATAAGATCTATGACATGTCTTGCAACATTTTATTGATAATATATAATGTATTATAAGTATCATGAGCTTGCAGAGCTGCTGTCACTCAGGGATTTTGCACATAAGGTATTACATCTCAAAAGCATGCTGCTGCAGTGAAAAAAGGACTCTAAATAAATAGGCTGGCACAATTCTGCCTTCAAAGGGACAGTCTATAAATTCACAAACAAGATTTACTGTGTAATTCAAGCCTGAATCAACACAGGACTTACACTGTGTAACTGAGAAGGGACACACCACGTGGTGAGGTGTTTATAGTGTGGGCAATATTGCAATGCAGAGGCTGTTTTGCAGGCACATCTTTTCCTTTTCTAATTACACTGATTGCCACCTCCCATTTACAATCACATATCTGCACTGAGTTTAACTGCAGTAATTGCTACATGATAAATTTATATAAGGAAAATATTGAGTGTCTATTTAGTGCGTTATAATATAATTTAGCAGCTGAAGAAAAAAAAAAGAAGATGGAAACAACAGCGTCACATGTCTTCACCACTCCTCCATGCAACATGGCAAAGCAGCCTCTGCACTATGTTTGCGAGACCTCTGAGGTACAGTAGTTGCACCTGGATTAGCATGAACATCTGTAAATGCACTAGCTAACTTCTAGTTTATGGCCACATTTACTTGTGTGAGTTTACCATGTCCTGCAGATGATATTTTTCACTCTCCTGCTGTTTGTCGATGGTATAAAACTAGATTCCTGGGAAAGGGCAGATGGTACATTACTTAAGGAGTAACAAACCCCAGAAGTGATGGTCCTTGTGACATCATCTGAAGATGTAATTCACTCAAGGAGTTGCTTCTTCTCCACCCAAAAATTTAGCAATGCAATCTACTAAGAATCAGCTTGGGTTTTTTCCTATTAAAAAAACCCAGTTAAAATTACAAACCATACAGGATACCCTTATCCAGTTAATTCTAGCTTTACAGGGGTTAGGACTCCATGCAATTTAGTGCCAACTGGGAAAACACATCCCCCTCTGAAGAGTTAATCCATGTCTATGTTACGGCACCAGCATGTGTTGTTGTTATATGATCAGCAGAAGTCCTGGCTCAAGTCACCCACCCCCAGACCTGTCCCTGACTTTCAGAGGTCAAGATCATGTTACTTCTCATCTTCCCCTATATGAGCAAAGGAAACGTGTTCTCTCCGGCTACTTTCATCTCTGCCTACAGAACTCTTGCTTGGCAAGTAAGGCTGTATTAAGGATGTGATCTGCTAACCAAAGATAGAGCAAAATCAAATGTTACACCCTGCAAGCTGAATTGGAGTTGCAACTCAGCAGTCCTGTTTAAAACCAGAACAGAAACACACAGCCCAGTGTTTAGGCAGGTGGAAGAAAAAGATGCACAGTGTGTCTGTCCTTCAGAAATATTTTCTGCAGTTGTAGCTAGTTTAACGGGAAGATTTCTGACCTGGGTTGCTTCGGAGAGCAATACTGCACTCACTTTTCTAAGAGGCAATGTTATAAATTATCATTTGCTACTAACTGAAAAGGAGGGATTATGGACAAGTGCTTGGAGTGGCGTATTAAGAACTGCAGCCCCTCAGCTCCGCTGCCTGCGCAGCTCTGCATCTCAAGTCTTTGGGCAAATAACTTCAACCCCTGCTCACCTCAGACTACCAACCTGTGAAGCAGGCACTCCCACCCGAGAGCCGAGTTTAAATACATACTTTTAAAGAGCTTTGAGATTCGCAGGCACACCTTACTCTAAAACGGCAGATATCTTCTAGCCAGATTCATGGGCAGTGAAGTATTAAGGAAAAGACCAAATGCTGAAGAGCCAGTAAAGCCAGTATGTATAGCCTAGCCATGCTGGGGACTCCTGCAATTACAGTTTGTTCTGTCGATTAACCTCTCCAAATACACAGAAGGTGTCACGCATCCTCACAGCTGTTCCTGTGCTCATGCTCTCCCAAAACGACCACTGATCTCAGTGAGAGGCTGGCTGCCTCAGGGTGACCCAGACAGGCCCACGGTGAGGGCCAAAGCCCTTATGCTTTCTCCCCAGTCTCCCATGGCTGCTGCTCCTTGTGAAAGAGGGATGGAAGCAGCCCCTGAGCTGTTCAAAGCGGCTGCTGGGACCTGGAGCTCCTTGGGACTCTCACTTCTTTACCATGAATTTTTTTTTTTCCTATCCAAAACTACTCTTTTCTTCTCAGTTCATATTGCACGAGCGCTACCCTGTACTGTATTGAAGCAGCTTTTGAAGAAGTGTACTGTAAGTGATGCGGCTGCCTGTGCCGCAGAGCAGGCAGGGCAGAGCCTTCCAGCCCCTCGCATCTCCCCCTCGTACCGCAGCGCGAAAGCGGGTAACAGGCTCCCTAAAATGGTGGCTTCATCCATGTCACAGCTCCTCACATCGAAGCCACAATGCTTGCCTCATCCTTTGCCTCAGCCCTCCTCCACATCATTTCAGGACAGGAGAGATGCCCCCCCCCCCAAATCTGGCCATGCCTGGCTGCCAGCCCAGCCGTGGGGTGGGGTGGGGGTGGGATGGGATGGGATGGGATGGGATGGGCCGGGCAGCAGTGTGCCCAGGCAGCACAGGTCTCCTCATTTTAGACAGAAGGATACTGATTTGCACAGTCAGAGACAAAAGCATAATCAACCCTGCTCTGATTAATTGCAGTGGAAATGGTAAGGAGCTATCAATGCAGCAGCCAAGAGAGCTTAAAACTAAATATAACCTGCAGAAGGGGAAGAGAGGATGAGTCTTTGAAAACACTTTTCTGAAACGAAACAGGAATCTAAGGAAAGTTTTCCTCTCCTCTCCCCGCTTCCCCAGCCTGCGCAGTGAAACAGGAGTTTCTGCCTTCCCTCTCGGAATAAAAGTGCGGCTCGCCTCCCTGGGATGAACAGCTGGGACCATCCTGCTATCACCTCCCTGCTCTTCCTCGCACCTTAAAATTAGCATCCCTGTGATCAGGCAGCAGCGGAGGAAACGCTCACCCACCGCTTGCCACGGCGTTTTGATCTGATCACAGAAACCCCATCTGCCTGCAGGAGCCGGGGAGTTTGCAACACCCGGGGCCGGGGCTCACGGCGCCAGCAGAAGGCTCTCACCCACCCGGAGAGCTCCTGCCGCCGCTGGCACCGTGGCGCGTCTGCCCGGGCTGGCTCCGGCTCCGGCTCCCGGCGTGAAGCAGCCGGAGAGGCAGAAGTGACTCTTCAGACGTAAATAGCAGAGCCGGTCTGAGCTGAGGAAGATGATTCAATGAGATATTTCAGTCACATTTTTTTACGAAGGCAGCAAGACTCTCCAGAGAAGGTATTTTTAGTGGGCTGAGACCCGTGATACCGATCAGCAGGCACAGAAGCTGCCGGTGCAGGAAACCTGTAGAGTAAAACTGCCCTGGGGGTGTATCCAGACAAGGTGGTAAGTGCAAGTCAGAGAAGAGCTTCATGTAAATTCGGAGCTCCAGCAACTTCCTGGAGCAAATTCCACAAAGCATCCTCAGCAACATGAAATGTCCATTCAGCCCTTCCTGGCTCATCCTGATAAATGCTTCGTTTCTGGTTTAACAGCAAATTGAAATTGATTAAGCCAGCATCGATATTGTCCTACAAGGCACTGAGAAACTAAATTCATTTTGGATAAATCCCAAGAAAGAGCAACACTCATGCAAACATACACACACACACTATTTAAAATAGGTTCATCTGGGATGCATAAAACCTGAAAAACGTTCATTAGGACTGGAAAAGGAAACACTATTAATCAGCTCTAGGCTTCTTATTACTCAGTGGAAGAAAACTTCAGTCAGATAATTTTTTAAACACACATAACCCCCCAAAATTCTCCTTGGAAGAATTAGCCAGCTAACTTGCCATTAATATGAGGAGGTGGGAAAAAAGGCAAATGAAAGGGGTTGGGGGCTGGATTATTATTATTTTTTAATTTGCATTCAACAGGAGAAAGAATTATGCATGAGATGCAAATTGCTATGCGTTATTTACACATTTGAAGAAAAACAAATCTTGAATGTAAATTCTTAGAGGGCATATTTTTAAATATGAAAGTGGTAAAATTATTATAATGTTTATAACTCCCACACTGTTAAAAAGACATTAAATTGGGGAAAAATGAGCCCTTTTATTTAAATTATAGAGTCCTCACCAAATATTAGGGCAGAAATCAAATACAAACATCTGTGTGTTTCCATTCTTGAAAGTCTTTTAGAGCAATATGTTCACCTTGCAGTTGGTCCTATCGAGAGTATCCCAGTGGGTTAGCAACTGCAGAGGGCAACAGCCGGTTACACCATTTCTTTTTCCATTGTGCAATACGACGTATGTCTTCAGAAAATAAAGAAACAGAATTACCTTTATAAAAACAATTCCACTCCATAAGCAGTCCAGCTTGGGTGGTGGGATATATACAACTTGCAGTTGACCACTCCTAAGAAGGAGGTGAATAGCACTGAAGCCTGCAGTGAAAGTGCAAACAAAGCTAAGAGACCTGGAAGAAAAAAGTAAGAGTGAGAAAAAATGAGACGAGAGCAAGTGATGGCACCTAAAAGATCCAGCATTGCTTAGCTGATCCATATCCATATCCACTGACCTGTGCATTTTCCAGTTTTCTTTGGAAAATTGTAAAGGATCTCCATTATACTAACACTGCTCAATTTTTCGTGTATTCACTTCTGGAGGGGAAAAAAGCTATTATTTCTGGTTTTACCAAGAGAAAATCAAGGTAATAAGACCTGGGTTATCAAACCCATTTACATGCTTGACTCCTGTCAGCTTCCAAAACCTTTGATTATCTGCACTGCAGACTCATTAAAAAGCAAAGAGATTTAGGTGTCTCCATGTCCTTGCCACTTTTAAAAAAGCTACTTGCAACGCTGCCAACCTGCGGGGCTCAAAAGTCGTGAGACTAGACTCCATAAGCCGAAAAATAATCATGGAATTATTGGTTTAGCTTGCTTTTTGACATTGCGAGAGCTGCATGGGAGTTGCTGTTTTCCTTCAGCTGCACTATGTGAGAAGGACCTTAAAGTCACATTTCTCTCCTCACAGCACATCTCCCCAGTGGGAATGCCGGAGCGAGACCTGAGCACACCAAAACCACCCTTCTCGTAGCACAGGGCAGTGAGCACCCACGGCAATTACTCTCAGGTAACTCTGCCCATGGCACTGCGTTCCACAGGACGGATTCAGTGGGAGTCTGGGCTGTGTCCGGCAGGAGAAGGAGCCTTGCAAGCACACGGTTCACAACCAGAATGAAAACTTTCACACAGAACACCAAAAATTTGGCAGAGGACTTCGAGGGGGAGTGAGGGACATTCCTACCCATTCAATGAGGCCAGGGAGTTTCTAGTCTGATTAAGAGTGGTCAAAATGAAAGAAAACCCAACCATTAGTCACAAGCACTCACTTTTTGAATGTCAGTTCATAAACACACTAAAAACAAGTGAGGAGGCATCCACTTTTGCAGCCAAAGACTTGGAGCAGGTTTTTGTGGTTGTGGTTTTTATGGCTATCCACATGGCTAATTCACATCAGGTTTTTGTTGATCTTTTAATATTTATGTCCAGATGCCACTGTAAGCCTCCAGATGTTTTTGCACAGACATCAAAAATGTTTGCATAGCAATTACCAAAAGAAAGTTTGAGGCATTTTCAAAGAGCTGAGAATGACAAAAGACAAAGTGGCTTTTGTTGCTGAAAGATTTCACTGTCTCCCTTTTTTTAATTTAAATTTTATTTTATTCTTTTATTTCTTTATAGACCATTAGTTAGCCTACTAACCAAAAGTGGAAGCCAGACCGTCTGCTTCAAGTGTCATATTTAGGTACTGCCTCAGAAAATTTTAGGTTTCTGATGCCAGATGATTCCTACATTTTCTAGCAAGTGCAAATAAGTGCAGGTCTCCAGGGGGTGATCTATCCATATAACTTAATCACCCCTTCAATCTCCACTGACCATATAGGACTTTAGATATTCCTGAGGTTTAAGTCACAAATATTCCTTTCCCACAGAGAAGAGAGTGAAGGAGTAGGAGCTGCTGCGTGCCTGCTGCCCTTGGGATCAGTCCTGAAGCAGCGGGGCTCTGCCTTCCTACGTGGTGTCACAGCACTCTCCCTCAGGGAACTTGGCAGACTCCCCTGGGGAAGGAGGTGGAGGTGAGCTGTCTGTCCATCTCTGCTTCCACTGCACCACAGCTCTGGCTCAGAGAAAACTGCCTGTTGCCCCAGAGCGGCTGCTTCCAAGCATGGACACGCAACTAAAACAGAGCCATCGGAGCGCATTCAGGCTAATTAGGAAATTATCTAACACTTGCAAGTGTCTGCAGGGAAAGGACTCTTGGGAAGTCAGAGGGCTGGACTGCAGGCAGGACTTCTAGGTGAGATGGAGCCAGTCTGCTTGGGAGTTAGGTGGGCTTAAACCCTTCACAAGTTATCTATGCTCTGGCAATTATAATGACAACTTCATGCTTCCCTGTGTTTCTGTACTCTGTTGAAAAAAAAACCCACCCAAAAGCAAACATAATACAAATGTCAAGTGCGGAAAACAGAAACAAAACCTTCCTTAGTTTTGATAATTATATCATATGCTCAGAACAACACAGTGAAAAAAGAGCTATACTGGGCAAGAGTGAGAAGATGACAGAGTGATTTGTTTAGCACCAAAGCTCAAAGTGACAGTCTGGCTGCAAAGTTCTGTTGTTTCTGGGAGAGAGTCTCGCTCTTTGTGCACTCTGAGTGTTTGCTGCAATATATATCTTGGTCCTACAAATAATCAGCGAGAGTTTTGTCCGTGAGTTCAATGGGGCCAAGATTTCACTTTGGCCAGGACACGGGTGGCCGGGCTGGTGGCAGCAGCAGCATCTTCAGCTGACCACACTGCTCTCGTGAACTGGAGTGTCCCTGGATTTCCCATAGAGCTCTGCAGAGACAGAGATGGGTGGCAAACATGACTGCATGAGTTATATTCGTATTTATTCAGCTACAGGTGAAAGTACACCACAATGTACTTAGGGAAGGATTTTTCACTGAGAAACAAATATTAAAGTGTGAGAGTGTTTGTCAATATTTTCTGTTAATTGGCTAAGGGTTGGAAGTGTATATCTACATCCCAGCCAGCAGTGTGAGGTAGAGATAGTCAACTGCTTTAAACTGGCTTAGATACAAGAAGAAATATATCTGCAGCAGTGCTATTTCAAACTACCACCCAGTTAAAACTAGCTCAGGCATCTCCCTCAGTTACCTTGTAACCTGCAGTATATTCTGATGCTATGATGGGAAGAGAAATTGCAGAGAGGCAACAGCTGGGAGAACATAAAATAAATTTAAAATTATTTATCAGAAAAATATTTCAGAACTTTCTAGAGAAATTATTTCCTAGGAATATCTTTCTTAGTCTCAGCTCAACTCTTTGGCACAAAAAATATGTAAAAGGAAACGAAAAAATAATAAAAAAAATTATCTGATTAGCACCATGAAATCCGTGCAGCCATTATTCAGCACTGCTACTGTCAAATACTTTCTCGAGTCTGTAAAACCAAACACAAAGACCTCCAAATGCAATCTGCAACCTTTAAAAGGTAAAATAAGCCAACATCTGAAAACTGTGGGTCAGGTCTTCAGCTGCTGAGAATCACTATGGTTTCCTTTGCTCCAGAGGAGCAATGCTCACACACATCAGCTCAGAAAAAGATGTACTGAGGTGTACCAGTCACAGTATCCACTGGTGTAAAAGCAGCTCCTCAGCCCAGACCACATGTCCTCCTGAAGTTGATGGTTCTCAGGCAAGTCAGGTGTCTTACCTACATGATCTGCTCCCAAATTTAGGGGCTGCATCTTGCAAACATAGCCACCACCCCGGAAACTGTACTTACTGTAGTTGCTGCCAGCACTGACCCTGAAACTCCATTTTCTGATTCTCAGCAGCAGAGCCACATAATTATGCTGTTCATCTTTTGTTGCTTGGCATTTCCTGACAATTAGTCCGGAGTCAAGAAAACATTTTTCCCCATAGCACCGGATCGGAGCAAGGTGCATTTTTCTTTCTGTTTATTACAATTATTTTTTTATCTTCCCTTGAAACATCAGGCTTTGATCACTGTCAGGGACCAGTTAATGAGCAAGATGGACTTCTGATGTCCTCTGGGAAGGCAATTCTTATGGTTCTTTTTCAACGGTGACATCTGTTTGCATCCTACCTTAAGGACCTGTTTCATCATACAGTAGTGGCCAAGAGATATGGTCCTGGAAATCTTTATTTGTCATACAGAATGTAAGACAAAACTTTACTGAGTCAGATATGACTAATCTGCCTACTTTGGTCTTGCCCGACGCTCCCAACCTGTCATGGCAAGCGGTGTTTGACAAAAGGTCAAAATGAAGGGCATGTGCAAACTCAGAAAGCCTACAAAATCATGGGAATAGTTCATTTAGTAATGTTTGCTTCCTTTGTTTTATAGTTCTTCTGATAATGAACAGGTTTTATCAATGAAAAATAAGTGGTGTTAGAACATCGGTAACCGCAGCATTAAAGTGAGTGGAGCTCCTTTAAATAAACCAAGCAGGTATGGGCTCATCTGTAGTTGTGCATCAGGATTACCCCAACTTTTCCTCCCCTTTGACTTTGCGACTTCTGATCGGGCAGCTGGTGATAAAAGAGGCCGAGGTGTACATGGTCTGGTACGATAAAGCTGCCTGGAGAGTCACATGAAAGTGGGGAACCACATCTCTAGGCTGCAACTGAGAATCAGGTCCGCTTTGATCATAAAGCCCAACAGGAGGAACATATCCTGCTTGTACCATAGCACCGGAGTCTCTCTTCTCTGCCATGACCTTCAGGAATAATTCAACTGTGTCTAGCATTCGGGGCGACAGCGCAGGAGAGGACCACCATGCAGTCCTGTGCGAAGGCCCGAGGTACAGCCCAGGGCACGGCAGGTCGCGAGGAAAGGGACGGCGCAGCCCTGCATGGTTTGTCTCTTACTTTCTTACAGGTCCAAAAAGGCACTTTAAAACTTCCAAACAGAGAAAAAAAGACAAAAAAAAGGATAAAAAATAACTTTAATTGCAAATAGTGGCATAAAACCTGTGGCATTCAGGCAGCCTTTTTCTACCGGGTAGTAACTTAACTGGCTGTTTTTAAAAACTATTGCCTTGCCCTGTTAGACTCAATACCTGTCACATGATTAATGTGCTGGTGTCTTATTAACTGCTGTGTTAGAGGAGCTGCCGTACTCACCACACACACCTCCCCCCTTCTCTCGCCCCTTTTGTAAAAACCTCGCTGCGATCCCGCTGCTCTGACTGGAGGGTACCGCACCTTCCGACAAAACATCATAAAGAGCAAAGAATTACTGTTATCCAGTAATCCAGCCCATAAATCAACCCTCGCGTTTTGTTCCGAGGACGATGCGGGGCTCCGCAAGTGCTCCCTGCGCTCGCATTCACAAGACAGGCTCTGTCTTCAGAAAGAAGAAAGAGAAAAAAAAGGAGGGGGTGGGGGGTGGAAATCAGGAATGGCTAAATCGTTCAAGCGTCTGATTGATCTTATCTGGACCTCCCTTGCTGCAACAATAATTTGAGACTGTTGAAAATTGCCACCTTATCTGATTGGTGGTCTTACCAGCTGCTGTTTTATCGGGGCCCAGCTGGATGAGGAAAGCAGGACGTGGCACGACCTTGGTATCTCAGCGCCTGACCTCAATATCTAATCAGTCGGATGTCTCGCTGAGGCTGCCTCGGGATGCTGTGCATGTCCCCTCTGGCACCAAGTCATTCAAAAGGCGTTTGCTTCATGCTGGTGTTAGCCCACCAGTGCGCACACGCACACACACACACACACAGAGAGCACGTCCCGGCATTTCACCCCCCTGCCTGCTGGTGCTGTGGCACCTGAGTTTTAAGGTGCTTTTTTTTGTAAGGCTTCAGCAGGCTTTCTCCTGAAAAGCTTGGTTTGCAGGACTGCCACACAGCCAGCAACTTTTCAGCGTCCTTCTGGCGTGGCAGGCGAGGCGAGGCAAGGCCACCAAACTCATGTCATTGGTTTTATGCAAGCTATACAGTATGTGTCCATCAGCGCAATGAATGTTACCTACAGAGCGCCGCACCATAGGCACTGCCTCATAGCCTGTACTGGGAAGAATGTGGGGTTTGTTGCTTCAGACTGGAAATTGAAAGACAAGGTTTTTACCCCAGCTGTAATGGCCATTGGCTGCATGATTGGGGAAAATCATTCCACCTCTCTGTACTCAAATACAGATCATAGAATCATAGAATCATAGAATGGTTTAGGTTGGAAAGGACCTTGAAGATCATCAAGTTCCAATGCCCCTGCCATAGGCAGGGACACCTCCCACTTGACCAGGCTGCCCAAGGCCACGTCCAGCCTGGCCTTGAACACCTCCAGGGATGGGGCCTCAGCAACCTCTCTGGGCAACCCTTTCCAGTGCCTTACCACCCTCAAAGTGAAAAACTTCTTCCTAATGTTCAATCTAAACCTGCCCTCTTCCAGTTTGAAGCCATTCCCCCTCGTCCTATCACTACATGCCCTAATAAAAGTCCTTCCCCAGCTCTCCTGTAGGCCCCCTTTAGGTACTGGAAGGCCGCAATAAGGTCTTCCCAGAGCCTTCTCTTCTCCAGTCTGAACAGCCCCAACTCTTTCAGCCTCTCCTCATAGGAGAGGTGCTCCAGCCCCCAGATGGAGGATTACACTTGCAAGACCCCCATCACGGCAGGGTTACGGGGGATATTGCAGCCCCAGGGCTTTCCCCCAGTGCTGAAGGGAAGAAATTCTCCTTCCGATCCACGGGAGGGGGAGGCTGCCTGCGTGGCAGCTGTGATCCTCTGCCCAAGGAAACAGTAAGCGGATCCATGTCCTGACCTTCACCAATACTGCTCTTCCTTGTCTCCTTCACACTGGGGCGGGAGGAGAGCCTCCACCCACCCGGGCATTCTCCCATAGGAAGATATACCTTTTGGGGCAGGTCCCTGGGATGCTGCCATCCCCTCCTCCCCTGTCTGCTTGATCTTCTACAGTGGTGGATGTTGCTCGAGGAAGACCCTCTCAAAACAGCAGTCATTGCCGTAGCTCTGTGCTACCCCGTTCAACGGGTATGGTACCAACAGCACGCTGAGGGTGAAGCCTGGGCTTGAACCACCTGAGATATCAGTAGACCACCAAGGAAAAAGGCTGCAAGAAGTGAAACCTAAAGCAGAGAAAAATTAACCATCCAAGGAAGATCAGAGTGCTCTAGCCTGTCATTTCTGAAAAAGAAGATTTAGATTTTCTGTTTCAATATTATGGTTTTAATTCCTTTATATGCATACATTTATTATACAGAATTTTTAACAGGCTGAAATTAGAATCAAAGATTTTGATTCTGTTAAGCCTTTGGTATGACCCTAATTTCCTCCCCCTCACCAAATTACTATGGCTTTGTTTGTTTGTTCCTGCTCCATTTAACAGAAAAATCCTCTGCAACTGCAGAATTTCTCATAAAACAGCAACTTATTTCCCAACCGGCTCCGTCCATCACCTCTGCTGCATGCAGTGACTGCTAACAGGGGCCTTGGACACGCTCTTTGCACACTGCGACCAGGCACAAACCCTGGCTTTTCTGTACACAGGAAGTATGAGAAAAAGGTGGAAGTTTGATTCAGAAAGAAGTCTCTCACAAGCTCTCTCTCTGGGCGTGAATTTGCCTGTGCAGTGAGTGGGGGCTATAGCAGAGGAGCCCATGGGATGGCAATTGTCAGGCAAAGCGATGGACCAGTGCATTCTTTGGCCAAGTCTTGGCTTCCTGTTGCTGTTCTAAAGTGCCAAAACATTGAATGGCATGATGTCTGTGACAACTCTAGTATTAAAAGCCTGGAGACCTACATAAGTCTTGCGTTTTAGTCCTTGCAGGAGTTGCAAAGTTTATTTTCAAGGCTGGTAAAATTTGCCCCCTTGCCCCTTAAGTAACAATAATAATAATAATACCAAGAAGAAGATGAAGAAGAATTTCCTATATCTTTTTGTCCGTTTGGGCTTTGCTTCCTCTTACTAAACTGCGGCTGAGCAGAGTCATAAGGTTTGCTGTCTCCTAAAGCCAGATCTAAGTGCCTTTGAGGGAGAGCAGATACAAGACAATCACTACTGTATTTATTTATTTTGACAAATAAAGAATATTTAATGTTTGGAGTCTGGTTGTTTACAAAGAGGAAGGCAGTGTGACAATACTTGTGGCTTGGAATAGCAAAGGTATTGAGGAGGGTTGCCCGCTGCCCATTGACTGCACACAGAGCACACCCCTCGACAGCATTCCTGCACTCAGGAGGACATTGCAGCAAATTCCAATCTAAATAAAGCTGCAGAAGAACAGATAAGCAATTGCACCTCAACACACACAGATGCATACACACAAAAATGTCCCCTTATCAGGACCTAGATAATAAACCTGAGAATGCAGCCAAGTGCATCTTAGTTGATTGACAATACATAACAGATTGCCTAGTGTATTCTTTGGAAGAAGCAAAACATACAATTAAATAAAACTCGTTATTAAAAGCAAACCTCCCCCCCCAAAAAAAAAATAGATGTCAAACTCTGACTAGACAAATGTGATAATTCAGGTGGAAAATTGAATGGACTTAATAGGAGTAATATGAACAGTTGGTCCTGGAAGAGCTTATAAACTGTAAATATTGCTCACTGCTGATACTAACACAATGATGAATGTATAAAAATATTAGTATCAAAAGACTGCCGGAATATATTTGCAATGTTGTGGAAAGCGTGAAGGGAGGTAGCTGTCCTTCCCATGGCTTTATATTAATCTCTGGGTACTGGCTGATAGCAGGGGCCACGAGCACTATAATTAGATTTTGGAAATGTATATAGGGAGGAGGAAATGGAATAATTAAGGTAAGCTATCAGATGCCTGTCCTCATCCTTTTTAAACAAGCCAGAAATATACCCTGCACTCGTTCAGCATGCAACCTTCAAGGGGAAAGGTGTCAGACACTGTAATTGGTAGAACTTCAATGCTGCTATACTGGTGTCCCTTTTTTAAGGAAACCTATTTTCCACGCCAAAATTGATCCGGCAAGGTTGTTATCTCATAATGCACACCTAGAGAGGTACTGCGAGGCCTGAGGGTAGGCAATAGCAGGGCACTTCACAGCCTCGGCCACGCAGCCTGCAACGCTGCACCCTCTCGGGGGGAACCCACTGCCGCGGCACAGGCTACGTGGTCAAATATATGTATATGTATGTGTATGTGTATGTGTATGTGTATGTGCATGAGGAGAATTTGGGGTTTGCTTTAAAACGCATGGGCGAGGCAGTGAAGGTGTGCGAATGGTATGGCATCTGGCCGGGTCTGACAGCCAAACCAGGTGAGCATTTGCTTCTCCTTCTGGGGGTGCTGGTGGGTGGGAGAGCCTCTGCCCTCCCATGCACGTGGCACCTCTGAAGGGCGTAGTGGCTTTTATTTAATTGCCCTGCCCTCCTTAAACAACAGAGAAGAGCCAGGGAACCTCAACAAACACACAAAAAAAGAATATTTTTGGTGTGGAAAATTATTTGACATTATTCTTAAATATTTAAAGGACACTGTCTGCTGGTTTGGAAATCCAGTGAATAATTTAATACTGTTTGACAGAATCTCTTTGGGTCAATTATTCAGTAAGTGGATTAATACATTCTGACTAAAACAAAGCACATTGCGTTTTGGCGGGCATATCTCGTTGCATCACATATTCCATGTCACATTGCATTGCAGAGGATGCCAGCATAATCAAATGGGGCAACTTGACTTAGACAATGCAATCAGAATAATTTCCAAATATTTTTCAAAAGCTTCCTGATCCTGACTGTTTCTCTACCTGGTCTGTCTATATTTATCTGTGTGAAAAGGAAAATAATACAGCAAGAGATCTGATCAACTTATTAAAAAAATCTAGTTGGCAACTGCCAGCAACTCTTGACCTCATTATAACCCTAAGCATCTTATCTATACCAAACACTTTAATTTTAGAATAGAATCTTTAAAGCCCCAGGGGAAGAGAGAGAGCATCTCTTGATGCTTGACAGCAATTCTCTAACACTGACATGGTCCAAAAGAGATATTCTTATCAAACTCTTCTGAGGAAAGCAGCTGTAATATAGGATCTCAAGGGCAATGGGGATACAATACAGGTTAAAAAAAGAAGGATCCTTGGGATTTCGAGAGATACGTAGAAGGCTTCAGAGGCAGCAGCTGTCTCACACCAGAGAGGGTTTTATAGATAAAACTGGAATGGAGGTTACTCCTTATGTTTCAAATCACCAGCAGACCACACCTCCCTCTCCTGTCCTTCTACTTTCTGTTCCTCCCCAACATGCTGTGAAGAAACAGGTGGGACTTTCTTTCCAAAATCCTGTAATGCAAGGAGGGGGGAGATGGTCATTTTAGTAAAGCTAATTAAAATTTGGAATTTCTGTTTTGTGGGGAATTTTCAAATTCTTCAATTTTCCTTCAAGTAGAATGGAGATAAAAAGTCAATAATCTCATAACTTTACTGTGAAAGAAAATATTCCAAAAGCAATTCTCTGTTTATGCATTTTTTATAATTGTAGTATGAATATTGCAACACAGCGTAAAACCCAAAACCACGCTGTGGAGGACAAATACTCAATTTATGGGAGCGATCTGAGTATAACATGATATTTACTTCATCAAAGTGAGATATTGCTGCAAAATTTTTCCATTTCCTGCAGTCAGCATTTTCTGACCAAATTCCTTTACCAGCTCAAAATTATAAAGACAGATATGCAAAAATGCATCTGAAGGTCTGAGTGAAATCAGCATAAAGATCATTAGGAAAATAAAAGGTGCCTGTTCCTCTGCTCTCACAGCAGAGATGCTAAGACCTTTCTCATACCGTGCAAATGAAATGAAGAGGTTGCACCCTTGTACACCCGTGGCAAGCCAGAAGAGGCTCTCGCTCTCTAGATGCGTTCAGCAAAATCCTCCACGTAGCACGGCTAGGATGGCACCTGGTTTTGTCCAGCGGCCGCTTTAGAGGAGCAAAAAGCACACCTAGGGAAAAAAAAGATGCATTTTCTTCTGAACATTTCCTAAGGGTGACACAACAGGAATTTTCTTACTATATGTGTGAATGGGAGCAGGGATGAGGTCAGGAGAAAGCCCCGGAGAAGTTTGTAAGATTAATTGTGAGAAGTCCCCAGAGGTTTAGTTCAGACCAGCACTGAAAAGTTCCCACGCTCATGTGCGTCTTTGCCAGACTCTCTGAACAACAGTTTCCCCTCCAGAGCTGTGTGAGAGCTTGTCTTCTTCAGGTCTCCAGCATGAGGCCAGCAGTCCTTCCTGCAGTCCCATTGCCCAGAACTGCCAGGGCCACAATCAAATTGGCCTCCTCGTACTCTCCAGGACCAGAAAAAGGAGGGTCAAAGGCAACTGAAGAGAAGAAAATAAAACAACCTGCAGAGCCCAGACAAGCTGGGAGGTGGAAATGGGCAGGCTCTGTCTAGTCAAATTTACTTACACATATTTTTTTGCGTTTTGTGTTAGGGATCACAGTACAGCCCACGGTGATTCTTCATGCTGGTCATTTTTGACATCCAAAGTGATTTTGCCCATTCTATCAACTGGAAATGGAGGCAAAGGAAAAGTCATTGACCTAAGAGCTTAGTGGTTAGCGGCAGGAGCCTACACAGAGGTATCAGTTGGAGCTGTTAGCAAGGTTTGAGGTTGGAGTGGCTGACATGGAGCCCTCAGATTTGCACTGACAGACCGCAGTGCTTCCACAAACAAACTTCCACGTCCCAGACCCCCCCCCAAAGAGCTCCTTGGCAGCAAGGCAAGAAGTAGCCAGCACTGATAAAAAGGTACAGCCCGAGTTCTTCTTTAAACTGTTCAGTAATAAACATTAATATTGAAAACCCCATAGCCACCTAAAAATGCACAACATCAAGGCCTCCTATCCTTGACTTTTATGCACATAACTTTACTCTGAGTCAGCCTCATTAAGCCTAGCTGAATAATTCGAATTCTCAAGTGTTTGGAGGTTTGAAGACTGAATAAACATAGCAGAAAGCTCACAGATCCTCCTTACATTTTTAAAATAAGTACTTCCAAAGCGATATTATAAGAAATATTTTAAAGACAATAGTTCAATAGGCTAGGAGAAAACATAGGCTACCAAGAACCTGCAGCTCGTGTCGCCCAGCCACCGCGCCTGCTGTAGTGGCGTTCAAAGTTTAGGGAAATGCGGCCAAACTGAGGAGTTTGGATTTTTCCTAAATCCCCATCACGTCGCGCTGAAAGGAGATAGAAAGTAATTTCACAGAGGGTTCAAATTTAGGCATACATATATATATGTGTGTGTGTGTATATATACACACCCCCCAGCAGGTGTCGCTGCGCCGGCGGCCGCGGGGCCCCGAGCGGGGGGACGCGGGGGGCGGACACGGACACGNTCCTCCGGGGGCGTTTTCAGCAGGGCCGGGGGGAAAGGTCAGGGTTTGCTGTGGCAAAGGGGAGCCCGAATAGCGGCGGGCTGGGCTCTGCCCCGAAGCGGCTGCTTCGGCATGGAAAGGTAGGGAAAGCATTCCCAAGCAGCTGAAATAATAATAATAATAATTAAAAAAAAAAGGTGTATGAGGAAATGTTTTCAGGGTTTTTGAAAACCTCGCAAGCAATGATTTGTTTGGGTCTAGTGGGAGGTGTCCCTGCCCAGGGCAGGGGGGTTGGAACTAGATGGTCTTTAAGGTCCCTTCCAACCCAAACCAGTCTATGGTTCTGTGGTTCTATTTTAGAAACGCAGACAGTCTCCTGCCATTTCACACAGGCAGCGGCGCCTTGTTGCAAGGACAGGAGAACCAGAGGGAGAAAGAAAGATCAGAATCAAAAATGAAAGTGGTCAGGTTGGACGCCCGGCTCAAGCTGTGCAAAACGCCTGCCTTGGCTGAGAGCATTAGTTTTAAAGATGTGCTTTTTAGGATTTATTACCACTAAGGTGTCTGAATGTCTGGGCTGGAAGGCACAGAGATGAGCCCAACTGTTTGCATTTCAGTGATGCAGAGAGAGCTGGCGGTGACTGTGCCCAACCTCCTGAACAGCACTGGGAAACGGCCTCCCCAGTAATGTCGGCTTCACCCTTTCATCTTCTCTTTCAGCGACAGAACATCAGTTAGAAAGAGAGCCAGTCCTGACCAAGGGTATGTCACTTCCACAGAAAATAAGTAAGGATCTGGTTTTCCTTTAATATACCTGATTTTTATATCATGACATTGTCCTGTTGAAAAAGTGAGTATTTTCTATGTGCCTGATTCAGGAAAGTATTTGAGCGCTTTCTCAAGTAAGGGGTGGATTTGAAGCAGACATTGAAGGGTTATTCACAAACAGGGATCTCATTTCTGAACGAGATGACAGGGAGACCAGAACTCTTTTTGTGGATGAGGTTTGACCCAGCATGATCTGCTGAGATCAGGGGAATCACTTCCATTTTTCACTGGTGCACAGGCAGAACAGGGGCTCCAGGCTTACTGAAAACAAAACCAATGCTGCTCTATTTGAAAGTAAAGTTACACAGGAAAAACACTTAGGAAGAAACATACCAATAAAAAAATTCGCTAGGAAAGATCAAAGTAGCTGTCATGGCTCAACTGACACCTGTAACTTTATCTCTTTCTCTAGTTACAGGGGAAGGAGGGTTACATGAACGGGGGCATGCTCCCAGGGGGAGGAAATGTGGCATTTGACAGGTGCAAGAAGCCAATAAATTATGGGATATGTAGAACAGAAGAACCATCTATTTCCTTCCAAAATTGCCAAGGTTCAGTCTGTAGAAGATCAGAAAGAGATGCTTAAGACAGAAGTAGAAGACGCAAAGGCTTTTTTTTTTTTTTTCAGGAGGAGGGTAAAGGATGGGGGGAATATCAGTAAGAAAAGGAACTGAGTTGGAACTGTAGATCAAAATTTGCATTCCAGTGCTATAAAAGTATGGTGGGACATTCTGGCTTCATTTTAATCATGTAAATGAGCTCAGGGTTGAATTCTGCTCTTACAACCAGAAATGTCTGTAATATAATATCACACGTGTTCTGAACACTGTGGGCTGTCTAGTCTTCTGGAATTTGGCTAAAAAGACCAGCTTTCTTACTTGTCCTTAAATGTTGTCATCTCTTCCACAGAGGAGGAAGAAATAGCCATCAGCCTATGAATACAGAAAACACTGATACCAGCAGCCATGTGAGGCTCTAACACGATGCATAAGTGTCCAACAACACCCAGTGTCTCCCAGAGCGGTGTTGAGCAGCCCTGGCCAGGCTGGAGGCTGCACTCTGGTCACCTTTGCTCTTGGTTTGAATCCGGTCTCTGCTTGTGCTTCTGCTGTTCAAGTGAGGGCTTGTGATGGTATAAGCAGAAATACTTCATTATCTCTTCTGCCGTAGGCAAGTGCGGCTGAGTGCAAGTGTATTCCCATTAAGTCATGTGCATTAACTGTGTGCTACTAGTAGGGAACTAGGAAACTACTACAAATTGTTTTATTTCTTTCCTCCCATCCTCCCCTTACTGAGAATGGATTAAAAGTGCAGTCTCTTTGCTTTTTCTGTTCTAAAAGAGGAAGGAAATGGCAGCTTGAAGCTGAGAGCAGGATTTCCCCATAATATAAAACAGTACACTGCCCCTGATGTGAAAGGAACTACGCTGATTTACATCCACAAAGACTGTGGTTCTCTAGTGTACTAAATAACCTGTGCTAGTGCTGCACCAGGTACTCAGCTGAGGTATACAACTGTCCAGTGCTCACAGTATTGTGGGGAAATGCTTCTTTAAAAAAAAAATAAAAAATAAAAGCAGGCATTGTAATGCCATTGTCTTTCATTATGTGGCTCTCACAGTGAAGACAAAAGTAACATTCCCATCAATGTCAACAGGATCAGAATATGGCCCTCAGAGAATATTTCATATTGTTACATCCTTTCATGATGCGAACAAAATTTCATTCCTGGATAACAGCCCTGGTTTATGATAGGAAATAAGTGCTCTGTCACACCCCGATAATTAGTACATCACAGGCAGAATGTAAAACCAGGCAGTAAAATGACACTAAGTTTCTGGCAGAACTTTGAGCCACATATAAACCATAAACAAGATGATACAGACAAGACATGGTTGTACTCCTTCCTTTCAGAGAGGCTGATAATAGAAAGGTCAATGCCTCAGGATAAAACAAAGTACTGAAGATAAGCTCATGCTGGAAAGCAGTTACAATGCCATTGCCCCGCTTCATATTCACACAGTAAAAATCTCAGCACAAGCAGCTTTGGCCATATGCCTTTCTTAGTATATAAAGAACTTCTTAAAACACACTGGGAGTTGAACGGATCTCAGCGAGGCGACTATCACTGACCATATGTGATGAAGAAGGAAGAGTCTGCTGTGAAATGTGGCTTTTTCCTTTTTTTTTTTTAATTGTTAAACAGAGATGAGCATTTCAGTTTTCTGCAAAGATAATTTCTTAAGCACTGCTCTGAGAAAGGGGAAGGAGGAAAGGGAGGTTACATACCATGAACAACACAGCGCAGATAAAAATGCAGACCCTTGGCAGCAATGGAGACCCACGTTTCCACCCATTGCAACAGAAAATACACTTCTCACACTGCACATCCATAAATCGTTATCTAGAAATAAAATGTAAAACTTTTAAAAAGTAAATTCAAAAACGTTGTAAGGACTGCAGATAGATACATTAAACCAAATCAACACTCATTTGCACAAGTGGAGAAGAACATGTAGGTCTTTTAAAAGATTTTTTAAAAATATTTTTCATGGAAATTAATTACTCAGTAATAGGAGATGAAACCCATTGCAAACTTCTAATTTGAGTGCAGATCCAGAACGTTTAGAAGACCAGGGAATGTCTGGATTACATAGATGTGTAGTCTCCATCACTTTCTGGTGAGCAGGGGTCCACATCCCAAAAACACCAGTCAAGCCAAGGAGCGAAGAGGCTGTGACTCCCCCCTGCTGAGGACACTGCTCTGACCATTCACCCACACAGCAGCTGGAGGAAGGTTTCCTTGCTAACAGGGCCCAGGAGAAGGTTTTACAGTGAAAGCACAATGGGAGCGACACATCAGACTGCGCTTTGGCATACACAGTTTTGGTGCCACGCTGCATTCCCCCAGTGGTGGCTCCAATTCAGGAGTTACTGCTAATATTAACTTTTTAGCCTAGTTTCCTAAGGAAATGAGGCTTAGGCAATCATTTTTTCTGGCTGGTTTCCCTAATAATTTTGAGCCTACTGACTGATGTCAGCCAAGTGGAGTAGAGGGGCAGAGCTCTCAAAGACAATTATATTCCTACAAGTTTTGTGAAAACAGATGTCTGGAGAGGGAAAAGGGAGGGCAACCACAATTTATTCCCTGCTAAAGAAAAGGCTGCAGCATGAGATCATCATTTAGGTACCAGAGGATGTATACGGAAAAGGTCTTCCTTTGGACAGAAAAGGTCTTCTATAGATGCTTGTTGCATCAAAAGTTCAGCAGGCACTGTTGCTTTCAGAGACACCACAGTCAGTCGGTCCCAGATGCAAGCCTGCAGGAGACCTGGCTTCATTAGTCTCAAAGCCTGCAGAACCACTCGTGCCCCATCTAAGCACAGTTTCATGCTGACTCACACTGGAAATTTCCCATATGACGCTATTCCCTACGACATTTCCTATTCTTAGAAACTCTCCTCACAAGAAGCCAAATGCAAAGGATTTCTTTCAGACTACTGAGACTGCGAGTATCTTCCTTACTTGCTGAAAGGTAGTTCATAATTCTGTTTTTCAGCCTACCTTTGGATGTCTCTTGTTATGTCAGTCAATAGTTGCAACACATTATAACACTGATACCATCAGCAACACCTTTGTAACGTTCTCTTTGAATTCATTATCTACTTAGCGCAGGAACGATAATGACCCATATCTGCTACATCAAATGGATGGTGCATGCCTCTGTGTATTCCCTCTGTGTGTAACCCGTTGCTACACATACATCAACACCTAAACCTCAAAATTAAAAACCTGAGCAGACCTGAGAATCTGTACCTGGGTGTTGCCACAATACATCTGGTGAATTCCATTGAGCTCACTTGTACTTCCTCTCCTGAAGAGTTAAAATCCAACACGTGAGGGCAGACTTACAACACCAGTTTAGCAGCCCCCTTTTCCAGAAAGTGTACGTCCCATTTAAACAAAAAAATAAAGACACACACAAAAAAGAAACAAAACCTCGTCAACATCTTGACCAGCTCTTGTTGAAAACTACTTCTCTTTGAGAAATCCAGGACATTCCTCTTCGCATTAATTGCCAGCTTATTAGGGGAATGAATGTTGCCAGTCTTTTCTCAAGCTGCTTGGAGGTGAAGAGCCTCTTTCTTTCTCTTTACCAAAAACAACAACAAAACATCGCGAGGGAGAAGAAAAGAGAAAAAGGAAAGGGAGCTGCTGAGAGCCAGGCTATGTATTCATCTTCGAACAGTGGTTTCCATGGGAATAAGTTTGGTTCTTTGTGGAGGCTGAACAGCCCCATGCAGTCTAATGCCTCCAACATTACATTTGTGTGGTCAACTTTCCTTTGGCCTCCTCTCATCCCCTTCCTCCTCATCCCTGCTCAGCAACAAGACTGGTGTCACAAAAATGAAGAAATCATTCAATAAATTGGCTGAATTAGGTTTGCATCAAAGCCCACTTAAGCCTTTCTACTGCCACCAGTGAAAATTGGATGAAGCCCTCACAGCATAAAGCACAGTGGCTTCCAGTCAGCTTGTCAAAATGGTTACCCAGCCTTTGTCTGCCTCAACTTTTCTATTTTGATGGTCTCTGCCTCACTTTTGTCCTTTATCTTTGGGTTGTTTTTTTTTTCCTTCTGCAGCTCTTTATTGCTTCTTAGTTTTGACAGACCGTGTAGAACATACAACTCCGGTTGTATTAGTGTTTAAAAGTGAATCGTTACCTGTACACCATGAAGGGCACAGGTTCACCAACAACTGCAAAAAGGACCAAATAGACTGAAAAATAGATTTTGGATGAAACCTAACTTAAATCAAGAAGCATTTTTCCTACATATTAGACTCTTCAGAGTTTCACCTGCTTTACTCTTTGCTTTAGACCAAGGAAGTGAACAAAAGTAACGTGACATTCCTGTTAGAGAGGGAACTAGATGAAGACTGGGTGATCTCAATCAGGACGCAGTAGATGTAACAGAAAAACTCACGGACTGTGTATTCTGTTTGATCTGACTACAATAATTTCCTAGTCTTCTTGTAATCCATTTTGACACAAAATTTAAAAAAAAAGAAACTGTTTATAAATCCATTACTCAGAAGCTGCCATGCAATACATTTTCATACATTAATCCTCATCATTTTGCTAACTGTCATGATTTTTTTCTATTAAAGGAATAAAGCAAAAGCATGTTTTCATAAGTCACTAATAAAATATTTAGCACTTCCTATTGCTCCACTTTCAAAACTCCTCCTTCTTAAAAGCTTCTAGGGCCCAAAGTTTTTTTGAAAAAATGAACAAAAGAAGAATATATTAGAAATTCATGAAAGCCATTCACAGGCAGGCTGTCGGGACTACAGGAGTTTTCTTTTGTAAGGATACTTTTTCCTTTGAGATTTTGAAATATATTTTCTTTGCAAGTCAGAGACGCTGATGGATTTTCAATTTTTAAATCTAAGATTAGGTCTAATTGCCTAATTTACTTTGCCTATCCCTTAGAAAACTTAGCTGAAACTGCAGCATTTTATACAGTAACTCAGGATTCGTGGCTTGAAAGAAGCTATTGAAGCACAGAAAAATTGATCAATCATTTGATTGTCGATTCACACATCAGTGAATGACAGGTAGAGCCATTTTAGTCTTATCGTTCCTATAAGAATGTTAGCAATTCAGGCCAATGAAGATCCATTGTGATAATGGAAGTAATAATGAAAGCTGGAGCTTAGACCATGCACTAGCATTCATGACAGTACATCATCTCCCCTTACTCACAATAAGATGAAATGAGAAGGTTATTAGAAACACACGAACAATAAAGCTACCGTAAAAATTACCTTCTATGGATCCAGATTTCAATGGTGCAAGTGTGTTTCTCTCTGTCTCTCTAAGGACTCAGCTGAGTCCTTTTCCCATCTTCCCACTGCATTTCAGTCTAGAGCAGAAGCAAAGCAACCAGCAAGACATGTTTTCTTAACAGGTTATGGTTATGTGGTTCAGGAAATAAAATACACTGGATTATTTCTCCAAACAAAGGGAAACACAAAGCTAACATTCAGAATTTGCCAGGTCTAACCAAAAATATTTCAGATACCTAGTAATAAAGTGAGAGTGCACAGCATTACTCAAGCGAACTATTAAATTCCAGGAGAGTCACTTTAGCCCAAACTGAGCAAGTTTAAGCAAAACATGAAAGGGTCATCCAACTTCTTGCTCTGAAGTCCTCCTGGCATGGAAACGTTTGTTGCTATGTATTCTGTAAAGCAGGGAGAAGACAGGGAGAACACACCATCCCTGGAGGTGTTCAAGGCCAGGCTGGATGGGGCTTTGAGCAACCTGGTCTAGTGGGAGGTGTCCCTGCCCATGGCAGGGGGGTTGGAACTAAATGATCTTTAAGGTCCCTTCCAACCTAAAACATTCTATGAGTCTATGATTTAGTTTTCATGAAATCATACTTCTAAGACTAGGCAAATAGACACATTTGAAGCATTTTATCAGAAATAACTAAAAGTGCAGAGGATAACTAGAAAACTGAAAGGCAATTCCCACTTATGTTATTCTTTGGCCTTCAACACATAACAATCTAAGAATGAAAAGGATGAACGTTTTGTAAAGAGAGCCACCATCAACCCATCAGTTTCAATTCAGCATGGACCCACTGGGAGATAAAAAGAGGAGATAATATGGTCCAGTACAAGAAAGCTACCAAAGCTAAAGCAACCCAGGACCTTCAGAACATGAATTTTGATGAGAAGTCGTCACTGGAGGCTGAAACAACGCTAGGAGTCTAATAGAGAGCATTTACTGATAATTAACTTTTGATTATGAAGTTACCTGGGAAATATGTGTATAACAGACACCGTGTCTCACTGTATTTAATGCCAAAATAGCTAAACAAAAGTGTTTTGGTTAGAGTTTCACTTACTTTCCAGACACTTTCAATGAAAAAAAAAAGAGGCACTCAGCACAGCTGGAGCCAGAAGACAACGTGTGCCTATGCCCTGCTTCAAAAGCTGCTCCCCACCACTCGGGAGCTGCTCTCCCGACACAGAATCTCCCTCAGAAGATCTTGTGGGGGTGGTAACCTCCGCTGAAGAGGGTTACGAGGAGGTAGAGCAGTAACCTCCTAAAACAACCTAGATGGAAGAAGGAGCAGGTGAGTATCCCTGGTTTTAGACGCGGGGTCCCTTTCCAAAAACAGCAAGGAGGAGTAGGATGTAGTCATATTTGTTCTTCGACTGCCTACTTAGCAGTGCGAGGCCTGGGGCTCTCTCCTGGAAGGGGGGACATCCATGCAGCTCCCTCTTCTGTTGTATCAGACATGAACCACCAGAACCAATGGAGAGAAAAAATACATGATTATGCCTATACTGATACAACCTTGTGATCAGGGCTTTTACCTGAAAGGGGTAATACCTGGGGTCTAGACCATGGCCAAATGGCAACTCAGGGTAAATCCTGCCACTGTTTCATCATGGCAAAAATTTCATCTCACAGTCAATAAAGAGAAATATCCTCCAATGAGCTTATTAAGCCTTAATTTTTTTCTCTCTTTTTATAAATAATTCCAGTTCCTAATATGTCGTGTAGCAGCCATAAGTCTGGGAGGACAGAATCTCACACTTATTTTACAAAAGGACAAACATTATCTGCAAGGATGTAAAATACAGAAGAAACTCTGTAATTGGAAGCTTCTACTGCCTGTGCAAATTTATGTCATCGAGGAAAAGATTTGGACTCTCTACAAGTTAGAGTTAAAATTTTAATACCTAGGGTTTTTACTTTGATGATTGTGTCTTGATTCATCATATTTTCTCTCTGAAAATAGCTTGTAAGCTAGAAATTTCTGCAAGCCTGTCAACTTTCTCTTTTTTTTTTATCTTATTGATTTGTTTTCCGGAAGTATTTTCCTTTCTTTCTAATGTTTTATTTATCTAACAGTGTTCACATTTTTATCCCTAGAAACCTTTTCATTTGTTTTTTGCTGCTGTTTATTTGGTTTTTTACTTTTGTGTTTGGCTGCAGAAAAACAACTTGCATTTCAATAGCAATACTTTATACAGCCGAACCTCCCAAAGTGCTTTACATTTAATTACACACTCATAGCAAAGTGACTCTATGACAAATGTGGCCTTCGGGATCTCCAGAAAGGGGAAGGAAGGCAAGTCTTTCACAATCAGGCCGTCGTGCACACACACGTGGCGCTTTTCTTGCAAATGAGCACCGCTGCAGACTCTATATGTGATGCACAGGAGATAGCTGCGAGGAAATGAAAACAAGAATAAAAAAAGGAAGACAGTCTTGTTTTTCCAAATTAAGAAAAGGTAGCAGGCGGCTTCTGGAGTTCCCTGTCTTATGCTAATGCACACGAAGAAACATAGAATACTTCTTTTCACCCAGAGCAATACAGAAAAAGACATGTAATAAAAGGCATGCATTGATACCTTGTATTTATTTTGTTCAGTTTATAGCGTGTGCTGTCTTATTTCTTTCCGCGTCCTCTCTTATGTGTTATTTTCTTCTGTGACAGTTTACAGAACATTTTGCTGCTCATTATATGATGAACAGGAAAGCAATCCATAAAATGTTTGCCGCAGAACAAATCAAAAAGATATTTGGAAATCAAATCGTAGTTTTAATAATAAAATTGTCTCATTTTAGCCTCATATCTCTTACTTAATGAACAAAATTAATGAGAAATGTAACTAAGATGCATCATTTTTTATGACTGCTGCAGAAATTTTCAGTGATTATGAAGTCAGTAAGAGGTGTCTTTGGTCATATGATACTTTAAGCTATCAGTTGTTCAATAATTTAAACAAATTATTTTAATTTCTCATCATGGGACATTCAACAGTAACGCGTGTCAGCCAATTCACATTAGACATGTAATGTAACAGCTTTCAGTTCTTTAGTAAGGTTTTCTTGATAGATGTTTTCTGAAATAACTTGACAAGAGAAAAATTTAATCTGAAACTGCTTAGTAAATACGAGTAATATTCATGTATTTGTCACTGACTGGTATTGTGGGATTATCTTTCTCATTTCACAGATAAGAAAGCCCTGGCTAAGGGGGCCGGTTAATTTTCTTGGACAAATTGATGTAGAAAGTCTACAGCTATGCCTAGAATAAAATCCCAGTCCAGCGCTTTATCCGTCACATTACTATTTCTCAATGGTGGATTGCAAATGTTCTTGCAATGCATAACATTGAAATTGTTACATCAGGCTAAATTAAATAAAATCTAGTTTCCCCATTCCATTATGTTTAAAGGTCACATATTCACTAGTAACTATTCAAAACACACGTTCACACCAAAACCGTGTAGCTACTACTAACATCCTTAGTGGTGGGTTTTGGTTTGGTTCTCGTTCTCACTTTAACGCCAAGGAGGCAGGATCACAAAATTGCTTCACCTGAGACTGAATGTCACTGTATTGAACGGAACAACAAAACACTGCATTAGGACCTAGTGTTCCTCCCCAAATATTTTTGCCTGTTGGTGAAGGCTGTGAAACACAAGCTCCTTTCACAGATGCTCCAGACTGAAAATGAACCCAAACCATCTGACCCACACCATCCCCTAGTTACACCGCAATTGTACCGGCGTACGATAACCCAGAGTCGCCGCTCACAGTGAGGCGGGTGTGTGAGCAACGCGCACTCCTCTGCAGCACTTCCCCGGGTGCAATTCCACACGTGTGCTGTGGACCCTCTGCCAGGCGCAGCCCGGGGGCAGCTCCACTGCACATACAGCATCGCAACACGTGGTGCTGCAGTGCCTGTCCCCGGCAAGTTCACGGCATCCTCCCTCTAGTTTCTACGTATCGTTGGCTTGAGATAGCGCTGAGGTAAAGCCACCTGCGATGGTAAGTATGCCCGGTCCCATGGACCATAGATCCCCAGCTCTATTGGATGTTGACCGTGAACAGCTTCTATGTGTTTCTAGACTTAGCTCCATGTCTTCACACTTCTTACAAACATATCTTCAGCGCTTCTTACAAACATGTCTTCAGCCTCTGAAAGCTGAGCAAACAAAACAAGTACAGGCAAAGTGTTACAAAAACAGTAAAGACTATTTTCAAGCTAAAAAGCAACAGCAAAATGGCTTTTTTAGTTCGCAGCTGATCTCAAGTTTGTTCAGTATTTTTAATATCGTTCTCTGCTGGGTTTTTTTCTTTAATATGACAGTCTTTTCTACCGCAATCCATCCTCAAGCCCAATGTGCGATGCCGTATGGAACAGCTTTGCAGATGGGCTTTACTTTGGTTGAAGTCCTCTACCCTTACAGCAACCTGCCGACATTGTACTAAGACAGTGAGAAAGAAAGGGCTTATAAAAATAGGAGAGTAGGGGATTAGCCTTTAAAATGTTACATTTTGGACACAAAATATTGTTTGAGAAATCAAACATTACTTTCACGGGATAACATAGTTCTAAATGCAGCTGACAGCGTAACACCAAGGCAGTTGTAAGCCAAGATGCTCACAAGTGATGGGTCCTTTGAAAGTCTTTGGCTCCTCTCAATGAGTGTCTGTTAATGGAAACACAGAAGAAATCTACACAGAACAAGATGAGGAAGTGGTTATGGGACTCAAATTTATAATTTATATAAATATAACTGCCTTCAGATTTAAAGCTGAACTTGGGCATACATTTGCATTCAGTGTGAATGGTATCCCACCACTGAAGACCATTCTCGAGGCTATTTTCCATCTTAGGGCACTTCTCAACAAAAACTAAGCCTCTCCTTCACTTATATCTTCTAACTACGAACTTCCAGGGCACTGGGAGCCCAAAGCCCATGCCCTAAAGTTGGGAGCAAGGAATTTGGGGCAGCAGCTGGGAGCCATCTCTGAGTGACAAAGGCCAACTACAAACCTGTAACTCACCATCAGTAGTTAGTGGTTAACTGGAGGTTTATCAGGTACTTGGGTCTCATACTACAAATGAAGAGACATTTTTCCTTTTCCTCTTTCCCCCCTCCCTGTGGCACCTCTCTGCCTGTCTCTTTCATGCAATCAGACCCTCTCCTCTGGCCTACAGCCCATATATACGGATTCAGCATTTGCAACTTATGATTAATTTGACCCCACTGTTTGCTCTTCAGATAACTGTAATTCCTCCTTTCTTTCAACATAAACTATAATTTCTGCTTCATGTCATGTGTAGTTTATAGCTCCTCTTTTCTTCGTGCTGTTTTTCCTGTCTACTCGCCAGTGATGAGCCTTACCTGCCTATTTGCCCCCCACGTACCAACTCTCTTCAAAAAAAGTTATCCAATTTCTTTTATCCTTAATTTTTTTTTTTCTGATCAAGGCGCAAAGCCAAAATACTACATTTAACAGACAGAGCAATATTTTACCAAGCTTTTACTTATATACTGGAAGTCAATGCAGCACAAAAATTGCTCTGCTAAATGAATGCAAGACCGAGTTTTCCTGGCTCACTCTAGTAAAAGGAAGCTGCATTGGAGAGAAGAAAGATTACATATTCCAAATCATCTCAGCTACCCTCTTTATCATTATTATTGCCTCCATTTTCTACTGCATTTTAGAGTATATTCTAAATGGAATATTAATATTAATTTCTTTCTTCTTCATGAGAGTTCAGATAATTTGGGATAATTAAGGGAGAGAGGATAGCAGAATCCATCGTGGGGTTATAAATCTCCAAGGAATGTGTTAGTTTTGCATTTTAGTTCTGCTGAAAAATGTAAATGCTTCAATTAGTGTAAAAATCAGAGGCTGCCTCTCTCATTAACAACGAGGCCTCTAACCTCTCACCTTGCCCATATCTGAATCAGAGGATTCTGAAATGGGAAAGTTGGCCCATTTTCCTAAACACAGAAATTGCTCTAAAGAAAAGCAACCAGAAAATATCTCCCTCCCCCCCTTTAAAGAGCTAATTAGTTTCCAGAAAAGGCTTTATCCAGAGAAGTTGGTGCCCTGTTGCATGTGGTGGGGAAGCTGGTGTGCTTGTGAATAGCATTACAATAGACTTGAAGATAACAGGGCTGGGCGTCTGCAGTACGGGGATGAATCTCCTCAATCTGAATATTCCATGTTTCATAACAAACCTGTCAATAAGGGAGGTGAGGGCAGTTTCGCTGCTGCGCTATGCTATCCTACAGCTAATGCAGCCTGAAACCTCCTAAAGGCTGATTGAAATCGATTCATACACAGGTGGAATGCTACAGATCTCTCTTCTCAGCCTTTATAAAGGGAGATTTAGTAGGAGATTTTTTATTTATTGAGAGATTCGTATTATACCAAGTTCAATACTCCTCCAGTCCACAGTTACCCAGAAAGGCACGCTTAAACAAATGCCTGATGTATTCAGCGGGTATGGGACCAAATAAATCAGGGGAAAAGAATATAGCTACTACCACACACATCCATTCTGCACACATTCGTTTCTAAGCCAGGGGCTGGGAGGCAAGGAGAAAAGCGCTACCTGGACTGATGATTATATTTCCTCAGTGAATAAAGCCCACATGTGCAACACAGTAATGCAAAATTACTTGCTCCCTTCGCATAAAGAAGGTTCATCTGCAATGATTTAATTAATTGAAGGATTAGCCTTCTGCTACCATTTTTGACCTGAGGTTTTTCTGCTAATTTTCCTTTTACTGAAGGATCTTCTAGACAGTGTGGCACAAGTAACGTCGTAGCATTGCAGCACTCTGGTATATTTTCAAGGCCATCAGCCCTACTCACAACTTCTAATCCTTAATTTCTATCATGTGTTATTCGGGTTAAGATTTTATAAGGTTTGAATCCATTTTTCATATATGAACTGGTTCAGACAGAGGCCCAGTCATCCAAATGCATTCAGGATGTTGATCCAGTTTGCACAGAGGAAGCTTTGTTTGCATAGAAGAATTAGTATGGAGAAACGCCATATTCTCTCCTCACGCCACACCCTGCAACCATACTATTTCTTGATCACCCTTCAAATCCATTTTAAGTACTGCTACCAAAATTACCTTTCTGATCCCTCATTTCCTCTCCTCTGCTTGTTCTTGATAGTGCCTGCCATCACTCCATCGCATCATATCTAGTTGACCCCAGCTCTGCTCCTCCAGTGATATTAGCCTCAGGCAATCCATCTCCACACTACCCTCTTTCCTGGTCTGTGATAAATTCTATAACAGTTTAATACTTCAAAATAATTTCTTAAGCCCCTTCTACCATTTTGCCTTCAAATCAATCCCATTGATACTGGTACAAGTACCTGAGCTGTCTCCTTTTTACCCTAAATTCTGTTAATCTCAGGCATCCAAAATACTTTATATCATAGTACTAAAGGCTACGTAGGTTCTGGGTCAAAATTTCACAGGAAAAGCACCATTCAAGAGCAGTGACCATAACGTGCTTAGATCCAATATCCTCTCTGGAGCAGCATAGATCAAAAATCCACCACATTTGTGCTAAAGTTTGAGCAATGGAAGTACATAAAAATGAGGAAACTTGTTAAAAAAGAAGCTAAAAGAGGTAGCTAAGAGAATGAAATCCTTACAGGCAGCACAGGGACTACCAAAATACATCCTACTGAAAGCAGAGCTTCAGTGCACACTGTCTGTTAGGAAAAACTTGTGAAACAATAAAAAGAAGCAAGCGTGGTGGAGCAGTGAGATAAAGATTTGGGAAGTAAAAGGGTTTATTAGAATTGAGAAGGCATCATTCAAAAAGCAGAAGCTGTATCCAAATGAAGAAAATAAAAAGGATCATAAACCCTGCCAGATTAAATGCAAAAATATAATTAGGCAGGCCAAAAAAAAAGGAAAAAAAAAAGGGTTTGAGGAACAGTTGGCTGGAGCAATCAAAAGTAATACTAAATTCCTCTTCCAGCACATCAGAGCAAAAAACCTGCCAGGCAGTCTGTGGGGCCCACTGACAGCCAGGTTGAGTGCTGAGAGAGGGCAAGGCTGTTGCAGAACAGCAGAACAAACACTTGCATCACTGCTTGCTGTAGAAGAAACTGAGGCTATTTCCTCGCTAGAAGCCTTTTTGGAAGGCAATCCTATCCTAACATTATCATAAGTGCTAAGGAATATTCTGGACTGAATGGTATTTAGCCAAGAGCTGAACCCAAGGAGGTAACAGCTGAATCACTAATAGGGATATGTGATCTCCCACGTTAACTTTTTGGGCACCATGAACACTGAAGGCTAGCAAATGTGATGTCAGGGAGGATCCAGAGAGCTACAGGCCTGCAAGCTAGTAACTCTAGCGCACAAATTTGTAAAAGCTACAAAGGACAGATGTTACCTAAGATACATGTCTAAATGCAATCTAGGTGGGAGAGCCAATGTCAGTTCTGTAATGGGAAAATCTGCCTTATAAAATCCATTTGAGTTTTTTGAAGTTGACAAGCATATGGGTCAGGTGAGCCAGTCAAGCAAAATACAACTGGATTTTCAAAATGCTTTTGACAAAGTCTCCCATGAACGATTTCCAAAGAAACTTAGCAGCCATGGAATAAGAGGGAAGGACCTGGTAACAACAGATAATTGGCCAAAAGACATGAAACAGAAGGTCTGTCCTTGCAGCAGAACAAATACCCTTCACAGTGAGATAAAATGACGGACTCTGAGCTGACAATTACCATTTGGGAGTGAGAGCTTGAGGTTACGATACACAGCTCCATGAAAGCTGATGCTCATTGCTCAGCAGCAGTCAAAAACACAACTCAAATGCCAGGAATAAAAAGCAAAACAAAAACATAATTCTGCCTCTATTCATCCATAGCTTGAATATATTTTCAGTTAGGGTCTCCTCATCTCTAAAAAAGGACACATTTACGGTGGAAAAAGATCAGAGAAAGATCAACTATGATAAACTATGGAATGGCTTATAGAGTTCTGAAAACTCGTGATTCATGTGGAGTAAGTGGATGGGAAATTACTGTTCACAGTCCATCCACTGCAAGAACCAGAGAGTGTCAAATGAAGACTTAAAGCGAGCAAACAGAGATAGCCCTCACAGAAGAGGTATCTGTACCGCTTGGCACAACTTGTTCAATATCTAAACTTCCTGTTTTCTGGAACAAGGACTTCATGTTTTTCTGTGTCTATCTGTTCAGGTCTAGAGTCCTTGAATTGGACTTTTTGGAGCTATTGGTACAAATACTTAATCATGTCCATTCAGCCTACCCCATGAATGTGTTGAATACAAACTTAGTGGTCAGTTTATAATAGGAAACGTCACTTGAGCAAAGCACTAAACCAATTAATAGCTTCCAGTTCCCTCTTTGCATTAATTCAAAATCATCATAATACTATTAGGGAAAAAAGGAAGATCCAGGGAACTGCAAGCCGGTCAGTCTCACCTCTGTGCCCAGCAAGACAATCGAGCAGATCCTCCTGGAATCTCTGCTAAGTTTTAAACTGAAAGAGGGTAGATTTAGATTAGATACTAAGAAGAATTTCTTTACTCTGAGGGTGGTGAGACACTGGAACAGGTTGCCCAGAAAGGTTGTGGATGCTTCATCCCTGGAAGTGTTCAAGGCCAGGTTGGATGGGGCTTTGAGCAACCTGGTCTAGTGGGAGGTGTTCCTGCCCATGGTGGGGGTGTTGGAACTAGATGATCCTAAGGTCCCTTCCAACTCTAAACCCTCTATGATTCTATGATTCAGGAAGTTGTTTCAGTTCAGACCAGGAGTGGCCAAGGGTAAAAACAAATGCTAAGAAGACGAGCTATAAAACCTTGTATTGCAAGCAATGCACACACATCAGTGACTGAACTGTGTAGTTAGAGTGTTTGTACATTGCTTAAAGTAGCCATTTCCAGGGTGCCTGCTTGGAGAAAGCCTTCTGTTTTCATTCGATCCAGAGACTACTAACCTGTATTCTGACTGCAATGACCATACCATTTGTTTCTGTTGAATTTCGTATACAATATTAGTGAAAAAAATGATTTTTTTAATTGTTTGACTAGAAAACTGGTTTACACCTCTTTCAAATTTCCTTAGTATCTGAGCTCCATATGGGCACAGGATTTTATTAGGATATGTCAGTTCACCATAGCCAATCTACTAAAGAGAGCTCCACCATAAAAGTTCCCAGTTTACAAAGAAAAATAAAATAGCAGGTGTTAACACTGAAGAAGAAAATTGGGACAGAAAATTAAGGTTATTAGGGAAGCTGAGAATTATAAAAGGGCCAACAGGGAGTGATTTCAGAAATCACAGTTTAGCAGCAGAGCAAATAAACAAAGAAGCCTGTGACTGAAGTCATCAAACTAGAAAATATTCTAGCAAAGTAATAAAACGAGAGTCTCCAAATGGAGCCTGGTTACCTAACCCCTGTATTCTTTCCCTTTTGGCTCACGCTATACAGCCAGCCTCACTGCCTCACAGGGCTGAGCCCTGGACATACACATAGACAGAAAGACAGCAGTTACTCCCGAAGTCTTCAGTTCTTCGGACTGGGTTGAGGTTTTGACACAAAGCCTGTCTATCTGGCAACGCATCACTGTGTGAACTGTGAAGTAATACTGGGACCTACTCATGAGCTTTTTCCTTACCTGAAGGTGCCGTGGCTGACATGGTAATGTGAGCCACATCTCGCACTTAGCCCTGTCGAGCACTGGGGCAGCCATACCCTCCTGCAGAACGGGAGACAGATCTTTGCCTTCACCTTCCTCATTGCCACCTGATGCAGTTCCAGGCAGGGGATGTAATGACCCCAGAAAGGTTGCTCTCCCCACTGTTCCGGTACAGGCTGCAGGGGTAAGCAGCACAGGGACACCAGGATAGGGCAGGAACACTCTCAGGACCCAGTTCTTGGAAGGGCTGTACAGGGCAAATGGTCCACTTAGAGGGCAAGGGAGAAACTGTCCCACAGACGTGGGGTGCAAAGAGCCATGTCAGGTGTTCTTTGCCCACAGGGGCTACAGCCACAAGAAAAGTACCTGGCATTACACATATTTAAACAGAATGAAAACTAAAGCAGTTTGTATGAATCCAGTACATAAGATGAACTCTTCTGAGTAGCGTAAATTAGAGTCATAGGTAGTGGGCAGCAGGAAGAGTCGAACATCAGCATTTCACCAAAAAACAACCTGCATTACAGCCTCTAGGCTGCAAGTCAGCCTTGCTGGAGCAGAGAATGTAGATTTTAAGGCCAGCAAGAACTGCTACAATAATCATGTAGCCTGACCTCCTGTGTAACACAAGCCATAGGATGTTATCCATCAGTTCCCGCAGTGGTAACGCCCACTCTGCCCTGCTGCAGGGGAGGCTCCTTACAACCCTGTTTCAAATGAACTCTCTTTCAAACAGAACCCTGAGGGGAACGGGCAGATCTTAGACAAAAACTTGTTTGTTTGCTTTTCCAAAAGGAGCAGCCGGGAAAGCAGTTGCTAATGGCGAGTGCAGGACTGCATCGCTGGTACCCAGTGGGCACCAGGCAGTCAGGCTCCGGCTGAGCGGTGAAACCAGGGCAGCAGTCACACTGTGCTGCGGCAGGACTATAGCCCTTTCCTACTTCCCTGACATTCATGTTGCCTTCCTCTCACCCACTGAGTATTATCATCACAGAGGCTGGAGTTTGAATGTGTTTAATGCTTTCTTAGCCACAGATCATTAGCAACCAATTCCACTTTCCACTAAGTCCCAATTGTTTTTACACAATACGGGACTCCTTTTTTCTCTCCCCTCCCCTCTTCTTTCTTCCTCCTCTTTCCAATTTTCTTGTGGTAAAACACTTCTGCCTGAAAGCAATAAGCTCCTTTCAGAACTTAAACCCCAATGGCAGGCATTTGGAACAGAAGCTCTAAAGGCACCATTATTCTTCACTTTGGCTTCACTGCTGGCTCGCTGTCCACATGCATAATGCCAAGCTTTTTCCCACAAAAATAGGGGTCCTCAGATAGCCACAACTCCAAGTTAACTGCCTGGTTTTATTTATTCCTGGAGGAAGCCAGCAAAGGGACAACTCTCAGGACATTTGGGAGGCCACCACAAAGTCAGCAAGCACTCATCTAGGTATGGGATGAATATAAATGAAGCAGTGACTTAGCTAATTGTACCCACCAGGAACAGCTATTCGTGCTTTTTGGATATTCCCACCCCACCCCTGATGTCCTCTCCTCCTTCGCTACCAAAGGTTTTCTGGTTCACAAACCCGCTTTCCACAGCTCTGCATCTCAGTGTTCATGTGAGGCCTGAAACAAGATTGCAGCTTGTCATTCCTTTTCCTGTTTCTGCAGGGCTATAGTATCCAGAGCAGGAAAAGACAGGGATCCACTCCCACCACTGTTGCTTGCTCTCTGTGCAAGCTCCAGCCGCCCATTAATTGCCAACTGGCAGCTGTGAGAAAGCGTTCTGCACCCCTGGCAGGTGGGCTGCTGGCTAGGCTAAGGAGCATCTCTCAATAAATCGTTGGGGAACAGCAGGACCTCACCGCTGAGAGGGAACCTGCTCCTGCCTGGGGTCTGCCCTCACCAGCAGGCCATCAGCTTTTGCCTGCAGGACACACATTTGAATGTCCCCACACAGAAACATGGATTGGACTTGGGTCTCACTCTGTGGCTGTGACAGGCAGCAGGGGACACCGGGGCACGGAAATCCAGGGGATTACCCAGATGGGAGCCCAACTTCCACTGCTGTCCTAGGAAGAGTAAAGAGCAAATGAAAGGGCTCACCCATCCTTGGAGAGATGGTCCTAAGAAGTTTACCATAGGTAAAGCCCTCAGGTTATCAGTCCTGGGCAGAGATAGAACTCCACCACACCCCACTGCTGCTTGTGCAGCGGGCGCTTTAGGAGGCACGCAGCCCCTGCTGTCCACAGCAACCTTCTTCCAAGAGAAAGCCACTGGGATTGCATGGACAGGGTAAGGAGAAGTGTCCTCCTCCACAGCCGGCGCCCCAGTCAGCGCCAGCCCAGCCTCCTGCAGTTCCACGCCAGGCCATGCCCCATCACCACCGAGGAACCTCCATATGTTTTCTGCTGCTAGCCCTGAGCAGGGGTAACCATCCAAAGAGCACGGAGGAGAAAAACAGAGAGTAAAGTCTCTAACCTCACCGTGGCCAAAAGTCAGTGCCCACCCTTGTGCTTTGTGCAGAAGAAGCCTCCAGCAATGCTGTGGCTCCCAGTGCAGAGTCCCTGTGCCTGCAACCTAGAGCCTCTCATGCCTTAAGTCCAGCACAACCCACCAGAAAACAGGTGGCAGACCATTGCAGTGAGGCGTTAGTAGCTGTTTGACATGCAATCCATCCTTGAAAGAAAGAAACTGTGTCAAAAGAGGAAATTCTCCCCTGCCCTCGCAATCAGGGTGGCAGGGCATGCTGCGCCTGGGGAGGCTTCGGCTGTTTGTCTCGCTGGGGGCCACTGCCCCTCCCCAGCCCAGAAGCATCCCGGCACACAGTTATTGTCCATCCCGCGACTGCCGCTCTCCGCTGTTCCCATAAATAGGGATCTCCTTGTGTGGGGGGAGCAGGGCTCCTCGCAGCCCTTGCCCAGCTGCCAGGCAGTGCCCGGGGAGGGGAGCGGCGGGGGGAGCAGCGGGGCAGCCCCCTCCAGCTGCCAGAAGGATGGGGTGAGAGGCGGGCAGGAGCACGGGGGGCTGACGGAGGCAGGCGGCCCAAATCCTGCCCACCTGCCGGGGCGCGACGCCAGCTGCAGCCCAACAAGGGCCCCATTAATCCTGCCCACACGGTGGGTTTCTCTGTCTCCATACAGCTGCCTCGGGACACCTCACTGAGAAATTTCCCTCGGTGGTTTGCTAAGGGTTTCTCCCTAAAGAATCATGATTTAATTGCTGTTATTATCTTCATAAAGCTGTCCAGAGTGTTTTTTCCAGTGGTTATTTAAAGCTTATCTAAAAAGATACTGATAGCGATGGAACGCCTGGTTAAAACTGCAGTCCCGGTATGTCAGTAGCAGAGTGTGGTAAAAATAATAGGTGTCTTAAATCAATCATCATCTTTCTCTAATTTATTGTATTGTTGTATTTTTGGATCCATGCATGGCAGGCACAGCACATCATTACAAAAGAAATGGAGTTAGAAGCTATATAAACAGACAACTGCCGACCAAGTTACTGTCAGTCTTCTGTGGAAAAAAAAGATACTTTGGCAAAGACTAAAAATCACACATTATAATTTTTAAAAAGATCTGCTGAGGAGAAACCTTTGTGTAGAAAGCAAGCTCTCCAAAACATGTCTCTAAAACATTGTTCACATTGCTGATGAAAAATTGTTTAAAAATCTCTCGATCAGTAACAGCTTCAAAAATAACAGCATGAATAATATGAACATTTTGTGGAAACAAACAACTGCACAGGATATCATTAGGTATATAGTCTATATATTTTTTCTGTCCTGATTTGGTGCAGAGAGAAAAGCTGGAAGCACAGAAGTATTGATGAAATGTGTTTTAAAAAGATGGAGGAATTTTTTTTTCATGCAAATCCCTTGTTTCATCATATTGCTAGTGACTCATGGATAAAGGCTTAGAAATCTACAGGAGGAGATGAGACACATCTCAGAAACAGATATGAGCAAATAATTCACTACAGGATAGTTGTTTTCTCTTTAAATCAACTCTCTTTTTTTTTTATTTAAAGAAATTATCCACAAACAGATCATTCTCACTATGAATTTATTCCTGTGTTCCTAATTGCCTCAGGGATGGTTTGTGAAAACAAATTTTTAGACGATGAATTTACAAACTGATCATTCAAAATGTTTAGCTACTGTGAGTTGCCAATCACTTGGCATTAAAAATTCTATGTATTATTTCTACTTTATAATTCACTCCCCTATTTGTAAAGTCAAGTGCCTGGGGGAAAAAAAAAGTATCTAGCAGAGTTTTGAAACTCTCAGGATCACTTTGGATAAAGATAAGGGATAAGAAAAGCTGAGGCATTAAATGTCACTTCATATCTTTTCATGTCTTACTTCCCCACAATCACCACAGCCCCTCGTCACTTAGCCCATTACCTGCAGTCTGATCCCCAAGTGGTGCATTCCTTCATAACTCATAGAGGGAGAAAGAGGCACGTCACGTTTATGGACTAGTGAGTTTTATATGTCTTTTCCCCTCACATCCTTCCCAAGCCGTTCGTGTTGGCAAGCACCTATCTGCCAAGGATGCAACCTAACTCTGCTCTGGTGTGTTTAATTACCCAAATTCCTGTGCCCAAGCTTTGGAAGGACATTGGGAGACCTCCCTCTGTCCGTCCCACACTGTGCAGCATCACAGATTGCTTCATACATTTGTTTGTGAACAGCACGAACTGACGGTGGTGGTCTCTCTCTTCCACCATCTACCATCTCCAGAAATCTCCTTTAGTAATTGGTTTTGTGACTACTTGAGCTGCCTTTAACTCTGAAATATGCTTGGGAAAGCAGCTGTCAAATGTAAGAGACGGGGCTACACAGAGCTCCTGCAAAGATGGGCAACTGTCTGGGCCACAAGACTGCTGGGAGTGGGCCATGGCCCCTTCCCCTGCTTTTTCTGCGTATAAGCCAAGGAAAATCGGACTTTCTGTTACAGCTACACCAAGAAGGCGGCAGCAGCGTGTGGAGTAGCATAGAATCACAGAATCATAGAATCATAGAATCAGTGAGGTTGGAAGGGACCTTTAAGATCATCAAGTCCAACCGTTAACCTACCCTGAAGAAAAAAAAAAAAAAAAACAAACCACACCACCCACCCACTTCTAAACCATGTCCCTAAGCACCTCATCTACCCTTTTCTTAAACACCTCCAGGGATGGTGAATCCACCACCTCTCTGGGCAGCCTATTCCAATGTTTAATAACCCTTTCAGTGAAAAAATACTTCCTAATATCCAGTCTAAACCTGCCCTGACATAACTTGAACCCGTTTCCTCTTGTCCTATCACTTGTCACCAGTTGATGCCAGTATTTTTAGGATCACCATTTCACCCCTTCAATGGCATAGAATCATAGAATCATAGAATGGTTTAGGTTAGAAGGGACCTTGAAGATCATCGAGTTCCAACCCCCTTGCCATAGGCAGGGACACCTCCCACTTGACCAGGCTGCCCAAGGCCACGTCCAGCCTGGCCTTAAACATCTCCAGGGATGGGGCCTTGACAACCTCTCTGGGCAACCTGTTCCAGTGCCTTACCACCCTCAAAGTGAAAAATTTCTTCCTAATGTTTAATTTAAACCTGCCCTCTTCCAGTTTAAATCCATTCCCTCTTGTCCTATTACTACATGCCCTAGTAAAAGACCTTCCCCAGCTCTCCTGTAGGCCCCCTTTAGGTACTGGAAGGCCGCAATAAGATCTCCCCGGAGCCTTCTCTTCTCCAGGCTGAACAGCCCCAACTCTTTCAGCCTCTCCTCATAGGAGAGGTGCTTCAAGCCCTCGGATCATCCTCGTGGCCCTCTTCTGGATGCGCTCCAGCAGGTCCATGCATCTGGAGCTGTAGTCCATGCATCTGGAGCTGTAGTCCAGGCTTTCTGAGGCTTTTCTTCTGATCGCCTGAGCCAGCCCAATCCAGCTTAGCTTGGGCCTTTTTCTTTAACCCTTGGCTTTTGCTGACCTTACCATGACTTGTCTCCACACCCTCCTCTTTAGCAATTCGATGTTGCCTATACTTCTGTGAACTCTGCAAAAGAACTGGTGAAGGGTGACTCAAATTCCTGAGATTAAATACTTGGATATAGTTACTGTAGTAAGAGATGTTGCTGTAATATCTGGTATAGAGAAGCAAATATCACAGATTTTTTTTTCCCCAGGGAGGATTTTCATTACCCTGGCAAATCCTTTGAAGCCAGGAAAATGCCTGTACAACAAAACTAAGAGAGACCTATATTATAAGAGCATCAAATCTGAGCCGGTTACAGCCTTCACCTTACCCCAGAATCATTCTTCATGCAGGGTCTTCACAATTTGTCCTTGCACTGGAGTATGCCAAGGAAGTGAACTGGGGAGCAAGAAAAGAGATGAGAATAACTGTTACAAGGGCCCACACACCACCGTCCTTTGCGAAGGAAGGCAAATGTACCCCAAATTAACATCAGGAAGGGAGTAGAAAGTTCATTGATCCCAAACAGACCCATGTCATGCCTCCTTCTTGAAGAGATACTTGGGATTTAACAGCACCATTACATAAAGAACAGTTCTCCCTACCAATAAATACATTCCTCTTCTAGTGCATTGAAACAATTAGGCAATTTCCTTCTCCTTTCCTACAAATTGAATCTCTCAATAGCTCAATTTCTGCAAGTTTCATTGTTTTCTCAGGCACGTCGAAAGTCATTTTGCTGAGCCGCCATACTCTCCAAGTACCCAAGCATCTCCAGCACCTGAGCATTCAACGCTACAGCTATTTCTTCAGTAGTGCTTGGACATGTTTCAAGTTGACATTTTAGATTGCATAACTCCTGGCACAGCACTGCAAAGATGTCTCCTCCCATTGCATCAGAGAGTGACCTGCTGTGGCAAAGGCTATTACTTCCTTTGAGACTATCAAGTCTGTGGTGCCTCATCGAATTATACAGATTCCAAGGGGAGAAAAAGTAACCGCTGCGTGCTCCGGGCTCTGAACTTTTCAGTACAACACATCTGGAGAGCCTTCATCTACATATGCAGCTCTAATGCCACATCTCCTTGGCAAACACTGCTTGCATTGGATTCTGCTAACATAGGATGACAGACAAGTAACAATAGGAGCTACGTTGACTTGGTGCTTGTCTCATCCTAACATAAAATACTGTGTGATGGACTAGCCACAGCTGCATGCTTACAAAGAGCAGTCTGTAGCTTCTAAGCAAAGCAGCTGAGAAGTTAAAAAAAATAATAAATCTCAGCTTTCCCCTCCCCACTCATTTTCACACACACATGTTGGATCCGAGGCCAAAATCCAATGACTAAAGTAGGCATACAACTAAGGGTGACCTGATTTTTGAGAGATACTGAGCACTTGCACTGCCCAGGGACTTTACTGCTTCAAAACAGTGTTTCTTGGGGAGCACAAAGGCTCAGTTTCTCTGAAAATTGGGTACATTTGAGCAGGTGCCTTAACATTGGGGTTTTTAACGGCTTAATCTCTTAATTTGTTTTTCTGAGAACAGTTTAATTTGAGAGTATAGACAAATGAATACTGAATAAAAAATAATAAAAGAAATCTAACATTGAAATGTCTCATTTCTGTAGCATTATCAGTGCTGAGTACCACTGTGGGGGTGGGTATTACACGCTGCAGTATGGAGGGGGGAACAGCAGGCTGTGCAGTGGCAGGACCGCTACCCTATCGATGTCTCACAGACCATGTGCTACAATGGGCAGCACTAGTACTAGAACCCACTCGGCTCTCAGATGCCCCATCTGAGCAGTACCCTCCCTTCTCCAGGGAGCTTACTGATAGTAAAGACGGCGGCTTTTCAAGTCAGGGCTGGTCATCCAGAAGCCCAGGGATGCTAATGAGCAAACCTCCCCTGGGCTGTGGATCTGTCTGAGGCAAAAAGAGGGTGATGTTGAACCCAAAGGTTTGGCACAGCCCACCATGAGGCAAGATGACTACAGTCATCTCTACCTTCTTTTCCCCCTGCCTCCCTCTGCATCTGGCTTGTGGCTAAGGTGGCAGGAACGGACTAATGCATGCCTTCAAGGGATTTGAAGAGAGTTCTTAACTGTTTAAAGAAAGCTTAAAAAATAGCAATCCCTAAGTGACTTTCTGAGGCTGGTCATTGAAGGTTACGCAGGGCTAGATGTGAAGTTGTATAATCCTGTTTCTCAAATGTCAGCAGGAAAAAAGTAAAATTCCCCTTTTGGCTTTCTCCAACCCCTGAGTAATCTGATGCAGCACAAATCAATATGTTCTTGAGACAGCGTTCCATGGAAAATGTAAATCGTAATGTTATCTGATATTTGGGTTGTACAAACTCAAGCAAATTGCAGAAACTATAATCCCAGGCTGTGAATCACTGCTGCGGATCTAATCACTAACACTCTTTTCTGTCCACCAGTTCTGCCATTTGTGCAGCAGTGGAAGTATGGATTACACGTGACTTGTACTTTTCGCCACTAGCATGCCCTGATGGTAAGAAACCGTAGTGTGACCAAAGAGTTAATCAGAAGGAAACCCTGGTAGCTAGTTTCTCTCTCCTGTGTCCAAATATCCTCATCTCTCCAAGGAGAGCAGCTTTGGGAGTTCATAGCCGGCACACATCTACCTCTACTTTTTAAAGCAGAAACTGTCACAGGAGAGAGGACTGCTTAGGAGCTGTGATTAGAAGGAAGCTTGCTAATGCAACAAGTGGTCGACCAGACAACACAAACCAACAGATGCCAAACTATTTGAAGCCTGATACAGAACAAAAGGCCTGCCTCCTCAAATGAGGGCCAGGGCTGCAAAGCCCAGACAGAAACACATACCAGCTGGCCAGCCATGCAGAATGAAATCCCCCAAAGACCAGTTTCATCATAAGCAGCAGCTGACCGATCGCGATTGATGGGGCGGCTGATGAGAGGGATCATTCCTCGGGTTCCTCCCTCCCTCGATCTCAGACAACACGAGCTGCCACTTTTGTCATGAATGCCTACGGTATGTGTTTGCATGGCACGAACTCACATTCATGCAGAATCAGACCTATCCTTTGGCACAGTCCACCATGAGGCAAGAAGAAATTTCTGTTTTAAGCTGCCACAAACAAGTGAAGTCAAAATCTCCACATCCCAAAATGTAACCTGAGCAAGCCTATAGCTTCTTACGGAACGTGGGTAGGTCTGCCCCCCTTCTGCTGGGATCGAGGGGTGCTTTGACACATGGCCATTACCCCACAGTGATAAAAGCATCTGAAATCACGTCTGCATTACCATCTCCACCACTGCTGCCACAATTTTAGGCCCTGCGTTAGCCAGCAGAGATGCGGGCCTGGATGGTCATGCATGTACTTTATTAGTGCCTTCATAAGCATCCTGCTTTTTAAGCAGACCACTATAGACATTTTAGTGTTTCAAAGAGGGACGTCTCACAGCCAACACATGATACAAGACAGGAATTCAGAAGGTCCTGGGAAGAAAGGAAAGCCACAGAGTCAGAGAGGACTTTCTTGTAAGGTGAGGACTTTGAACAGGAATGCAACAAAATCCTCTGATGTGAACTCTTCTTCAAAAGGCTGGTAGGCTTCTTCAAACCCACCCAGGCTGCTGATCTGAACGGAACACCCTGAAAAGTCCTTGTGAAGCAAGTGACAGGATAAACCAGCTTACAAGAGAGGAGGATGTCTGAGAGAAACACGCAAGCTAGGAAGGGACTGTCAGTTGGAAAGTCTGATTCTATATAATGGCTGTAATAAAATTAGGAGAGTCACCCAAAGACTTCCTAGAAAACAGAAATTTCGGCACCCACATGCTTTTTAGTTTGCCTGTGTGCTGTGTACAGCTCCATGTTTACATACAACCCATCCACTCCTCTCCTTGGTAGACCCACACATTTAAATGTTTCTGTAATTATATTTCTTCATAGCAGCAGACAGTTTTGAAAAGAATATCAGAGAAGCCAAGGGAACAAACTCTTCTTGGACCGTTTCCCATCCCTGTTATTTTCATTAAAAAACAGGGAGAGCATTGGTGCACCGAGACTACGGCTGTTTGCGCTATGTGCCTGACTCAGGAAACAAGCAGTTTGTTATTATGGTTATTTCTGGCAATTCAGGCCATTACTGTTCTGAAACATAAAGCAATTCCTATTTCACCTCAAGTACTAGTCTACAGATTCAAAATGTGTGTGCTAAGTCTTAATCTACAGGGTGTCCCACCTGACTGACTAGGAAATAAATCCGAACAGAGCACAGCAAAAAATTACAATAAGTTGCCTGCATCACTTCAGGCCATATTCATCAAGTGATGGCTTATGAGTGCTGCATACTGAAAACACACAGGAGCTGGGTATTGTGAATTCTAAGCCACTGCCCATCGTTTCCCTTTACCTCAAGTTCCTTAAAAAAATGCCAGATCCTCGGCTGCTGTCAATTAGCAGAGTCTCATTCAAACTGATGCTGAATTAAACAGGCTAAAGATGTGTGCCCTGACTCCAGCAGAACTGTCTCTCCCACACAATTACAATAGAAAAGCTCATCTTTGTTTAAACATTCCGTTTTACAAAGGTTTTAAAATCCACATACACACAAAGATTGCTTGGAAATTTTGTGGGGGTCAGTGTAGGTTGTGTACACTAGAGTGTACAACAAATGGGGGTTAGGGGTGGGTGGAGTTTCAGTGGCCACAAATTGTGGCTATGATTCTTGTCTCTCCCTCCACGTTTGGGTCTTAATCACTTAACACACCCACAAGCTGCTCTATGGCATCCATTAATTTTTGAGAAATAAAATGGGAAGCAGTATCCTTAAAATCTGCATTTTTAAAATATGAGATGTTCCCACCCCACTGCCACAGCACTTCTCCTCTGTGCAGCTCCCCATGTATCATTCATGTACCCAGTCTTCCCTGTTGCCTCCTTATAACCACGTGCCTGTGGGGCACAGTAGCAGCTCTAAGACAATCAAGGAAGAAAAGGGTAAGGTGGGACTATTTTCCATATTTCAGGCTACAAATCTACATGATTTATTGAAAACATACCAGGCAAGTTAGTAAGCCTGTCCTTTACCACAGGATGCAGGATTTCAGGCTAAAATACGGGAAACCCCGTATCAAATGAGAAGTCTGCCAACCCTAGGAGCTCACCCATAAAGTGGATTACTCTGTGCAGTCACAGAGGTTTTCTAGACTACTCATTTTCACATGAGCTGGTAGCTCAAGGGGATGTTCAGACAGCGCTTGATGCCTTTGAACCTGACCTACAACCAGCCAATGTCAGTGCAAACCTGACCGTTGGCAGAAAATGGGGAAAAAAAGGAAAGAGGAGTGAGGCATGTTGTCATGGTCTGCCTCTGTCAAAGGAGTTTGTTGTTTGAGAGAAATCAAACCAGCAGAGCAGAAAGCTCAGATGGCACTGAAACTAAATAAATAGCATGTGTGCCAGGGAGGGTGTAGAAGTTCGGAGCTGTGGAGGGAGGCAGGGGAGGTCTGGCGAAAGGGTACTGGGGTGGCAGGACAGGAGAAGAGTGACAGGACTTGGAGGGGCACAGCCATGGTCCCAGCCCTACCGAGGTCCAAGGCAAGAAAATGAACACCTCCCTCTCCTCCCTGCCTCTTACCCATCCTCAGTGGGACCTGGGCAACCCGTGCCCTGAGTCCCATCTAGTGAGGGTGGTGACTCTGTCATTCCTTATGGGACCCAGCAGTAGGGCAGCTCTTTCCACCTTCCTAGTAGCTTCTGCAAAACAGAGTGTGAGACTGAAAATGCACCGGGTCAGTGCTTAGCACAGTGTCCCAAGCACTGGCAACGGGTTGGGAAGGGACACACCATTGACTGAGATGAATGCAGGAGTTCACACCCCTCACATCATCTGTGTCTCTTCAGAGGGCATTTTCATTCAGCAGAGTACACCTCATGGAGATGAACAGGTTACTTCACACTTCTTCAAAAAACTCATTCTGCTTAAAGGTCAGGAGTCCAAAATCCACACGCTCAATTGGATTTCCTTGAAACTAATAGTGCAACATAAATTTGCCATCCAAATACATAAACTTGCCATCACCTGAGTGATTTACAAAATGCATTCCTAAAAAAATAAAATAAATAGTCTCCCTGGAGGTTGAAAGATTGTTGCTGGGGGCATTTCTTTGGAATCAAACTGGCTCCGGTCAAAACACATAGGAACTCAGTCCCACAACGTCCATCACAGCTGGTGCGTGGTTCATGTCACCTCCTCAGCAGGCAATGCAGAGCAGGGAGCTTGGCAAAGGCTTCAAATCTACAAGGAAGGTTGAAACTCACACTGGGATGGAGCGGCCCTAGCAGGGTGCCCACTGGGCTCCTCTGGTTGCTTCCCCGCGTCAGCTGGAGGCTGGAGTCTTGTTCCCATAAGCAGACCTGGCTGATTATTGGTCTCAGGATTTGGGGTGGCTAGCATGTAGAAGTCATTCTTCACCCTACCCTGGGCATGTGTGGGGGCCTGGAAGGGTCCTGACACCACTTTCTGCTGTGCTCAGAGGTCATCTGAGGGACAGCAAGAAAAATCAAGCTGAAAATCATAAGAAGCCAGGCAACACATGTTAAAGACACAGTCCCCCCTTTCCCCGGTGGGACAAGGAACAGACTGGAGTGGGTTGCTAGGCTGGCAAGGAGGGAATGTGATAAAGCAAGCCTGGCTGAAATTGGTGCAGGGGATTTCACAGATGGGTGACATACAAGGAATGCAAGATCTACTCATATGTGCAGTTAAATAACCCCAGAAGCATGCAGAACTCTAGCAGGCGGCTGCCTTTGATGCATATATAGCAATAGGTGCCAGCTGACAAGGAGTTATTGGCTCCTAAAATACTCACGGATTAAGAAGACAGGAAAGGAGGTGAGCTGGAAGTCATAGCCAACAGATATACATGACAGCAGGTTGGAGAAGGAAGATTCACATGTTTAATGTGGGGTTTTTTTGTTACATGGCTGTCACATTAAGATATATGGAGCTAGACCGGCTTGATGGTTTCCCCTCTCTCCACACGATAGAGGACAAGACCTCAGCACTTATCACAGTGTGACCAAGTGCCCAAGATTTGGGAAGAAGTACACGGCAGCCACACAGCTTGTCCATCCCAGCCATAGCAATGTTTTGGTTGCTCCTGTAGGCATGAAGGGACAAAAGAGCAAGTATTTCTCTTCCATTAAAAGGCAAAGAAACTGGATGAAGACTTCTCACACATCATAAAGTTGTTTACAGCCAAGATGACCTTCCTACCTTGTTTAGTTTGGTGTCACTTTGAAATAGCAATCTAAAAGGGAAACTTTCCATAACCTATTGCCAGTTACTTGAATCAGTGATTTCCAAAATGTGGGCCACAGACAGCTGGTTGGTCACATGTGGCTGGCACTCCTCCCTTCTCATTGCTACTTCAGCCCGAGGACTGCTAAAAATATACCAAATGGTTTCCTAATATTGCGTTCTCATGTGATCACTAGCTAGTGTTGAAATGGGGATGTAAGAAAACAGAAGACTCAAGAGGTGGAAGAGTGGTTCTCTGCATGTTGGGAGATGGGAAAGGGAGGCATGGATCACTTCAGGGGAATTTGAGCTGCAAAACCAAACTCCCACCTAAGAAAGAAAGCAAATATGCAAAACAATTGGATATACTGGGAAATTATATCATTTCAGTTAAGACTGTTGAGAAGCGTGTAGATTGTTCTTATGGTTTGGTTGTTCTTTTACATTTTCTTCTGTCTGTATCTGTAACCTCACCTTATCCTGGGACTACATACACTGTACAAAGGAGCGTGACTCTGCTCACCTAACACGGTGAGGCCTGGGCCCCAGGGTCTGCTGTCAGACACCCAGTGGTAGAGATGTAACTTCAGGATATGCAACTTTTGACAGACTAGTTGATAAATATCTGTGCCATCTAAGCAACACACTGTTTTGCCATTTGGGCACCTGAGGTTGCGCCGGGCAGCTGCAGAGCAAGCTGCATTTTGCTTGTGGGCAAAACTGTCCACCCACCTGCCAGTGCCCCAGACCTGCAGACCATTGCATGACGCAAACGTTTCTGGCTCCTTCTGACCTGTGTGCCTAGTGTTCTGTGGGCGGGATGCAATGTGGTGCAGCCGCCTCGAGAAGCATCTGGATCAAATCAGATCTTTAGGTCTTTCATATCAGCAAAAAATGCAAAAACAGGCCTGAGCAATTTTCCTGACAGCATAAGGGATTCTAAGGGGTGGGTGTAAATCTGTTAAAATAAATTTAGAAAAAGGACTTAAACCAGTCAAAGCTCAGTTTCTGTTCCTCACCTGTCACTTACATTTGTTCTCCTCCACAAAAATGGGTGGCGCTGCTCTGAAACCCCAGGGAGCCCAGAGCCTTACCGGGGCAGTTTATTTGGAGCATTACGCCAAAACATAGGCTGTAATGCCCCGCAGATCCCTGACAGTGGATTCCAGACAGGCCAGGATCCTTGGGAAGGCTGTGCGGTGACATCACCCACCTCCGTGCCAAAAGGGATCCAGGACCCCGTTCCAAGAAGATCTGGGACTGCAGGCAGGACAAATAAAGCACTCACACGCTTTTCAGCCAGGCAGCTGCATGGAGTTCAGCAGGAAACTCTTTGTACTATGTGACCAGGTCAGAGATATAAACAAAAGGGCACTGAGAGAATGAGTCAACAGCTGTGTTCTCATGTCCATCTGTGTCATATTCATGTCACCAAAAATCAAATGCTCACAAGGGGAACTTGACATCAGATGTGCATGCTGCAACATTTGCTATAAAGAGAACAGTAAAACATTCAAAAAAAGTCACGCAGTTGCAAAAGTTTTACTGCTACTAAAACAATAGCTGAAGGGTAAGTTTTCAGCAAGAAGTAGACAGGAATTTAACCACGCTGCTTACACTAATCCCCCTGAAATATCTCTCTAAAAGAATCCAGGAGTGGAGGGCTGAACTGGCCTATCCTTTTAAGAGAAATAAACCAGGGGAAAAGAACAGCAAAAGTTGAACAGTTGCTTGATAGAAATGAGGGAAAGCACATTAGGATCCTCCTGGGCCACTTCAGGAAGAGACTTCACCCACCATACTGGATTTCGCTATTCAACTTCTATTGAGAAATGCAAGTTATTGGATCCCCATAAGGGGTCTGATGAAGTTGGAAAGGAAGAAAAGTCATTGTGAAATGACAGCAATGTGTTGTGGGGAGGAGTGGGAGCAGGCTCTCAGAAACCGTGATGCCCAACGTTACTGTTCACTCACCTCCACAGCACAACAATGAAGGGAAGGAAACAGACTGGAAGGACACAGCTTGGAAGAACCTGTTAAATGCACTAAAAAATCCACTGCCATAAGACTGTTGTTTAATTTATCCAGATTTGTGTTTCATTCTTGCAGGAATCCTCTTTCCTCCGCCAATGAATGCATCAATATGAAAAATTTTGTTGACTCTGGTAACAGCACCCTTTAAATAAATGATGGGACTTTTCCTCCCTAACACAGCAGAGGAAATGGTGTTGGCCTGTCCCTGTTCCTCTCCTGATTTCAGTGACAGCCATAGCAGTAGGCAACAGCTTCCCTAGTACAACACGCAATTTTTTGTAGTTTCAGGAAGAAGAGTAGAGTCCTCTTCCTCCTCGCCATTGCAGGCCTGCATACCTTAGGGAAGCTTCCCAAGGAAATGAATCATAGAATCATAGAGTCATAGAATGGTTTAGGTTGGAAGGGACCTTGAAGATCATTGAGTTCCAACCCCCCTGCCATAGGCAGGGACACCTCCCACTGAGGGAAAGAACATAACATCAAATTGGGCTGGCTGAGTCAGTAGCATCCTGTGTTTGAGCAAGCCCACACAGTGCTTCAGCACGGAGGTAGGAGGATTTCTTTCTAGCACATCCCTCTGGGGAATGAGCTGTGGAGAACATCCCTATAACAGCACCCTCTTGCAGGTGGAATTACAACTCATCCTTGGGGTCGAAGTATAGGGTTAAAAGCTGACAGAAGTTCTGGTTCTGTGGAAAAGTGTCTAAGTCTGTCAGATAGGGTAAGCATTTGGTTATAATCTTGCTGTTGGAATCAGATCTAGCCTTGAAAATAGGGAAAGTGAGGTGTTAGCTAAGGCAGAAGGTGGCTGAGGAAAGGAAGCAATCCAGGCATCACGAGGAGCCACAGCACCACTGCTTGTGCCTTGTGTGAGGAAAAAGAAGGGGAATAGATGCTCAAATGACTGCCCTCCATCTCCGCCTGAGGTCAGATTCACACCAGGTTGGTTGCTCCTGCAGGGAAGAAAACTGCAGTATATTGCTGCTTCTGTGGGGAAACTGCCCTCTGAGCAGAGCAGCCAGCTCCCTGTAAATTATCTTGTGCTTGTCCAGGATTGGGGGTAAGTTTTTCTGGGCATCCATGATCTGGCTGTGTATGAAATGGCCTGTTGGATCACGTTATGAAAACTGTCAATCCCAAGACACTTACAGACTGGTCCCTCATCAACAGAGGTTCTGAAATTTAGGAAGAACTTCACGTGACCT